>CM035120.1:43907264-44473722 GCA_020205555.1 Panax stipuleanatus
TAAGTTATCAAATTGACTAAATAAGCCCAAAAGAAATATAACTTAAGTATGCTTGCACCCATTTTGGCCAATTGCTGAGTTTATAAGCTTGTCCCAAAATCATAGTCTCATCAATTCCTTTACACGTGAGTAAGGTCAATGGCCTAGCCAATTTCTTCATTTCTCCAACTCTAGAAGGTGATGATGGCTATTACAATGATGGTGGGGGGAGTGGCTTGCATAGCAACTTCCACCAACTCTTGCTTGCCCAATGAACTTCTCTTCTTTCCCTTGGTTTGATTTGTTGGGCAAAGCCATGGCATGGACAAGAGTTTCTCTATAAATTGCAAGCTCTTCCTTCTCTATTTGATTTGCTAAGTTTCTATAAGCTTCATATAGAGAATGTGGTGATGAGAGTTAAGTGAACAAACTGATTTGGGAGAGAAATAGTTAGCCATTCAAGCTTCAATGAGGTATAACTCTTAAATTGTGTTCTTGAGTTTCAAGTTAGAAAATTCTTAGAAAATTATTGAATTCTTGATTGTAAGTTGATATAGAAGTGATAGTAGAGTTATATACACGTTATAAAAGTAATGTGGGTTGGTTGTAAGCATGATTCATGAGGAATTATGGGTTTAGTTTTGAGCTCTGCTGTGCAGAAGTCCATTCTGGACTAGAATCGGAGTGGCGCGGCCGCGCCACTCCCTAGTACAAATGCAATGCGGCCGCACCGTTCTGCAAAAATGGAAATCCTTTTTTGTTGTTTCTGATTTTATGAGCATGTTTGGTTGGGTTGAAAATGCATATAAACAACCCTAACACATAGAGTGAAGTTGCCTTAGTTATAGTAGGTTGTCACGACTTGTTCTAGTTTGAGTTTTTTTTAAAAGAAAACTTGTAAGTTGAGAAGCAAACTTTGTTGAAAATAAACTCACATGTATTCCGACTTTGTGCACATGTGTAGATAACCTAATATGCATGTAAACGAATCTACCATGTGAACTAAGGACGCGCTAGCTTGGTATTAATGATTTTCTAAAAGAAAACTTGAGGTTTTAAAAATGAAACTTGACGAACTTTGTGTCTTTCAAGTTTCGACACTTCGAACATGAGTATGTGACCTAGCCATATGCGAGAATGGATTAGGAATGTGGTTTCAATATACATTGCATATAGAAGGTTGTTAAGCATGATATAACCTATCCGAGCATGTTTTGAAGTAAGTTTTCAAAAGAGAGATTTTATTAACTATATGTAAATGTATTTTAAAGTTACCTTGCATATACTAGATCGATATAGCTTGGTTTAAAATGTTTTGAAGAAAAACTTGAAAGTTTTGACAACTAATAGTCTTGAACATGGTGTAAATAGTATTTTGACCTTTCAAGCAAGCATGTTAGGACACCTTATACCTTTAGAAATGACGGATGTGTTCACCATGTAGCTAAGCATGAACTAGACTACTCAAACATGGTTTAAAGTAAGTCTTCAAGTAATGTACTATGCTATGTCTGTGTAAAAAGAGTTGAATGATCTTGAGCATTTGTATTTAAGACTTAAATCATTGACCCTTGTTAAATGAAGTTGTTAAACCTTGTTGATAAAAATAATTCAATATAGAGCGATGAGATTCGAAAGTAAAACTAAATGGTTTGAAGTGTGAACTTGAAGAAATATTAGAACATACTTGACTATGTATATAGTATGTATCAGAATGCATAGTAAGCTAGGACTAGACTGTGCAATGAAAAGCTCAAGTCTGGTTCTGGCAGGGAGTAGCGCGGCCGCGCCACTCCCAAACTTATATGCATCCCGACCGCGCCGTTCTGCAGAGTTGCCAAGAGCAGTTTGTTAACTGCATGGTCTTAAGTCGTGGTTATATGTTTTCCTTAAGGACTACAAGATATGAAACAAGATTGTTTATATAAACATGAAAGTAGAATGAGCTAGTCTCATGGTCATCCTAAGTTGAAATGAAATGAAACCAAGTTAGAAAACGATATACAAATTGTTCTTCTATTAAGAGCGTATGAAATGTATGACTGATGGGTATGAATCCACGATTATATAACTATGTAGGAATACACGAAGTGCAGATAGCTTTAAGCAATTAAGTCGTAGTTGATAAACTACGAGCCAGACAAGTCTTTCAGTTCGTATTTGATATATGAATTCGATAACTGTTAATTGAATTGTATTATGCTATGAGAATGTTTATTTATCTATGAAATGCATATAAGATATGTATGAAATTTGAAAGTTAATCGTTTATGATATGCTTATGAAGTTAGTTTCTATGTTTGTTATGTGAGAAGTAACATGCTTAGTAAATATTAGATGATTATGAATGTATGAACTGAGCATGATATTATATGCTAAGTGATGCATGAAAACTATTAGAATTGTTGAGCTGTCGAGCTCACTCTTGCAAAAAACCATTTTTGCAGGTTAAGGACTCAC
This sequence comes from Panax stipuleanatus, assembly GCA_020205555.1. Lineage (NCBI taxonomy): Eukaryota > Viridiplantae > Streptophyta > Magnoliopsida > Apiales > Araliaceae > Panax > Panax stipuleanatus. Next base: position 43,909,704 of record CM035120.1, read on the forward strand.
GATAAAGTTACATGCTGCTTGATTGATAGAGTTCATAGTATCGCAAGGAGATTGATTTAATTATCTAATTGTGACGCCCCCAAAATAGGTTCAATACATAACCCACCTATTTTAGTCGCTAAGAAATACATGGTACGGAATCCAAATATAAATCTTTTATATCCAATTGTCGTACACAATACGACCACACATAAAGTGTGAGTTTCACTACAAATACAGTACCCACACTTCAAATCAATGATACGTTACATAAAGGTAAAGTCAATAACTATTTTAGAAATTAAAATCTTTGAAAAATGCTTAAGAAAACCTTCGTACATGGGCGACCATGCATCTAAGTTATAATAGGACTTGAGAATTATCCTTGGTTGACCCAATAGACCTCAAAGAAGAACAAGAAGATTACTATCATGTTCTTTTCAATGGTGGGTTTTCTCTTGTCATATAATTATCTCAATTTTCTCAAACTAAGGATTATATTCTAATCATACTCTAAGATTATATAAGTAGTGCTCATAGATATAATCAGCAAGTGGATGCGCACAACCATGTCTTATAATAACATGAAGTTGTATGTGGTTAGACATCTTGTATGATAGTGGCAACACACCCTTCCAAAGTCGGGTTCACCTCACCTAAGTCGGGTCACCAAAATAAACTGTTAAATGACGTATAAAATACGACACACACATTCTGAGTTCTCAATAAAATTATTTCCAAACTATTTTATGAGAAACTTCAACAGTTATAGACCATCTTTCTATTTCTCTGTTATCCCCGCTCGACCCCACTACACTCTTATTACCTGAAAGAAATTGTGAAGCAAAAGGGTGAGCACAAATAGCCCAGTAAAGAATATCATGACTAAAGATAATCAAATTATCAATAGCATTCGTCAGTAATAAATTAGAGATTTAGAACGTATGGTAGATGATAAAACTTTTCAACCATAGTTGCAGCGGAACGAACAATCCATTAGAAGAGTCAAATAGACCATAATGTCTATTATCTTCTCCATGTTAAAAGTCCACCAACAATGTTTTATCCCTGTAACATCAATCAACAGTTCCTGTCCACAATCATATGAATAATTCATGATCATAATTGTGTTGCTAAATTCCTCTTCGCACCCAGGACGAAGATAACTTTCATCACCTGTCTTTACCTGAAACACCAAAGATCATGGTTATACCAAATCACAATTTCTGTTCATAATCATGCTAATCAATTCATCTTTGCACTACGGGGCAAAGATATTCAACAATTAATCATTCATCTTTGCACTACCGGCCAAAGATATTCACCAATAATTTATCTTTGTACTACAGGTCAAAGATATTCACAAATCAACCGCTCATCTTTGCACTACAGGCCAAAGATATTCATCAATAGTTCATCTTTGCACTACAGGCCAAAGATATTCATAAATCAACAGCTCATCTTTGCACTACAGGCTAAAGATATTCAAATCTCAAAGAAATATCTAATCATTTCAGAATTTATAGAAATAACATTTATAACCATGTTGATCAATTCACTTTTGCACTTAAGCTAAAGATATTCAATTGTAAACTCAACGGTCATGATCATACCAATCAACAATTCATCTTTACACTACTGGCCAAAGAGAACTCATAGTCATGGTCATACCAATAACCTACCCATCTTTACACTCAAGTCAAAGAGAACTTCCATCACCATGATTATAAAAATATTATATATGATAATAAGAACAATATAATCAAAACACGGATCTAATTTTAAGAGTAAGATTCATAAATCAAAGATAATTTGGACAGAAAAAATATATATTATATTTTTTTTTACCGTGAATAGTAACTCGTAAATAATGACTCCGACATGAAAAGGTAAAATTTTCATAATAAAGTTCGGACCAATATTCCGGTGAAAATGATATTTGATGAAGTGCAAAACTCAAGGAATTTTATAATCATTTCAGAAATTATAGAAGCAATACTTACCATAGTAAGTTTAAGTTTAGGAATCTGAAATGAAATATTATTACTTACATACTATAGAGTATAGAAGAAAATAATATTCCTTACGAATATTAAACGAAAATAACATCCTTTTCGAAAAAAAATAATATCCTTTACCAAAATACCTTTACCATCCTTACGAATACGAAAGCAATAATACCCCTTACGAGTATAAAATCACGTCCTTTACCAAAATACCCTTTCACAAAAATATTATCATTTACGAAAAAATAATATCTTTTACAAAATATAACTTCTTTTACAAAACATAATAACATCCTTTACAAGAATGATATCCCTTACCTTAGTAGAAGAGTAGTTTTGACTGGAATATCGGATATTATGTTGAGAAAAATCTTGCACCACACTCAAAATACTCCTATCCTCACAAGAAATACGCTCAACATTATAGAGAGAAATTTTTCTAATTCTGGTGTGATTCTTCATTTTTAACTAAACACCCTATTTATAGGAAAATGTTAGAACACCAAAATAGACTAAATGAACCAACGGCGGCTTTTCAAGCCTCCACCTTTAAAATTTCTTCTTAGCAAAATTTTCAGCATTTTACAACAAACAAAAGGACAAGAGTGGGGCCCACCCATTATAAAAAATCTCCACCAAAATGTTTTAAATTTAAACAATATTCAGAAACTTCAATAATTCATAATAAATAGCCGATTTATCAGAAAAATATGAACCTTATGTCCATCTCATATAAAATTTAATTCTCTACAACTTTGTAGGAGGAAGTTTTTTCAAATTCCGAACGAAAAATGACCCAAATTTACATACGGGTGATTTTTCTACACCCACATTCTAACAACGGAGCAATCCAACTTTGAAAAACCAACATCATCACATTTCACACACAAGTGGGGCCCACCCAATTAGAAAAATCCTCCACCAAATTTTCTCACATGTTTATATAATATATATATATATATATATATATATATATTAAAACATAAAAAAATCCAATTTTATTTTTCTCTCTTCTACCTTATTTTATTTTTATACCATTAATTTATTATAAAAATGTTACCATTTAAATAATAAAATTATATTATTATCTGATCACATTATACTATTATAATGTAATATTATAATAATATATTTGAATAAATATTTTATCGAAGAAGATAAAATATCAACTTTCAACAATTGTATCTTTTGCTAAAAATTCCACCATTTTTATCAAAATTGAATAAATATTTACTTATCATTTTATCAATAATTAATTATTATTCACAAATAATATTACAGAATCACAATAATAACAACCAGGTCGTTCCCAGAAAAGAGGGGGCTTTCCGATAAGGATTTCTCCTTACTGGCACGCAATTAGATTATTTAACCCATTTTCTAGACAGAACTTTTTAGACATTGCCAATAATGCTGTCTAATAATATTTTTCAAATAATATAAATTATTGATTTAATAATGTGAAATACTGTGCAGTGGTTACTGTGACAATTATTGAATCAATAATATAAAATATCAACGTAGCAATTATTGAATCAATAATATAAAATATTGAACAGTAATTACTGTAACAATTATTGAGTAAGTGTCTTCTTACGTAAGAATCAATAATTAAAAATTACTGTGCAATACCGTGTGCTACTGTGCAACAACACGTATTATTGTATTTTAACCACCAGGTATTTCAACAGTTTAACGGTAAAAGTTTTGCCGTTTATTATTATTATTATTATTATTTTATAAAAAGGTTACTTCTGTCGCTTTCTATATTAGACAAATATTCCATTGTGGGATCCACCAAAGACTGCGCCTTCGTACAAATATTCTCCGACAAAAAAGAATATTTCACGACCAAATGAATATTCTCCGACAACAATGAATATTTTATAACCACTTGCTTACTTTATAAACTTTACATATATCACCCTTAACTTTAACATTTTATCAATTTAACCATTTACTGAATAATAATAATAATAATAATAATAATAATAAGAAAAATTTAATACTTTTATTTCATAAAATTCGGAGTCTTACACTAATGTTATGATCTTGAAGCATGTTTAGGTTCTAGGAGATGTTCATGATAGTAGCTTACGATGTATAATACATGTTGAGTTTGTAAAGTAGTACTGTGTGATACATAGAGGATATCGAATTGAGATGTAAAAGTTTATACCGTAATTCGAATAGAGTGAATCATAATACGATTTGATTTAAGGTTATGTAACTGATTCAAAGTTGTGAAATCAAAAAAAGATTTTATTCAAAGGATATTGAAAAGTTTAAATTATTCTGCATTTTTATAATATCGAATATGATGTAAAGATAAGAATGATAAATGACCAAGATTGGAACTTATAAAAGTTTGGGGTCATTATACAGATCCTGGAAATGGAAGAAATTTATATTCTAAATTGTAATAAGCAAAGTTATATTCATTAAGTTATGAATAAAAGATATAGATTATTTGACGATAGTAGTATCATGGCGAACCGGATCGCGAGGTTCGGAGAAGGACCCGGATCTGGGGGCGCCACAGAACACACTCGGAAAAGATGAAAAATCCAACAAGATCAAAGTTGCGCGTCGACAGCAATGGCAAGACAAGTATATGGTTATTGTTTCTCTTCTTTTAAACCTTCTTTGCTCCATGAGTTTTTAATTGATTTTGTCACTGCCGATAACTAACAAGATTTCGGGATTTAAGATTTTGCAAAGTGAATGAGTTTCGATGGGTTTCGGATTTAAGATTTTGCAGACCCACATATTGGTGTGACGACGGCTGGTTTGGTAATATTCTCTCTAGATCTGATTTGCCCTAAATTAAATGGCCTAACCGGTGGATCTGTCACTTTAGGATCATAACGATCCTCCGCCATCACAGAGGGTCTTTCCAAATTAGCCTGGGGTTGGCCAATTGGATGTTCTTTATTTTAGGATCATGTTTATCCTCTGATAATGATGTTCTTTATTTATTTATTTTTCTGATTATGAATGGATCTATGAAGAATAGGCAGGGATCAAAAGAAGGTGATGAGAGAGAGAGAGGAAATGGGTCTCTTTCTATCAATATTTTGTATATTGGGTATTAGTTTTCATTTTACAAATGGATTTTAATTGAGTTCTAATTGGAAATTAAATTTTGAATTTAATTTCTTCTAATTAAGTTTTGAAAGAGAAAATTTTGTGCAAATTGGAGTTATTGAGATTCTCTGTTATTACGTTATTGAGGATGAATAAAGATGAACATGAAGAAGATGATTTTTTTTGTCTAAAAAAAATAAAAATGTAATTTTATTACTACTTAAATGTAATTTTATTTTTATTTTTTTGTATAAAAAGTTTGTTTTAAGTAATTTATTTAGCTTGTATATTTTTTTAAGTGCACTCAAAAATAAAAAATATATATAAACAGATTTTAATATACCAAAATATTCTTCCAATATTGCCTCTTTTTATTTTTGCCCAATATATATCCAACAAATTTAATTCATTAATTTTATATATAAATTCATTAATTTTAAATAAATACATTTGTAAAAATTATACATTAATATATTTTATTACTAATTTATTTAATTAATATTTTATTATTAATTTAATTATTTGTTATATATCGAATATTCTTTCTTTGTTGTTGAAAAAAGAAAGTTTATTATTTTTATAAAGAGGGTCTTGCACAAATGTCAATTTGATTTAATTTATTTCTCTTACTAAATTTCTCTCCCCTCCATGTAGATGTCACATAGATTATCTGTTAAGATTTTAACAGAGCTAACGATTTTTTCAATTTTTGTAAAAAAATTAAAGTTTAATGAGTTGACTGAAAAAAAAAATCAGTTCAATAAGGCATTTGTAAACCGAAATCCATTAGAGTGGAAAAAAATAGATTTAACCGACTTCAAAACTAATGAGTTTACATATAGGCCCCACGTCACATGAGCATGTTTTATTTATGTGCAATGCTGATTCCTTGCGATTTTCTTTCATTTTGCTAAACATTGTATATAATATATAATAATAATTAATATAAAGTAAATATTATACAAATAAATTTAATTTTTTTAGATAAATTGATTAATTTTAATTTTTACATATTTACTAAATATTATATATAATATATAATAATAATAATAATTAATATATTTAATTATTTATTACATATTAATGACGTCAGGTTCGATGAACGGTCGGGTATGAGAACCTTGTCCGATCTTTTAAGCAAACCGGGCCAAAGGCAAAATTTGACCTAGAGTTGGCCTGAGAGAGTCGGAGACCACATAGAGCCGGAGGAGGAAGAGGGAAAAGATCGGGAATCGTAACGAGAAAAATTGATCGGAGCGGAGGTGTGGGTGCTCAAAACCTTTCAACATGAGGAGTACTTAAGAAAATTTTGGAGGATTGGGACAAAATCCATCAAATCAAAACAGCAATTATCGCCTCTACAAAACAGCAATTACCGAGGTTTTCGGCTTTGCAGAATACTTTGCAGCAACTTTTCAGAAAGGTGCGTTTTTATGTGGTTTTGATTTGATTTCATGCCATATGAGGGGCAGAATTTTGTTATGGATTTTTTTTTGGATTATTGAATATGTTTTACACGATTAAGGTTATTGATTATTTATTTATTTTTTTGTAACAGTTCACTGAGTTACTGCTTTGGCAACTATGATCTACACAGCCATAGATACATTCTATTTGACGGATGAGGAGCTACTGAACTCACCGTCGAGGAAAGATGGAATAGATGAGGCCACAGAAATAAACTTACGAATATATGGCTGCGACCTTATCCAGGAAAGTGGTATTTTGCTGAAATTGTATCCTTTCCTATGTAATGTTCCTTGTTTTCATAGGGAGATCAATTGATTTACTTTGTCTAATACCCATCTTAATTCCCTATTCCACTTGGTAATCAGCAAATCTATTGGTTATTTAGCATATATGTACATAATCAAACACATAAAAGCTCCGTTGTCCTGATTAAACAGTGTCTTTCCTTTTGCGAATGTTCCAAATGATTCCATATTTTGATCTAAGTTATAAATCTTTATGTAACAATTGGTGGGTTTAAATGCTTTAAATTGGTAATGAGAAATTCCTGCAAATTTCTTCTAGACTTGGATGGGAGTTTCCTTGATTACTTCTACAGACCTCAAGCAGTAATGGCATCTGGTCAGGTTCTATTTCATCGCTTCTATTGCAAGAAGTCCTTTGTTCGGTTTAATGTGAAGGTTTGTTTTCTTCTCTATACATGTTACCTCTTAAAATTGAGTTGGAAATGGCAGCATGGTCCAATGTGCTTTTTATGTCTGACCTAGTTTATTTCCTCACAGAGGCTTGCTGCAAGTTGTGTTTGGGTTGCCTCTAAACTTGAGGAGAGTCCTAGGAAAGCAAGGCATGTCATCAATGTTTTCCATAGAATGGAATGCTGGAGGGAGAACTTACCCATAGAGCATTTGGATTCATTTTCAAAGGTTAGATGCCTCTTATAAATTTTTGGTGACCATTGTTCGGTTGTGAATGTTAGCAGAATTATTAGTTTCCAATTTTAAGAAAGGTTTGCTTTCTTTCTCTTCTAAGGAATACAACTTTTGGTCCTTTAATCAGGTTTTCTCTTTTTACAGAAATATGCAGAACTGAAGCTTGATTTGATTAGAACAGAGAGGCACCTATTGAAAGAGATGGGTTTCATCTGCCATGTTGAGCATCCTCATAAATTCATATCAAACTACCTTGCCACTCTTGAAACACCCCCAGAATTGAGACAGGAAGCTTGGAATCTTGCAAATGATAGGTAATCATAGAATATAATATATGCATACATAATCCATATACATATTTATTGTTGGTATTATGCATGATTTCATTCTATTGAAATTTGTTGGTAAGAGAGAATAACCACTGAATTTTAAACATGAATTTCTGAGTTCCCCCTTGAGTGGGTTGTACGAGCCTAGTTGAGTCGGATATTATCGAGTAGTTAAGTTTCTTTTTCAGTTGATTTGAGTTTCAAACGAGAATTAAAAGCATCCAACACACTGTGCAGTGGATAAGAGCTGCTACCCCTGCTACCTAGGTCCATGCATTAATATTCCCTGATGTGTGTTCTGTAAATGTGTGCATGTCCTGTCTCTGTGTCCAAAAATGTCTTCTTGTTAGCATTACATACTTCTAAGGATTACTTGACCAGCCATCAAGTTTGAGAACGAAATTGCATACAAGTTTGACAATGTAATTTGAAGATGGTATTTTTCCATTTAATCTTTGACATGTTACAGATGGATAGGTAATTTAAAAATAAGAAAACTTATCAGCAAGACTTTCTCTTTCTTAATTTCACTATGGCAATGTCGATGTAAATATATTCAGATTATTATTGCGAAAAGCATCAATATGAAGATAAAAACAAAGGAAGCCTTGTTTTATGCGACTTTTTTTAAAAAAATGGACCCGATGAATCTTTTAAGCATCTGTCGAACGCATGTTGTTTTCAACTTAGCAATTGGGTTGTATATTGATTTTTTTTTTTTTTGGGGGGGGGAGGTTGAGAAATATCACACGCGCACTTATAGGGATGAGTAGGAAGGTGTGTTTTAGATTAGTTCTAGCTACACTTATGATCATTGTAGTTCTGAACTTGAAGTCGTGTTGTGAGAAATGTACTATGATCATTGTAGTTCTGAACTTGAAGTCGTGTTGTGAGAAATGTACTATGTTAGGTTCGATCATCCTAAGAAATAAATCAGTTGCGCTCTGCATTAGGTTAACTAAAAGTTTTTACAATATATTTCATTGCATTTATGTAATGATGAAGGGATGTTGCAGATATTACTGTATAAAGATAGACGAATTACTAGTGTGTACTCAGAGAAGCAAAGATAAGAGAGTTGGATAGGTGATGAATATGTTCCTGACAAATACAATTTTTCCTCATTGACTGAAAAATGTTACTTTCTGATTATCTCTATTCTAATGAAGCTCCTTTTCTCCTCCATCCCATATATGGAGTTGGGATTTTCATGTTATTCTGGATAGGTTTACATGGACTGTTGGTTCGTCTTGTTGATATCTTCAATTTTTGACATAGTTAAATTCACGAGTTCTTTAAAATAACGAGCTAAGATAATTACAGATTAAAACTGAACCTTGTATTTTTTTCAAAAAAATAAATAGATTGATTGTTATTATTGAACTTCGTGAAGAACTAGACTATGATTGGTCATACTAGTAAAATTGTGTCTAGAAAGTGTGGGGGAGGGACTGTTGAATACATGATGGAGTGAGGGTTACTGGTTGGAATTGCAAAATTTGATTTTAGTTGGAATATGCATTTAAATATTCAGCATTGGGTGCCAAGTATTTTGAGACAGTTACGCTAACATTGTGGGGTTTGATTTTAAAACATCTACTTTGACTTCTAAAGGGAAATTGGTGCATAAAGATGTTGTTTTCAGCTTGGAATACAATTGGAGTGAATTTTGTTGACATGGTTCTGGTTATGGGCATTATATGTATCTGAGTAGCTTAGTAATGGGGAACTGGGGTAGTGTATGATTGGGGTTTAATGGTGGGGAAGAAATTGATAAGAACTAGAGAAATAAGAAAATAACAAAGCAATAGAGCCTTAAAATTATAATAACCAAATAGTCAATCTCAATGTAATGTAGAATGATGGATTACATGATTTTATATAGGATAATAATAAAACCTAAATCTTGGAGACTGAGCAAAACCAAATAAATAAGGATTGAGAATCCTAATTATAATCTAATATGATTAAAATTCTAGATAATCTACTACTTTGTATAGGCTTCCAAAGCTTCTTGTATTGGTCCAACCAAATTGGGCGTGCTCATCCTACATCAGTTCTCTTCCTCTGAAAAGGACTCATCCTCGAGTCAGGAATTGGGTCGATGGTGTGTTGGCGAAAAGTTCTGGATTTTAATTTATGGTGTAGTTTCAGTCAAGGTTTGCGGCAGGATGGTAGGGTGTTTATGAATGAAGAAGACAAACAGTTTCTTATTTTCAGAATCTGAATCTGAGCAGGCTGGTTGTAAATTGGGGTCGAGTTCAATAGGAAAAAAAGTTATTTAACCCTACTTAGAAACATAGTGTAAAAGAAGAGGAGAAAAAGAGAGAATACTCAAAAGAGAGCAGCTCTTCAATCCCTACTATCGAAGACTTTTTCCTTGCCTAGCTATGTGTTTACTTCTTATTGCAGAGTTATCAGTCCATAACGAAGACCAAGAAGGTCGGTTTGAAAGTGCCTCCCAACAAGATTGATCTCTTTGCTTTCGATCTTGGTCCATGATGGCCTTTTGATTTAGAACTAGAAGTGGAGGAAAAGAAAAGAAATAGTTTATGATGACCATCTATTTGAGTTATAAATATCAGAAACAGTATTCTGTTTTGGATTGCGTTGATGCAGATTCACGAAGAATGTAGTCACCCATGACAGAGGCCCATAAACATGGAAAGGAACATATCCTATTTCACAACAAAGCAAAAGATAAAATATTTATATCTAAAGAGTAAAGAGTCCAGCATTCGCTCAACCCTGATCCTCCAAAAAACAGAAAAGACCACGAACTTCCGGAGCATATTTGCTTCCTTCCTCATTCCAAAACTTATGAACGGGAAAATCAGCAAATCCTGCACCGAGGTGGACACACCCACTCTTCTCTCAAAACAACAAAAATAGAGCTAAGGGGAATATGAGCCTTGCATTCAAGGACCTGCGATTAGATGGGAGGGTTGTAGGTTGTGGTATTAAGAAAACGATGTAGCGTGTAGTACTTGGCTGAAATAATATGCTGTGTTACTCGGACTCGACAGAGGGTGCGGGATTTGTGTCGGATACGGCACTTTCAATCCGGATACGGCTGAACGAAGGAAGCAGCGGAGACGACATGCGCGACAAGGAAGTTGAGTACAAAAAGCAAGTATGGCTCGACCCGAAAGCTATTGGGTTGGGGAAAAAAATGGGGATTCAAAATTCCTAAAATCTATTTGCGATTCAGAAAGGGAAGAAGAGTCGAGAAAGACTGAAAGAGAGGCAGAGAGTGAGAGATTGAGACTTACCTGCGAGGCTGCGACTTGGGATCTACCGACTCTGGTTCTCCTCTTCTTCTTCTATTCTTCTATCTGTTTGCCGTAACGAGAGGAGGAAGTAGAAGTAGAAGGAAGAAGAAGAGACGGGATATAAAATATCCTGAAAAATTACAGTTAGGTACCCTATAGTTTTTATAATTTTTTAATTTAGTCCCTCAGGTTTTCTAAAAGTTCAAAATAGCCCCTAAAAAATTACATATCCCTGTAGTTTTGTTTTCTTCCATTTCAGCCCCTGAAATTTCAGTTCTGCCCCTATTTCTTTATATTTTTGCAATTCAGTCCCTAGAGCAAAAAAAAACTTAATGATACAATTAGAAACATTATTATTAAAATATCATAACATACCGTATCTCCGCACCCGTGTCCAAATTCGGATCCATATCCGCGTATCCTCTATTTTTTGACTTCACGTGTCCGACACTTAGATTCGTACCCACATCCGACACCCGCACCCGAGTCCGAGTAACACAGATAATATGTCAATGTGTATACAAAAATGAATTCTAGTTGACTGCATAAAGTGAAATAAGATTTTGTGAAACTCTTTTTTGTTCAAAGTTGGTAAAGTGCCAATGTCCTTGTTTTAGTTCTAATACAATATATGCATCCACGTTTATCTTCAGATGTACTCAGGTGACTATAATTATTTTCATTCTTTTTTGAATGATTACGGAAGTTTTTTCAATGTGTGATTTATGATTGTTTCTACCTGTAGAAAACTATAAAACCTTGTCAAAAATTGTTTTTTCAGTTCCAGCTATACTTCTTAGAGGGGTTAATTGATATTTTGGTCACTGTAATAGGGGTCGGTTTTCATTTTGGTTATTCAAACTTTTTTTCTTACATTCGCATTATCGAACTACCAAATATTTCAAAATAGTGACTTTATAATTTTCCGTCCAAAATATTAACGGGAATGCTTATGTAGCTAACTTTTTGACAGATGGATGATATTTAATAAGGTGGAATGCGTGGGCCTCCTTGTAGATAAAAGCAAAATTAAATAAGTAACAAGTGAAAACAATGACTTTAGTATCAATAATATTATAAGAACATAAATAAAATAATATAAAAAAAACAGAAGTAATTAAATACTCACCTTCTCCTTTGACCAGCGGCAACACACGGGAGTATATTGTTACAGGAAATAATGGTGCGTAAAACAACCTTCTCTCCCTTTCGCTCTCTCAAAATTTTCATTTTCCCATCACAGTGTTGGAGTCATAGTACATCACCAAAATTGACTTTAGAAAACCACTCTCTGTTCTTAATACCCCTCTATACTCACCGTGAAAAAAAAGGATAGAAAAGCAAAAAATTGACGGCAACGGCCACCATATATCATGTGTGTCATTTCCATGAAAATACACTCCATCTGTAGAATTCATGGGAATCAATAGCCGTTCTAAAAAACTTGAAAGAAAGAAGAAGAAATAGATTAAAAAGCCAAGAGGAAGCCTACAGAGAAGCTGATGAAGAAGTCCAAGCAGCAAAATCCAACGAAGTAGCAGAAATCGATTAGGTAAACTCTAATTTATTCAACCAAGTCACTTATTCATCAGTTTCCTAATGAGAATCGTTCCATTTACAATGCCAAATTCTTCAATTGCCTCTGCATCTTTGCACAATTGGAGCCCTAATTTTTTCCCCTTTTACGATTTCTACAACACGGATTAGTTTTATCATGTGCCTTGCACATGAATTTACATGTGGCCAAATGCGCCACATCACATCACAGATCAGCTATTTTCACTCATTTGACATGCACGTGCAGTAACTACTGTCTATTTTTTAGATGGAATGATAACTAATGACTTGTTTGAAATATTTTTTTAGTATGATAATGTTAATGTCACAAAAAAAGTTTCAATAACCAAAATTAAAATCAACCCCTAGTATAGTAACCACAATCTCAATTAACCCCTTCTAAGAGGTATTTTCAAGACTAGGGAGTAATCATGCACGTTGTTTATTAAATTTTTTATGCAATTTTCCAGCATTGAGCTTTATCTCCTGAAACTTCACCGATTACCTTGAGTGTCCTTAATTTATTTCTATTTTTTTGAGCAGCTTACGCACAACTTTATGTGTTCGATTCAAAAGTGAGGTTGTAGCCTGTGGGGTTGTATATGCTGCTGCCCGTAGATTTCAGGTACCCCTGCCTGAGAATCCTCCATGGTGGAAAGCTTTTGATGCTGATAAATCTGGGATAGATGAAGTTTGTAGAGTTTTGGCTCATTTGTACAGCCTACCTAAGGCACAGTATATCCCAGTATGCAAGGAAGGGGGCTCATTCACGACATCTAGTAGATCATGGGATCCTCCATGTCAGTCAGTTCCAAAGGTAAATCACTTGCCCCTCACCCCCTCTCTAGACCTTCTTTGCTTTGGTGGTTCTCTGCTATATTTAGTTCTTTAGTTTATTCCCATTATGGCAATTTTTCCTACCAGGGTATTGAAGAGTCACTTCTTGTTGTTCGGTAGGGAAAATATGAAGATGAAAAACAATTGGATCATTAAGTTTACTATTCTTTCTGAATTGTTATTTAGTAGTTGAATTTTTCACACTTCATGTTTCATGTTCTTTTTAGGAAGGTTTGTTGACTTGCCCACCAACAAATGACGATCTCAACACTGCTTCAACAGCTATTAACATTGATTCTGGTGTGTCAAAGGATTCACTTATAAAAGCAGCTATTGGCAAATTAAAAGAGTCAAAGAGGAGTGATGATGTTTCCAAAAGCATGCCTCCTGTTGAAGGAGGAGAGGCAAGGGAAGAACCAATTCCAAGAAAACCGAAATCTGAACATAAAATGGAGGTTGGAGGGGAAAGGATCAAAGATAGGGAGAGGGACAGGGAGAGAGAAAAGGAGAGACTCAAGGCCCGGGACCGTGAAAGAGGCAGGGATTCTGACAGGGAGCGGGAGCGGGAGCGAGAGGACACTGAAAGGGATAGAGAGAAAGTCGGGGACAGAACCCACCGTTCCAAGGACAAAGGAAAGGATTCTGGTTGGTTTATGATTCTTGGACACTTAAATATGTGTGTTTCCTATACATTTTGATGAATTCATTTGATCTCGTCTGTTTTGATTTGGTGCCAGGGCATCCAGAGAAGTTGAAGCATCATTCGTCTAGAGGTACGTTACTGTTTTGTTGTCTTTTTTATGAGAAACTTTTTGTTCAAAGATTGTTTTTTGCAACATTACATCATTTACCATTGTACAGAGCGCGACCACCATAGCTCTTATTCTTCAAGAGAGAAAGATCGCCACAGGCATCATTCTTATGGTTGAAGGAATCCATCTGATAGTGTTAACTCTGGACTCTGGAGCTGCATTCCTGGTTGTGGATACAGGTGATATCCGTTTTGTTTGACTCACAAAATCCTCGGCTCTCTAGATATTTTTGTTTAAATCACTCCGATATTAAATCTTTAGATGGTTTACAATGTGTTGATGTATGTATACAGCTATCTTGGCTTCTGTATTGATAAATTGTTGCGGGGATAAATAGATTATCGACCAGAATAAATGACCACTGAAAGTAATTTTGTGATGGTAGTTTAATCATTGATGTGGTAATTACTAAATTCTTGGGACGGTGGGATACCCTCTTGACTTCCTAATTGTAAAAAGCACTGTCGTCTCTACACGATCTTTGGTGTTTTCTTTTTTTGATTGAGTCGAAGCTTTTTGAGTGCTTTTAGAGCTTTTGGTACTTTTGGAGTTGAAACATGCTTGTTTACATAAAGCTTATTTTAAAACAGTTTTTTTTACTCATAAAAGCATCTTTCGAGTCATAAACTTATCATACCATTTTTGGTGTTGTGTTTGGAGCCTAAAAGAGTTCGGCATCAATTTGATTTATAAGTCAAAAATAAGTTAAAACAAGTCATAAAATTGTTCGGTTCATAATGACTTATAAGTTCAAATAAATGTTAAGATTACTAAAAAAGACATTAATAAAAAAGGGCAAAATAGATATTACATTTGGTCAAATTAATTTATTTTAAAATGATTTGTAAGTCCTTTTAAAATAAATTACAAATACTTATTTTTTTTTTGATTTAAAACTTAATTTATAAGTACAAAAATAAGTCATTTTCGAATAAGTACTAACAAATGACTTATAAGTTAGTTTGACCAACTTATAAATTATTTTCGAACAAGCTCTTAGTCTTTGGTGGATTGACACCTCTTATTTCTTGTGATTGTTTATGTATCATTTGTCTACTTTAATAAAAAAAATTGAGACCCGGAATATTATATTTCTTTATAGTAAGAAGAAAATACATGCGAAGGTATGTTCAATAAATGATTTTAATGATTGCAGTTCTATACCTAGATTTGATATTTTTGACGAGTCCAAGGTGCTTACTATACTACTATTGTACGGTACTCCCTCCTTTCCAAAAAAATATATGATAAAAATTTGATTTTTCAAAATTAATGAGATATTTTTAATCGCAAAATTCATGTGATTAATTTATATTTGAATACAATTATTTTATATTTATTAAGAATAATGTTAGAGATTTCAAATGATGTGAAACATAAAAAAAAAAATATCTAATCACAAAAAATATACTCAATTAATGTAATTATTAGACATCATTTGAGACAAAATTTAATATTTTTAGATTAACCATTTACCAATACATTTTATGTACTTTATAATTTTCAATAATTGTGATGTCTAAATTAAATAGATTTATATTAAATTTAAATTTAAAAAATATCTCAAATTGACTTGAAAATTTTAAAAAATAATGAATTAATCTCCAAAAAATACACCCGTAGTATACTAATTTTTAATTTTCAACTGCGCTGAGCAATTGTGCTAAATGGTCAAAACCGGATAAGTTGAATGGCCTATGCATAAAATTGTTCAAACTTCAGGCGCAAAAGTGCAATTAAAAGTCGTCAAAATTGGTTCTCTTTTATTTCGGCCTGGATCAGTAGGCACATCTTTCAAATTAATAAAAGAGGGAAATAAAGAGTAAACTCTTTTAGGCTGAAGAATAGCCTCACAGGTACTTAAAATAACACGGTTAGTGTTCAATATAAATGCAAGGCTAATCTAATAAAAAAAATGTACTCTATTATCATTGTAATTAAAATGTACATATTATTGGGGGTGGGGGTGGGGGTGGGGGTGGGGGTGGGGGTGGGTGAGGGGGGGGAGACTCGACGTATCTACCTTGACGGATGGATAAAACTAGTTTTACGCATTTCCCGCAACTATTTACCGAGCCAAGTTTTCCACCTGCAAGGGAAATGCATATTTTTCCTCTACTAAGGAACTTGTTTATAGCGTGTAAAAGATTTAGACCACCAATCTGGTATTTTGTTGGTGATTCAAGACCTATACGGAAGCTGGATTGGAAGTTTCTGGAATATTTGCACCAGTTGGTTTGATATCTCTACTCCGCATATAAGTCAAAAACTGACCAGGCAGCTCCTCCAACAGAGCTTGAACGACGGAGATCTGCCCGCCTGCAGAAGGGGGGGGGGGGTGAGGGGGCACGTCAAAAGCGTCAGAATTAGTCAACTATATTTTGGAACAAAAAAAAAAACTTGCAATCTTATAGAAAGCTGAAAAGAGATTATATATGCCCTTAATATTGTATCACAATGAAACAGGAAAATCTTTATGCGTTCGATAAATTAACACGCAAAAAAGATAAATTTGTATAAAATCTGATCACAGAAAGAATCTGGGAAAAATAATGCAGGCACAAACATGCCTACGAGGACAAACGAAGTTCGGGATAAAATTGGAAGTGCATATAACTTCATGCTTGGCAACAGTGGCGGAGCCAAGGGGGGGCACGGGTGGGCGGCCGCCCCCCTGGCCGGAAAATTTTCAGTGTATATTATAACTCCTTCCCCACACCATTTTCACCGCCGCCCCCCCCTTTGGTCCATCCTGGCTCCGCCACTGCTTGGCAAGATGGGTGCAAACAACACACAAGTCTTTTCTCACATGTGAAAGGCCTTTTCCTAAACCTTCTTTTCTTTTGGTTACAAGAGGTGTTTACGAGCTCGATTGTGAATTTTGTGGAATTTTTGTGAGAACTTTCTTTTGGAGTCTAATGTAGGTATTTTATTAAAGGCTCTTCTCGCAAGGGAGAGATTTTCTTTTAACGAGGCATAGGTGTGCCTTTTATTTTCTCTATTCTTTGTACACTAAACGTGATGCAGGTTAGCTCCGCTCCCTTTTGGGTGCCTTTTTCTATTCACTTTCAAATAATAATAAATTTACTAGGCATCACAAGACTACATATTCTTCGCAGACAAAGCTAATTTGGGGACCCAAAGAACCTGGTCAGCTGACGATCAGTATTAACACTTGCTTAGTTTGAGGTGAACTCAATAATTTCTACATTCGTTTAAGAATCACTAATCCACTAGATAAGATGGTAGAAAAGAAGATTTTAAGACCTATGACTGAAGGTTTTCAAGTGAACCACTTGAGTAAATCGCGAATGATAAGAACTGGTTCTGTTCTCAAACCCTTGAAAAATAGGCATGTCAATACTTGTTTCAAGGTCTCAAGAGGAGTTTCTAGGTATAGTAGGTATACCATATGATCACAATTAATCTCAATAAGAATATGAATTCCTGTAAAAATTGAGTCAGAATATAAGACATGTTATTGTTTTTTCTCTATAATTAATAATTACATGCTGATAGAAATATGTACTCACCATGCACCTCGCGCATTGGAACAAATTGAACAATATCCCTTGTAGCTATTCTTCCTGTAGAGCTCTCTAAGCGATGTCCATTATCAGCATCAAGGATCTGCCAGATAACAAGAATAACATGAATGGGGAGATAGAAAGAAGATAATGTTATTGGTGAAGCCTGATCCAAACTTTAATTCAAAGGTGATTCCAGGAAGAAGTGGGAGCTAACCATGAAAGAGGAGATGGGCTCTTTGAAGAAGAATAATACTTGGGATTTGGTAAAGCTACCGGATGGGAAAAAGGCGGCATTCAACAAATGGGTTTACAGGGTAAAAGATGAAGTTGGGAGAAGAAGAGGTGCAAGGCTAGACTTGTGGTAAAAGGTTATGCGCAAAAGAAAGGTATTGATCTCAATGAAATTTGTTCTCTTGTTGTGAAGATGACTTTTATTCGTATTCTGTTAAGTATTGTTGTAGTAGAGGATTTACATATTGAGCAGTTAATGTGAAAACGGCATTTCTTCATGGTGATTTGGTTGAGAAAATGGTCTGCAAATTGAAGAGGAGCTTGTATGGTCTCAAGAAAGCTCCTAGACAGTGGTATTTGAGGTTTGACAGTTTTATGCAGATAGTGAATTTTGCGAGATGTCATTCTAATTATTATCAGAAATTTGCTAATGGAGATTATATATTTCTTGAATTGTATGTGGATGACATGCTAGTTGCACGTACAAGTATGCATAAAATTAATGATCTCAAGAACTTATCCAAAGTCTTTGAGATGAAAGATTTGGGTGAGACAAGGCAGATACTTGGCATGAAAATAAAGAGAGATAGAAAGCTGAAAAAGTTGTGGTTATCTCAAGAATACTATGTCGAGAAGGTATTGAAAAGATTCAACATGGATAGAGTGAAGGAAGTTACTACTCCATTGATGAATAACTTCAAGTTCTCGAAGAAGAAAAAGAGTATATGGAAAGAGTTCCTTACTCTTCATCGGTTGGCAACTTGATGTATGCATTGGGTAGTACGAGGCCAGACACTGCACATGCAGTGGGAGTTGCAAGCAGGTACATGCAAAACCCAAGCAAAAAACATTGGCAAGCAGTACAATGAATATTGAGGTATCTTAGAGGAACATCCAGTTATTGTTTATGTTTTGGGGGAAGTACTGTTGTTGCACAGGGATTTGTTGATTCTGATCATTCAGGGGATAGAGACAATGGTAGGAGTACTATTGGTTATGTCTGTATAGTTGGCGGAACAGCAGTCAGCTGGTTTTCTAAGTTACAGAAGATAGTTGCTCTTTCGACTACAGAGAGTATGTTGCAGCTATTGAAGCAAGTAAGGAGATGATTTGGCTTCAGCGGTTCATGGGAGAGTTGGGTTGGAAAGAAGAAAATAGTACTTTGTGGAGTGACAATTAAAGTGCTATTCATCTTGCAAAGAATTCAGCTTTTTCATGCTCTATATAAAGCATATTATGTAATATCCCGAATATTTACGAGGCTAGAAGAAGAAAATAAAAATTTTCCGAAAAAGACGCGAAAACACTATTCATAAAAACGCTAAATCACTATTCATAAAACGTAAAATCAACCTTGGGAAAGTCAACATTTTTGACTAACCGGAATAGTTAGGAAACCTAACTAGACGAGTAACTAGAAAGAAAACTAAGTTGGATTAACCAAACTAGATGGAATTTGGTTAAGTTGTAGAGAAAGTGAGGGCATTATGGCCATTTAGGAAAACTTATATGCATATAGCTTATATATGTATAGGTTTTTCCTTGATTAATTAGTTGGCAAATGACTGTGCTTTCTAAAATGTGTTATCCAAAATTGTGTGAAGTGTTATGGCACATGGGTGACTAAGCTTGGTGACTCACCAAGTGTGATGATGACACCATTGTTCGAAATAGCGCTCGAGGCGTGCGCCTCGAGGCGCGCCTCTTAGCGAGGCGGTAGCGAGGCTTACGCATTAACAGAAAATAAAGAGGCTTGCGCCTTATGTTGCCGAGGCTTACGCCTTCGGTCGTTGCGCCTCAAGGCGTTCGAGGCGTGAGCCTTGATGTGGATAAAAAAAGCCCTAAGTATGAAACGCGACAGATCGAAGAGAAGAGAGGCTTCGTACGTGAGAGTTGCGACTTCGTGCGACTTCAGTTCTTCTTCATCTTCGACAGCTTAACTTCAACTTCACCAGGTATCTTCTTATTCTTCTTCTTTCTGTCTCTGTTTTCATCTTCGCTCTATGTCTCTGTCTCTGTTTTCTTCTGATGATGATGATGACTCTTCTTCTTCTTCTTTCTGTCTCTGTTTTCGTCTTATTCTTCTTCTTCTCTGTACTCTGTCTTCTTCTTCTGCTTTCTGTAATATAAGTTTTTACTGTTTATATATTTTTTTGGGTTTCCTCTTCATTCCTTTGTTCTTTTGGATAGAAGCTCCATTTGTTCTTTTGTAGGCGTCAAAATTTATTGGTGCAATAGCAATTTTTGGGTATATTATAATCTCATCTTTGAAGTTCTAGTTGGTTCCTGTTTTTCGAACGGATGAAATTCATTTTTAGTATTCTTCTTTTAGTTGCCTCTGATGATTCAAATTAATAAATTTCCAGTATGTTGATTGTTCTTTAAAAAAAAAGAAAATTGAAAATACAAATATATATATATATATATATATATGCTATCTTAATTTACAAATTACAAATACATAAATTTTAACTAAATTTGTATATTATGATGTGCAGCAAGAAAAGGGATGGCTGGGTAATTAGATGTTCTGGTGCAGCATTTTATGGTCTTAATAACACTCCAAAATGCTATTGAAAATAGTTAAATAAAACAAAGCTTTAATTTGGGCGAACTCTTGCTTTAAATGGTAATGGATCAGCAGTGTACGAATTTTGGTTTTGTTTTGGGTGAACTCTTGTTTTGGTTGGAAGAATATCAATGATATTGCTATTGAAGCAATAAATTCCAAACATAAGTCCTTAAGCATTTTGATTCCCCTGCATACAATAACTATCAATGTTAAGCAGTATTAAATTCTATCAATGTTAACATGACTAGTGTTGTCCATAATTTTGTTATCAAAATGTAATAACAATTTATTTTTTTATTACAGTGAATTGTTATAATAATTATAATGATGGATTATTTTATGATTTTATTAGTATTTTTTTATAATTTTTTGAGAACTTTTAGGTTTTCAAATCGAGGCTTCCGTCTCGCTCCGCCTTGAAACTTACGCCTCGCCTCATATGAAGAAAAACGCCTCGTACTGCTTTTAGCTTTTTCGAACATTGGATGAAACATGTGACTCACTATGGTGATTAGCCATGGTGGGGTGGCTTAAGGTCCTAAATACCCCAAGTCTTGGTTTCCTATAAATAGAACCCTCATTCTTAATAAATCCTCACATGTTCACAAGTAATTCGAGAGCAAAAGAGGCTAGAGTAATCATAAAAGAGAACTATATTGGTAATTGAGAGAAGAAAGGAAAGTTAAAGTCTTGCGTTTTCAAGTATCAAAAAGCTAGCACTTCAAGAGGTTGATCGAGAGAAGCAAAATTAGCGTAAACGGTAAAAGAGAAAAGACAAGTTTTCTATCCTAAAACTCTGTGCAACTATTGCTAAGCTTGTTCATATGTGATAGTATATGTATAAAAGCCTTATGTAATGTTAAGTAGGATATAATGATTAAATGTTAAATGTTTAATAATATGTTATGCCATATATGATTATCAGATTACGTTCTATCATTACGCATGAGTTAACATGATCGTTAACTGAAAGTTATGTCAAGTCAAGCATGTTAAAGTTTATATGAAAGCATAAATTGTCTATGTATTATTAGATAAACTTGTTGAGCCGTAGTGCTCATTCTTGCGAATAAAACTTTATTTGCAGTTAAAGAAGAATGATAAGAAGATCATGAACGTAAAGAAAAGTGTATATTAGGTTCCATGTTTTATTTACTTATATTTGTATTAAGAACAAGCAAACCATGCAATCGAAGATTATATTAATAATATCATGTTATTATCATCAGAATGGTATTATGTCTTTAATTTGATATAACTTAGAATTGCTTAAGATCTATTAATCTGAGTGAGGGTATTGATAATATGGATTGATCATGTTATGCCGATACTCTGAACTTCAGATAGATAGTAAAATATTAATGCAATGTTAATAAACAACTATATATCTAAATGAGGATATTGAATAGCATTGTGAGTGTTGTAAGAACAGAGATTTAGCACCGATGAATAAACCAAATTCATCGCAAGGTTCCTCTGTTCCAAGTACAAGTGTGTTATTAATATTGTGAAATTCAAATAAATAGGAAATATCTATATGAAGAGATATATTTATAAAGATATATGTTTAAGTGAGGGTATTGAATGATATTAGGAGTTCGGTTAGCACTGAGGTTACACTAATGAGAGCCGGTAAGATGCCAAAATTATCGGAATATGCCCATTTGTTGTCAAGAACAAACTTTGTTATTAGTTCTGAATCTTAGATATATAGAAGTATAGAATGTCTGAATCTTACGGTTAAAAATTAAATGGTATATATGGTGTTATCCATGTATACGAATATGATCTACAGGTTGATATTTGTAGAAAGAATGAGATTGAGATCAAGTTACGATCCAGGGATTAAGTAAAAGAAAATTTTAAATATTTGTTTGTAATAGACTAGTTCAACTAATATGATTATAGGATCATTGGTTAATTTATGATAGAAGTGCGAGATAACGTCGACCCTTATTCGGGCGGTGAGCGCTCGAATTCGGGGGCGTTACATATTCAGCTGAGGTATCACTTCCTCCAACACGGTTTGGAAGATGGGAGCAAAAATCCCGTAGATATGTTGACGAAGGTCGTTGATAGAGGGAAGTTAAGCCTTTGCTCAACTTTAATTAATCTCAGGTGATAATTGGAATTGTCGGCGGTTGATCATGAAGCTGTGATGAAGGAGAAGTGCAAATATCAGTCTTCAAGTGGGAGATTGTTATTGGTGAAGCTTGATCCAAACTTTAATTCAGAGGTAATTATAAAGCTATCCAAAAGGTAATTGGCCTCGTTCATGGAGCGAAGGGCCGGTCCTAACAGGTGTAATCATCATTTGATTGCCACTACGAATAATTTAGTGAGGGTCCGCCTCCAACCCAAATTTGGAGGGGTATTTTTGTACTTTCGAATGAATTAGGATTACTTATATTTATTATATAAGGAGGGGATCCTATTAAGTACGAATTTTCTAAAATTTTCTAAGAGATAGTGAAGCTGTCAGCCGCCAACCGTGGACTAGCCCAAATGTTTTGAGTGAACCACATAAATCTTGTGTCTTGTGTGGTTGTTTTTCTTTCGATGTGTTTTGCTATTGTTTTTGTTGCGTTGTTATTCTCTAACAGATAAACCAGTTCATATTGCAACAGAATATCTTCACCTTCAAGGGACTAACAGAAAGAGAGTAGTACTACTACCAGAAACCAAATAGTCTAGATCCAAGTCAGAAACATATATGTACCTCCATTTGATTAAAATCTGCACCACCAACTCCAACAATAAGAATTGAAAGGGGTAGATCAGATGCCCTAACCAGAGTATTTTTAGTTTCTTGAAGATCAGTAAGGACTCCATCCTAGAAACATGGTCAAGGTCTTCTTGTCAAAAACAAAGAATAGTAATATTTATAACACGGAGAGAACAAAAAAAATCTCTCTTTAATATGTACCGTAATAATTAGCAAGATAAAATATTTGTTGTGGTTGTAGGACAGGGACTGTCCAGCTATTTCTGCAGCTCTGTTTATCACTTGACCAAATAGAGTAGGTCCAGAAAGAGAAACACTGTGCAAAGCACTTGCGTACGCAGCCATGATGCCTTCAACTCCTTCAACCTGTGTAATAAAGGGTCATTGCCATGTTAGATGTACAATAAATGTAAGACCTAATTCCCTAGGCAGATGAAAACACGGTAAAATTTAATTGTCAAGATTTAACTGGTCTGAAATCATGGTACTTGGACAGCTATGTATATATATATATATACAAATATATATATATATATATATATTTTTAAAATGAGAATATTCTTTCTGCAACATAGAATTTAGCATGTGAACTGGACAATTCCTGAAGCAATAATCATGAAACAAAAGGAAAACACGTCAAGTTCAATACACATTTATCTAGAATTTTTCTGACTGACATCTTGCAACATGCCCAATTAAACATTTTGTACACCCCAACATCCATATAAAAATACACATTCATATCATGCGTGTCCAACTCAGGCATATCACACAATCTTTAAGCCAATTACATTAGATGGCAATAAGAGAAAGATAAGTGGTATTACAACTAAAGTGAGCACATGAATAAGCACGAGGACAAAATGTGCATCGTTAACGCACAATGAACTAGTCAAACAATGAAGCCATTTTTAACTGAAAATAGGTTATTCCGCTCAGTAGCTACTAAAGAAATTTGTATTCAGCACTGGTAACCAAAGATTTTGAGTTCATGAAGAGGAAATAAATATCCTTTCACTAACCCATTTTATTTTTGGAAATTGGTCACACTCAGGAAATTTTTTTTCATGCCTAAAGCATGAAAAGGTCTCAGAATTCTTTTTGGGGTTGAAAACAAGCATCATTGCAAGTTAGATAAATAAAAAAACAACAATACTTCAGAGATATTTAGAAAGAGGCATCACCCTGCTTCAAGCTTTACTGCTAAATGTAATTAGACGCAAAGGGCTGACAAGCACATAAAAGCTCCTCTTGAGCATATAATGGCTAGTGTTCAACTTGGTTCTTTGACCTTTCAAATGTGAAAGTAATACTGTCCCCTTTACAGGTTTTTGAAGACGTGTTTATTTTTCTAACTAGAATATTATTAAATTTTCTTAAACTTGGATCCTATACTAATTGTGCTCTTGCAGCACAAGCTCAGTAGATACGCAATCAAAAGAAAAAAGGAAGGTAATGCAACATTTGCAAGAGGCAAGACGGGCATCAAGCAATAACTGCAAAATAAGCAAATACGCATATATCTCTTCACTTGTGGGAAATAGAGTATTACCTCAAAGTCACTGGGACTCCCGTTCAAGTTGAAACAATGAGATATTGAACCATCATATGTCTTTCCACCAAATCCCCAAGCAGGAAAACGCCTATCAGAATCATAGAATTGAATAACCTCCCCAACCTCCATTATAGCCTGGATGATTTAAGAAATTAACTTCAGTCCATCTAAAATGATACAGATATTGCATTTTGTGCGAACAAAAGACTACACACCACATAATTTTAATGTGAATCAAATACCAATTAGACCAAGAAGCTTGAGTGGTCTCTGATTATCAAATGATTCAAAACTATCCAATCTATCATGTTGAATCAAATAACCATTAAGAAACCTGCACTTGAGTTCATCATTGAATTGAAACTGACATAAGGTCATATTACAATAATCGATTCATTAATGTGCACTTTTCCTTCGATTTCAAGGTATCTGAGATATCATCTTATAGCCCTGTTTGTCTCCACTTTTCCATTTTTAGCTTGTGCTTCTATTTTTGATTCTAAGAAGTTGATTCTGATTCTTTAAAAACTGTTAACTAGTGTTTGTTAAACTGTTTCTGATTCTCCAAAATCTGTTAATAAGTGTTTGGCAAATATTATGACAAGTTAGATTCACGTAAAAAACATTAATTAATATATTTACTTGTATATACATAAATAAATATATATTTAAAATATAAATCTTATGTTATATATTCAATTATTCATAAATATATATATATATATATATATATTAATTAATTAATTTGTAATTATTTATTAATATATATAGACAAC
Organism: Panax stipuleanatus; assembly: GCA_020205555.1. Classification (NCBI taxonomy): domain Eukaryota; kingdom Viridiplantae; phylum Streptophyta; class Magnoliopsida; order Apiales; family Araliaceae; genus Panax; species Panax stipuleanatus. The sequence continues at coordinate 43,935,371 of CM035120.1, forward strand.
ATATATATATATATATTAACATATTATCTAGTTATTTATATATACAAATATATTTATATTTATATATATTAATATAAAAATATTATTACATTAATATAAATATTTATGTACATATTAATAAATATGTAGTATATGTATAATATAATTTTATTTTATTAAGAGTTGAGAAGTTAATTTGAGAAGCACCTAAATTTATGCATTAAGGTACTTGTACTCAGCTTCTACCTTTTGGTAGCTTTTGGATCCAAAAACTGAAACAAACATCACTCATATAGCTTCTCAGAAGCCAAAAGTTAGAAGCTGTCAATAAAAAGTTTAAACAGACGGGGCTATATGTTTAATTAAATTCATAAGTTAATTCACAACTTCAACCACTTCTTAAAGTACACAAAGTTCAAGATTTGAAATTAACAAAGGTGGCATCACATTACCTGCTGGTAAGCATTCAACCGCCCTGAAGGATCAATATAGTGCAAAGAATCTTGACTTCGAGGATTTCCATTTGAAGCTGGAAAGAATTGAACATCAATGCACAAACCAATGAATACAAGACGGGTTAATTGATATTTTATTTACTGTACTAGGGGTTGATTTTCATTCTGATTACCGAATCTTTTTCTGCTACGACGACATTATTATACTACAAAAAATTACAAACTAGTCATTCCTTAACATTTCGTCCAAAAAATTGACAGAAGTACTCAATAGACTATCGTTTAACAGTTGTCATATGACGTACTTGAATATGTGGCAAGTGGGTCCTTGTTACATGGAGAGTTAATTGATATTTTGGTTACTGTACTAAGGGTCAATTTTCATTTTTGTTACTGAATCTTTTTTTGTTACAAAGACGTTATTATTCTCAAAAAAAATGTTACAAACTAGTTATTACTTAACATTACTTAATTGACAAGTGAGTGAGTTATTGATAATATGGCACATGATATTGCTACAGAAAACAGATTAGAGAAGAAATTAGAATAGGGAAAAATTAGGGCATGATTTTGTTACGATTCATCTTCACCACAAATATCTAGTTGACAATATATATGACATTACTCATGGCAAAATGTGTTACATCATCAATAACTCACATCAGCTTTTTTTGCTCACGTGATATGCACGGTTCAACACTTTCGTTAATTTTTTGGACGAAATGTTAAGTAATGATTAGTTTGTAACATTTTTTGAGTATAGTAATGATTTTGTAATATAAAAAAGATTCAGTAATTAAAATAAAAACCAACCCCTAATACAATAATCAAAACATCAATTAACCCTCCACGTAATAGGATCCCACCTGCCACATAGTCAAGTATCCCATGTCCACGTGACAGCCGTTAAAAGTTAATCTATTCAACACTTCCGTCAATTTTTTGAACGGAATGTTAAGTAATGACTTGTTTGTAATATTTTTTTGAGTATAGTAATGTCTTTGTAACAAAAATAAATTCAATAACCAAAATGAAAATCAACCCCTAGTACAGTAATCAAAACATCAATTAACCCAAGACATCATATAGCAATTTATTAACATTGTCCAAATCAAGTTACCAGTAAAATCAACAGCAACCATGAAGTTGAGTTCAAACCCACTAGAGATGTAATCAAGAAAACTGTACAGTTGCTTCTCAATAAATCCATCCACAAAAAGCTGACCCTTCAGAACCTGTAGGTACACAAGTACAAGGCTTAAAATAAGCAGACACTCAACATGCAACTCAAATCCTGGGCAAGTAAAAATACGTAACCTTTTCATGACTCCGGTGATGAGAAGGTAAGAAAAAATTTGCTCCAACTTTTTCTCTGTGAAGCTTTTCAAAGTCGGCCACTGACTTCTGTAATTTACTGTTACAAAAGAAAACTGCTCATTAATTTATTTTTTAAATGAAATGTGAAACGAATATTACAACTAGAATCCTAAAATGCCAAAACTGAGAGGCAATAAAGAAGAGGTAATAGCTGGAAAAACGACGAAACAGAGAAAACAAAAGCTTGGTAAACTGTAACAGTTACCCGATAAGGACATGATCTCCACTACTGTTAAAATCAAAACATTCAATAACTAGTGGATTGTCCTGCAATAACAAGAAAACCGTCAATAAATAGTTAAAAGAAAAGGTTTCAGTAACCAGTAGCCTACGCCAGAAAATGGCATTTTGGTTTGAAATATGAGTTCAGGGGCAAGATTCTACTTAATTTTATTTCTCCTTTTTTCGTCACCTTTTCATTGTTGCATGTCAGTAAAATGAAAAAGCATTGGTATTGCAAAAAACACTTAGCTCTTGATGCTAAAGCAGCCAATTAGTTACCTACTGCCTGGAAACATGAGACTACAGATATTAAAAATAACCCCAACCACTTCCCTCTCTAACAAAAAAGAGAAGGAAACAAAAAAATCCCCTCCCTATCCCTGTCAGTTATGCCCTAAATATTGAACCTAATCAACTCTAAGCATGTAAAACTGACAATTGGACATGCTCACCTTGCTCCCAAATTGCTGCATGCTTAGACACAGGGGCTTCCAAATTGGATTCAAGTTGTTGTTCACGACTTCTGTCTTGCAAATTGGTACAGAACCTCCCGTCTCAACAATCCTGGAGATTCTTAAAAAGGGATCCTAGAAGTAGTACACATAAAAAATAAGAAAATGAGTGACAAGGTAACTCACAAGAAAAATAATGATAGACATGATGATTTGCATATACATACGCTTTTGGAAAAGTGGTCCTTGTTATCCAAATTTGAGCAACGAAATACCACCTCAACAGCATTTCTTGAAGCAACAGTTTCCTCTGCATGAATAGTGATTGTGCCAAAGTTCTTCAAACCAGGACCATGTCTATTGTGAAGATTCAAGGTTAAAGAACGACTTCGTTTAGTCACAATCTGCCACAAGATAGTAATGGAAAAAATTACTGTGATATACAAATCTTTCCATTTAATGAATAATCATATACAAGTTTACAAATCACAAATAAATGGAATATTGATAGAAGTTCACTAATTAAAGCGATGGCAAAGAATATTTTGATAATTACTCTTCCAGTAGTAAAGGAATTGCTTTAAAAATTTGGATAGAAATGCAACTTATTGATGCCAAAAATGGGTTGAATTCAGATAAACACCATGTTATCCATGTTGCATGTTCCTCAAAAGGCACTAAACTTTGAGTAATAAGAATCTAATTTATATACATACCTATCACTATGCGCATATATTATGATACCCAAAAAGGGGCATCTGGCTGCTGTTGGACACATTTGTGGAACATGCCACTATCTTACAAAGTACGGAAAGGTAGGTATCCACCCTTTGTTCATTCCAACACCTTTGATTGATAAATTTTGACACTAATAATCATAATTTAAAAAGGGTCGCACTCGCACATGCCCACGTTCGGCATATTTAGTGTCCTCCATAGATAGCAATAAAATGTATCAATGTAATATATTATGATTATGATAATCTATGTGGGTGGTTGAATCTTGCATGATGATACATATAAGTACTTTAATAGGACAACATATTTAATTTCTCGAAACCAAAGTACTGATGGAAAGTGTAATTTTATATCAAGCAGCCAGTCACATTTCACCAACCTTAACTCAATGTTTAATTAGATATACTAAAGTATGCGTACATTGTACTTATAAAACAAAAACTCGACGTAAGAACTAAAAAACAACTAACCTCAGATAGAACACAACTGGCCTCACCCAGAAAATCTTGTTCGTTAAACTTCAGCATCTGCAAGGTACAATAATATAAGAGATTACATTTAACCTTCTGCAGACCTTTGATGGTAAAAATCAGCTATCAAGTTAATCAATAAAGGGGAAAAGAATGAATGAAAGACTTCCAATTGAAAACTTCGAAATCTAACAGCTCCACATTGCCTACACACATTTGACACTTGTTAAAATGCTTTATATTAGTGCATCAGTCTATTTTTCCCATTGAAAATTAAACCTTTAAAGATTGAAAAAGTTAGGAACAATCAATAACCATTAGCAAATTCTGCATCACAATAGTTAAAGAATATATACATATAATTAACTTCGTCATCTCATTATGTTGATTGAAAATTATTAGTACAGAAAATGAAGAAGTCCTTCCTCTGTCCTATCTTAATTGACATTAGTTCCATTTGGGGATGTCTTTTCATATTACATAATTTCACATACGAAAGCAATATTCGCTGAAATTGACAATAACAACCTTTCTATGTCAAAAGTTTAAAATACAGTTTTGTGGAACCTGGAAAAAAAAAGGCCAGAGGCCGCAGATGGGGTACAGAAGTGATGTGTCGTTAGTTGATTGGCTCACTAATTCATGTGATTGATTACCTTATAAATGTCAATTTTTATGCAACCAATGTAATAAAGGCATATCAATTTGGTTGTGGTACCCAATTTAGCACCCCTAGCATCACTCAAAAAAATAGTCATCCCGTTTTGTTTTGGTCAACATATGTGTTTCTTAATATCAAGTTGACCATGCCAATCAAATGGGACAGAGGGAGTACATGACTAGCCAGTCTAGTCTCAAAAGTGAAAACTTAAATCTCAATGACCTACACTGCTATGTAGTATGAACTTCTCATGCTTGCATACTATTCTTAAGCTTCCCTTGATTGATTTCCTTGCTATTTCAGAGCAGAAAAATGCACATCACTTGTAATATGGACTGTCAAAAGTTTAAGAGAGAATAGGTAAGTCCTAAAACGTTCTTCTTTCTAATTATCATGCAATAATGTCTCAGTTTTCTTCATACTAACACACCTCAAGGACACTAGAGTACTAAATATATAATACATCAGCCACTATACAACAAATTTGACAAAACACCAATGCTACGTTTCGATTGAGAGAATGTAATAGAGGAAGGAATGAAATAAAAATAGTGTATTCGATGATCATTTTGGATGATAAACCATTCTAATGGAATGAAAATTCATTCCATCACTTTGTTTTTTATTCCATGTGGGAGAAGGTAGAATAAAATTCATTCTAATGGAATGGATATAAGTGATAATGTTGTCATTATATGACAACACCCACCACCAACAACAACCAAACATACACTTAAAATACCTTAAAATCATTCCATTATGTCCTCTATTATATTCCTTCAATCCAAACGCAGGTATTGAATTTGAAATCTTAAGAATACTTAGATAAATATTAAAGCATAATATAATAATACCTTCACTGGTAAATTGTGATATTTTGTATCTACATCATACACTTGGAAGCTGAAAAAAAATGAGAAATTCACGAGGCTAACTATGGTTTAAGCAGAATCATTAATATAAACAATGATAAACAAAAGAGTTCAAAAGGCTTACATTAACGGCTGAACAGTCTCAAACTGATATGCCACAGGAATTTTTTCTATCCAAATAGGATCCAAATTGTTCATTATGACTTCTGTGCGACCAAGTTCCTCTAGGTTTCCATCTCTTTTCTTTGCATATACTACTACCATCGGATCACTCTGCAAAAAAATTATAGTAATTCTTCATTTTTGTACAATATGAAACAATTAAATACAATACAGAAGAATTATCACAACTGATTGATTTCCCCACATCAAGTAACTTAGAATGAAGAGGGTGATTATATTTTGAGTGCACACCTAAAGAAGATAACCCCCAACCCTTGTTCTCCACAATTCTTAAAAGATCGAAAAGCCACTCATGCAACCTATATATAATACATGGAAAAACGTCTACGGAGTAGCCATCAGTTGGAGGACCATCAAAGCATGATTTCAAAGACCAATACTGTAATACCCGAGAATTTCCTAATATTATTAAATGAATATATTAATGAAAATGAGAATTTATTAGAATATAAATGATTTTGTGTTATGAGAATGATTAATTCAATTATATTAAATTGAATAATTATAATAATTGAGAAATTGATGGAGTTTGCGATAAACTCGTTGATAGCCTTGTGTGGCACAGTGACGTAATATAAGAATGATTATATTAATTTAAGCGAACAATTAATCTATATTAATTGTTATCGTAGAATATTAATTAATTGCTGTGGAATATTAATGGTGATTAATTTAATAATATGTGATTATTATTATTGCAAGAAATATAATAATAATAAGCAATGTATGATATTTAATCATATAAATTAATAATCAATGAGGAATGGATTAATTAATATTATTATTAATTAATCAATGAAATGAATAATTTATTTATTTGACATTATGAATAATAAAATAAATAAGTAAGTTATTAATATAATAAGATTATATTGAATGTTATGTGCAAATGTGCAAGAATTAAATATAAAGTATATGGAATAACACTATATTATATAGTGTACAGAAACACTTAGGTGTGGCCATGCAAGTATACATAAACTATGTTATATAGTGCAATGTGAATACATTACACATAGAGACCATGTATTAAGATTGATTGAAATATATAAGCTACATGTTTATGCTTGTGTGACAATAAATATGTGGGTATACATTGTATAAAATATCATGAACATATTGTAAACTATTAGTTTTAATAAAGAAGACAGTGTAATGTGATAATATCCGATTAGATTATATCCGGTATTAACAAAATGTACATGGATTATATGTGTCAATTTACACTTACTATATTATGTGAATTATTGTGACATTTCAATTAAAGACCGAAGTGTCTAAATATGTGTGTGTATATAACCTAAGTTTTAACACTAGTTTGTTTACAAATTGAAAATGCTGAGATTTCTATGCCTTGTCCCATATTAATAGACATAAGCCTTGTACACGTGAAATGCATCATGAAGCTAGTCTACTCTCTTCTCTCAAACTCAGCATTCTAGCAAATCATGATATGGGGAGTGGCCACAACAGTGTTCTTTAACCACTCTACCAACTCTTCCTTAGCCGATATACAAAGCTTCAATCTATTGGTTCAATTTAATGGACAATTGCATTGTCTGTGTAAGGATTCTTCTATAAATAGCAGCCATGTTTCTTCATTTTCAATTTGCTGAGAGTTTGCATAAGTGGTGAGTGAAAGCAATATACATATATCAGTAGGAGAAGTTGGATTAGCAGCAAACTCTATTTGAATCCTAGCAGAGGTATAATCCCTCTTCCTTTGTTCTTCATTTTCGTTTTCTGTTTCTGAAGTTTCCTTCAAATTCTTGATTATGCCAAATTGGTTCATAATTAGTTTATAGAACCCTTATATTGTTGTTATATGAACATACATACATGATGGAACCACTATATAGCTTTCTTGACTTTCATTTCCATTTTTGCTCTGCAATTTCTGTAAAACATCAAATTCGTGAATTTGGTTGGAGTTCATGAAATTGGGAATTGATAAATGGCGATTGACTGTTATATAAGCATATATATATGTGTTAGTAAGTTAAAGAAGGCTAATAGCATCTGGGTATGTTGAAATCGATGAAATAGGAGGTTTGGGGTCGGTTCTGCAGAAACTGTCCCCACGCCGCAGCGCCATTGTCCGTGCCGCAGCGCCACCAGCGCCGCAGCTCCAGCTTGATGCTGTTGTTGCCGCGCCGCAGCGCCAGCTTGCTGCTGTTGTTGCCACACTGCAGCGCCGATGTGCAGGCAAGCCCATAAATGACTGTCTTGACTATCTGTTTGTCCAGTCCGTGAGCAGTGAAATTATAATTCATACTAAGTAAATGTAACATAATTTATGGAGTCCCTCTTATGCAATATATGTTTCCATAGTTTACTTAACATAAAAAGAGAACCCATGATTTTGAAAACACAAGCGTTGAACATGGACTCTAACATGTTATATTAGGATTCTAGGTTCTGATTTTCGAGCATGTTATATGGCCTTGAAATGCGTGTCAAACATGTTAACATATGAATCTAGATACCATGAGCATGTTAGGCCTTATTAGTGAGCTTTACTAATGAGAATACAAGTTTTAAACGTGCACCTTGACATGTTAACTTGAAGTTTAAATTCTGAAGTTTATGAACGTGTTGGATAATACTATTGACTTCATTAACGTCATGCATATATACATATCATGCTAGATGTCATGATTAAAATTTAGCGTAAACAGAGCATGTTTTCAACTAATAACTGTAATAGTTACATGTATGAAATGTGAATACTCATAAGTATGTATATGAATACCTTATGTGTTTTAAAGAGCGAGCCTGATAGGCCCTATGAATTCCATGACCTTGAATGGCTTAAAATTATTGAAAGTGTTGACTTAGAATCTATTACATGTATGATTGGAACGAGGAAAGGTTGTATACACTTAAAAGTATCCTTTAACATGTATATATGCTATATGATATCCTATGTTGTTACTTGAATCCGATTGACGGTTAACTCACAATAATGCTGTAAAGTGCTAGCAAGGTTATGTTTGCTAATTATTGCAATCTTATATGATATGAGAATGTGTTTAAACTCAAAAGGAGGAACGTCAAGGATAGAAATTAAATAACTGTGTAGCTAGGCTAAAACTGAGCTTATGTGTTGATCATATATTCGAAGATAAAATGTGAAGTTAAATTATATGACTAATGAATATCATATATATACGTAATTGTATTACGATAAGAATTCGAAAGTGTTGGCTAGCTTTACGTGAGTAAACTACGCTAAAGGCAAGTATCCTAACCGACGCATTTACTTTATACAAGGAAATCTATGATTGTGCAAGTTTCCTAACTTACACTCTTTTACTGTACAAGTATTCTATCTTTGTATATTGCGAACTAGTTTCCTACTTAATCGTTTGAATTGAATCAGCATACTTGAACTCTTATTTCATTAAAGCTATTATTCATGTTAAACTTAGTATTGTTCTTGAATATTGTGAAAGTGTCTATGCCATTTAATTCGGCTAGACTTATATTATTGAAAAGCGACCCAAACTAATTGATTGGTGCGGGATCTTGTATTTGACTGAAAAGAAGAACCTTCTTTGAAGGGAATATATAATTGTCGGAGAACCGACGTGCACACTTGAGTATGATTGATTGTTATGCATAACGATGGTGCTTTAGGCTGATCACCTGTTGTACCTGTTTTTGTTGGATTTTCAGTTTATTATTGTTAATTCTAATAGAAGTTCATAGTCCGTAGTGACTGCTCAGTATTCAGTTATCTTGAAATCTTAAATTGATTTATTATTGAATCACATTGATATTATTCTGTCCTTAGCGACTATTATTGAAAACTGTTGATATTCTTGTTATCCTTGAATTATCAAACCTTGTTATACCCTTTCGAAAATTAAGAATTATATCACTTACCCTTATTGTATATTACTTGTTGGGCCATTTGTGCTCATTCTTGCTTTCCCTAAAACATTTCAGTTAAGACAGAGCATGGCGAACCTTCAGGCATTGATAAGAGCAAGGGCAAGGCTACCAACTAGCTTGTGTCTTTTATGTTTTCAAATATTTTAATATTGTATTAAGATGATGTAGTAAGACTGGATTTGATTATGTTTAAGCTTAAGTCAGATTATGTAATAAGTCCTTAATTGATATTATTATGTAATCTATTAAATACTGTAGGTTGCGAGACTTGGGGGAATAATTATAATAAATCATTGTAAATTATTCTAAATTAGGTATTCCGCTATGAATGTGTGATTTTAGCTATTATTGTATTACCATGAGCACGTGATGAACTGAATTCGAGCGACCCCGTGACGGTCCTGGAATTTGAGTTGTCTTGTTTATTTATCAAAAATAAAAATAAAAACAAATGGCTTGTCATATAGTCCAGGTAGTGTGCCTTGAACTTGTGATTTCATTTTGATATGTTGTGAAATGATATATTAAAAACTACATTTCTCATGCTACATGGGACAAACTTGTCTTGTTACCATCCCTATGCTATTTGAAACAACTCATTATACTCAAGTAATATAGCTGTTCAGACTTGGTGGCTACAAGCATGGACCTTATACTAGGAAAAAACAATAATGATTGATTATTGTTCAATTCAAAAGATATAGCATTATCTCGGTTTTTCGAATATTCCTTTTTGTAGTATATATAAATCCTTCTTTTGGAAATTAAAGCAAATACAATTAACTACATTTAATTTAACGTATTTTCATATTCCATATTATGTTGTATCAATATGAAAGATTTTCTGGAGTGGCTTTTCTTGACACTCAGCCCCCAAAAGAGGACATGAACGCTCAAAGATGCTACTGTTTCAAGTTTCAAGTTTCGTTCAGTTTTCTTTTTACTTGATACCAGTTTCTATAATAAAATAGTAAGCAAATTTATGTGCGAAGTTTATGTGAATATGCCGTGTTTAAATAACATATACTTCAGACTTCGGCTCCTGAACTAACACCTAGCAGCAATCCAAAAACCACAAAAACTTATTTTGTAGTCAATTCTTGGTCAGCTTTCCCTGTATTATTTGTGCTTAAATAAATTTCTCGCATGTTGGGCAACCTTTGTAATAACCAGATTTTTATTAATAATTAAATATTAATTGACTTTATTTTATAAAAGTGTAATTGAATTGGAAAAGATAAGTTACTAATTTTTTTTCTTTCTTGTTTCGTTTGGAAAGTTAAATTCTTTTAATAAATAATTAAATAATTGATTTATTAAAATTGAAGAGTCCTTTAAAGTTTTGGTAACTCCTATATTGTTTCCTTATTTAAAGAGTGGAGATGAAACCCTAATCCTATTCTAATTTGATTAGTTGAATTCCCAAGTAGAATACTTGTACGCACTGTAGCCCATTAGAAAAATCATAATTAATTCATCCGACGTCGGAATTGAGTGAATCCAAAGCTTATTTCTTCAGTTTTTCGTTCTCTACAATTGTGAAGAAGGAATAAAAGTTATTTGGCGTCATCTTCATGCCTTAAATTGCTGAAAACCGCAACATGTCTTGATTCTCGTAATTATTTTAAGCCCTAGTTTTGAAAATTCGTAACTCACTCATATTAACTCCGAATCGAGTGATTCTTGAGCCTATTTCGTGTATCTTTTCGAGAGCTACAATTTTTGTGAAAACATAAAGAGATTTTGAAGACTCTAAAAGACCCGAAAGTCAAATTATTTACTGCTGCGTATTGAAGAAAGACAAACAAGGAAGGTAAATATTATTTTATATTTTGATTTGAAGTTTAGTTATGTGGGTTTTTAAATTAGAGATTGTTTTTAAATAAAATATAGACATGAAATTAGATATCATGATAATCGGAAGGAGGAGATAAATTTATATTAAGCAATATAATTTGATTAAATATAAACGTTAAAAATCTGAAAATCAGTTTCTATATTTTAAGGTCTATTGTGTGAGTTATATATCTTAATCCGACCTTTGGATCGTTATAATTTTTGGATATGTTATACATATATAACTTGAGAATATGTTCACCAATTTTGAACCGTTAAAGATTAGCGTATGATTTGTTATGAATTTTAAGAAAGGGCTGATTTGGAATTTTTGTACCTGAATTTTCAGCAACAAGTTCTAATATTTAAAAAAATGTATAACCTAATGATTTTAAATCCGATTTGGGTGATTCTTGATGCTAAATTGAAGTATTTGAAGTCTAGTTTCTATTAAAATTAATTAATTTGATAAATAAGTTTTAAATAATGGTGATAAGACCAGAATAGTGAACTAGCGTATTAAGAATAATTTGTCATATTAGGGTTTTAAGATTTCTAAGTTTTGTTATTAATTTTTAAGTTTTGGAGTATTAATAGTGATCTAAGGCGATAATTAAAGGCATCTTAAATGGATTACAAATTATTTTGGAATTATTAGTTTGGATTATATTTAATTCGAGATTAATATGTTTAGGTGGTGAATAACATTTCGTATTTGATATCATTGGCATTTGAGGGTAAGACTTTGTGGAGTGTGTTATAAGTGGTTTTGCGTATCAGGTACAAATTCTGTACTCCTTCAGCGATAATCCTTTTAATTTTGATTTGTTCATTTTGCTTTTCGTTTAGAAGTTGGTTATTATTTCACTTGATTGTTCCTTCTCAAATTCATGTGATAGTTTTGTCTTGGCATTGATACTTAGAACTCGTATTTATACTTTTTGAACTAGTTAATCATGTCAATATGTTTTGGAGACTTTATTCGTTTGTATCATTCTTCGTATATTTTCGTTCACATTTAGGATTTATTTTGATCATTGGTATCTTGTGATAGTGAAGTATGTTCGTATTTGAAATAATTCGATATCATTTGGAGATTTTCATGTTAGCCTTGTGATTTGAACCCTTTTTTGCTTGCATTTTGTAGTTCGATCCTTAGGGTATACTTGAGCTAACCATCTGTGGGGTACCACAGGCATGTCCTCTTGACATCGGAACATGACACTCTCCGTGACGGTGTGATTAATCAACGGCGTAAGCTTTTGTTTTGTGTGTTGCTCTGAGTGTAAGCTTTGGCCATTTAATTTGTTTGTTTAGAATACGTATGGGTCGACCCAATATTTGATTTGTTTGGCAAATTAGTGAGGTATGTATCGTGCTTACTATCCCGTTTGATTTGCATACATTATGGTACCGATATATTTTGTTAACTTTTGGTTATTTGTATTTGAGCTCAATATAAAATTGTTTCTTATAAACATTTGATTCAGCCTTATTTTGTTTGAGATCCTTTTAACTATAATTGTCCGTTCGATAGTGTTCATCATTTGTACCTGGTCTTACTAATTTTGATATATTCATAATTCGTTCATAATTCGCATTCGTTCATTTATTTAACTATTTTGGTTACATTATATATTGTGGTATATTTTTACATCTTTATATTCGTACTGGACATTTGGCTCATCCTGTGTTTTTTCTTCAAGTAGGTTTGTAGAGGTGATTCAGGGTTGTGTGAAGAGAGAGTTTACATTTTACCATCTAGGTTTAATTGATTTTAGGTTTTGATTATTCTGTCAATTTTTTGAAAACCTGTATTTAATTCGACATTTATAGATTACCAACTATTAAATATTTTGAAGTTATTAGTGTTTTGTTTACTTATTTTGAGGTTTGTTGTGCTTTGCACATGACCTCCCTTTCCTATTCAGGAAGGGGGTGTTACAACCTTGGATCAAAATTTATACATATTTGCTATACAAATCAATAATCATCAACAATATGTAGGTAAGTAAAAAAATTCTAAGCACAATACTGAATTAAACAACAGTTATTAAGAGTACCTTTGAAATGTAGTCAAGGTCACGTAATTTTGAAGCCGATAAAGATAGCTGCAGTTCACATTTCAAACTTACTATTAAATCATGTAATCGGATAAACAGAAAACCTTATATAATTGTAAAAAGAGAACAGATAATCATATAAACTAGTAAACGTACAGTAGCCTTATATAACCAAGAAAATAACTTCATATATGCCTTATTAGGTAAAACCGACATTGATATGCTTTCCAAAAACAAAAAGAACAAAAAGCTAAATAACAACACAAACGACACAAATCATCAAGCATAGCTGGCTCTAATGGTATATTGCAGCCTTAATAGTTCTGCAAAGTTAAGTTTTATTTCAGAACATATCAATCCCATTAACAGTCCTCACAACATATCCTTCTATCTAAAATTGTAGAGAGTTGGTAACCAGGCAATAAAATAAGAGAAACATATTAGTTGGATATCTAAATGGGAAAGCATAGCCTAAGACCCAGAAAGGGTGCAATAAAATTTTAAAATAAAAAAACCCATTTTAACCAAAAAACCATTTGTCGGATTTCTTGCTTGGAACTTGGAACTGCATGGTTTTCAGACCCGGACCGGTCATCAAACCGGAAAAGGTACTGGGTGGATGGGTCACTGGTTCATCCAGTGTTCGAACCGTTATTGACCAAGTGACGTCATTAATATATAAAAATATATATTATTAGTAATTAATAAAATTTTAAAAAATCTAATATTTTATGAACTAAAACATAATAAAATTAAGTTACAAAATTACTAAAAGTGGTTACTTTTAATATTAAAAAAATTGGTAACAAATATATATATATATATATATATATATATTAAAAACCGGGTCAACTAACCTATTTTACCGGTTGAACTACCGGCTCAACCGGTGGTCAACCGAGTCAACCGGTTTTGACCAAAACCCGGTTAAGTGGTCCAAACCGGACCGGAGTGTGGACCGGTTCCAGTTTTTACCGGCCCGGTCCGGTTTTTTAAACCATGCTTGGAAGGCAGGAAAAAGTGATCCAAACAATCATAAATATGGCAAAGAGGACATATGTTAACTAGTTCTTTATTCCTTATAGGGATTGGGAGAGTGTCGATCACTTGCTTTGCATAATTTATAAGTTAAAATTTTGACCATCTATTGTTTGCTCTCGGATTGAGGTTTATGCCAAATTGGTCAATTTGTTAGTTACTCCATAACAGAAGGTAAAGGAAACAACTAGTTTGTGAACAGACTCTGCTTAATTTTTTGGCATATGTAGAGAAGTAAATGGAAGATAGTTAGAGGATTAAGAACAGTGTATAGTAAAGATTAAGGTCTTTCTTGAGAGTTCTCTGGACTGAGAAATCTACAATTGAGTCCTTGGAACCTATTTAAATTTTTTAAGATAGGTTTTTGTTGATTAGAGGTAGATGATTAATGTACAAGTGGTTCCCATTGTCTGTAGGATTTATTATATTCATTTTCTTATCAAGAAATTATATACATATTACATACATATATATATATATATATATATATATATATATTTCTTGGAAGAAACAATATTGTATGTACTTTCCATTTAAAATAAGTTTTTATATATAAAAAAAAAAAAAAATATGCAGCCTCTTTTGCTGTACAACTTGCTCTCATCCAACATGTATCTTCCAAACATATAAGGTTCACCCTGCTAGACAGAAATAATTGTAGAATTCAACATGTATAACATAGCTATTAAAACGAAAAATCTAAAACAAAAACTTATAACAGAAACACCAAGAGAAAGAACCCTCGCGAAAAGATATTTTGGCCTACTTGATTCCAAATATCAGGTTATTCATACAGAAGTTTCAAAATAATTGAAGTATGGGTATCAAGTTGAATGTTAAGTATCAAGCCAAATGAATACCTCCAAGGTGACCTTAGGACAAAAGTTCAGAAGATAAGAGAAAGGAATCTAGGGGGGTGCATGCACAAGGGACCACTGTGTACATTTTCAATGGCACCTTATTCGAATTCTTTAAAATTTTAAATCATTACAACAATTTTATTCATTTAAGAAGAGATCAGAAACAAGATTCCAGAATCAATAGATTTGTCTTTTACTTGGAAGTCTAACATAAGTATAACCTCTACCCCTAAGGAAAGCTTGCTTTGCTTCTTTAGAAGCAGCAGTTCCCAAAATAATTTTTTCAGTAAAATTGATGGATAAACAAAAATCCTTTATCATGTTGTCAACTTCATTTAAAAATTTCCTAATTTCTTTTAATAATATTACGTATCCAAAAAATAAGATATCACAGCCAAAACAGTCTGACCATCAGTCAACATCATTGTTTAGTATAATATGTGCATCAAATATTTTGGATTCTTCTGATTTACTCCGTATATTACTCTTCATCTTTTTTAACTTTGTTCACATTTTATGTATTTAGAAAATTGTCGCTCTCCAATGAGAAGCAGAAAACTCTGTTGAGCCATCAACTCAACCATAATATTCCAATCAGATATTCCATATGGAGAAGCAACAAACAGCTGAGCCATTGACTTAAACATTAATATTCCAATCAACTATTCCTTGCACGTCAAGTATAATTCAGTTCTTGAGCTTCCATATCATCTGGCAGGTTCCACAGTAAAAGGTGGTATACATAACAGTTGACTAAACAGGACATTAGTCTACTTACTTTTTGAACTGAAGAATAAAAATAAACTTCAAGGGGATTTCTGAGTATTCAAACATTCTCGAGGTACCGCTATTGAGGCATGACCAGGAACGAATCTTTAACAATTTGCTTGAGCAAGCGACCATTAAAGCCCCATATTAAAGTTCTTAGTGAATACTGAATAGGTTAGTTAATATGACCCCCAATATGAATTAATCATGTACACAAGACACAAATTGCTGAACTAACACCCGATAAGCCAAATCAATTCGAGTAAAAACGCACACGCATATAAAAATGAATATAGCTTACGGCGAAAGATGACTACAAAGGAGGAAGCCAAGCCAGAGAGAGGCACCACTAATGGAGCCGATAAAAGAAGCAAGAATTTTTTAATGGTAAAATTAAAAAACAACCTGCAGACAGCAAAACATATTTTCACATTTTTTAAAGTTTAAATTAACCATCTAATACCATTAAGGAAATCTTGATCAATGTAAAGTTGGTTTGATTTCTCTCTCCTCCCCCATTGTTCTTCGGGAAACCAAAAAATCAGTAAAAGTAAATATATAAAGTAAAGGCTGGTAATGCATAACAGGTTAAGTTACTTGGCACTGTTTTGAAACTCGGCCTGGTTCAACCGGTTAAACCGGTTCTATGTTCAGTCCGGTTTGGCCCAGTCGAACCTTGGTCAAAACTCGGATTGAACCGGTGGACCACACCGGTTGAACCACCGCAACCGGTTAAGTTGACCCCGCTGCACCAGTTTTTTATTATTTTTTTGTACTAAAACTTTTTTAATATTAAAATTAACCACTTTTAGTATATATTGTAACTTAACATTATTATGTTTTAGTTCATAAAAAACGAGATTTTTTAAAATTTTATTAATTACTAATAATTTATATTTTTATATATTTATAATGTCACCGGTTCAATTACGATTCAACACTGTGGTGAACCAATGACTCATCTACCCGATTATCTTTTTGGTTCAATGACCGGTTCAATAACGATTCAACCACCGGTTCGATGACGATTCAACCAAGTTGAACCAGTGACCCATCCACCAGATAACTTCTTTTTCGGTTCGATGACCGGTCCGATTTTGAAAACATTGCATTAAAGTATTTGGGGGTAAAGCAATAATTTGGGGGTAAATTAACAGTTAGAGAAAGAGATGATAAATAATTTGGGGGTAAATTAGAGAAAGAGATGATAAATAATTTGGGGGTAAATTAACAGTTGGAAAAAAAGATGATAAAAGGGCAATGTTCAATTTTAACCAAATAAAAAACCCAGTAAAACAAATTACAATTAGGGTTTTACTGTTAATAAATTGATGGTACAATGGAAGACAAAAGGCAAGTTGAATACATACACAAATACATACATATCACTATCTATATGTATAGAGAGATGAAGGGTCTTAAACAAACCTCAATTTGAGTAAAAAGAGCGTTAATTCCTTTGGTCCTGAAGAAGAAGTCAACAGCGTCATTATGACCTCCGCCGCCAGTTCCCTGTTGGTGGGGCCCTCCTCCACCACCTCCGACGGCTTGCATTCCGCCCTTAACATCTGAAAAACAACCGCCCATACTCCAATTTTCTCCCTCTTTCTCTCCCTAAAAATCCTGCACTCAAATTGAAATTGCAGTTCACACTTTGAAATCAAATTTAGGGTCTGCCCCTTTTCCCAAAAGTATAAAGAAACCGCGTTGAATCAATTTAGAAATCTTACCTTTTTACAATAGTAGGAATCGAGTCTGCGTGTACAGGGGCTTATGTTGGCATGAATTCATGCCGGTTTATATATAGGTAACACATGGAGTATTCGAAGGGATGGAAATTTTGCAGGGGAATTATGCTACATCTTATATGTTTCTGAATTTCTACGCTTTAAAAGTCTCTCTTCCAAATAAAACAAAAATAATATTTTTATGTATCACTAATTTAATTTTTACGTGTTTTTAAGTTAAAAAAAATATTTATTACCTTCCCTCAATATCCCTTCGTCCACCAAAAGACATTTGTGTTACGAAATACTCCCTCCGTTGTAAATAAAAAAATAAAAAAAATGAATAAAAAAATTAAATTTATTCTTAGTGATCTCAAAAAATTATATTAAGTGATGAGTATTTTTAATTTTCTTATACTAATAGACTCCCCTAAAAAACATTTATTTTTCCTTTAGGTATTTTATCTCATCTTTTTTAGAACAAAATAATTTGTACATTTTAGAGACGATTGAAATACTATTTTCTTCAAAGTAACAATGAAAAAGATTTATATTATTATAAAAATATATTAATTTTTGTTGTGAGTGATTATAATAAACTTGTATTTTGTGGCACACGTTGTATAGTTACAATTCAAATAAATAAAATATGCATTGTGTGCAACTAAAATAAATAAATATATTTTAAAATATGAGAAAAATATTGGAGAGATTGTAGGATAAAAAGGTAAGAAAAAGAAAGGAAGTGGAAGTTATAACTGAGATGTGACACAACTTTTGTAAGGTTTTAAGTTCAGAAAATTTCAATGTTGATATTTATTTTATTATTTTAATAATAAAATTTTATTTTATTTTGCTTAATTAAATTTGTCATAATTTTTGTCCATAATTATACATTTTATAATTTATGGATATGAAGGAGTGCCATATACAGAAGACATAAATTATATGTTATATATAATTAAAGAAATATATTGTTCTCAATCTTAGATGGAAATGGACATGTCATTCTAGTAGATTGTAATACACTTGATTGGATTATTTATCTTAATCATGTAAAGTAAAGACTTTAATCATATTGGTGTATTTTTGAAATACATAGAACTTGATCGTTACGAAAAAATATTTGTTAAATACTAATATTATAAATAATTTTTTAATTTCTATTAATGTGCAATTACTCTTAATCCTGAGAGAATAATGAACTTGATTTTATAGTGTATGTCATTTTAATATATTAAAGAGTGAGATTTCAATACAATCAATACCTCAATATGTTGGGTGATATATGTTATGAAATTAGGAATATGTATTTTTCAAGATGGAATTCTACATTTAAATTATAATATCCCCTTGATATAATTTATTGGTTAATCACCAGAATCTTGGCCAGTATTTTAGTAATTAAAATTACTAAAGTATTAATTTAATTTATTAAATTAATGAGTGATCAAAAGTTTATAAATTGTGTACTCAAGGATATAAGCAGTAAACGTAGTGGGTTAACAGTTTTATTCCTACACGCGTTTATGAATATTATTGTAGATGAGTATTTTGCAAGATACTAATAGTGGAAGGATTTAATTAATTAAATTTAATTCTATTAATTTTAGAGTGCAATTATAACTATTTAGTGGAATTAGTTATAATTAATATAATTCTAATTGATAAAGAATTAATCAGAAATTAGTATTATACTGATAGAATCTTACTTAATCCCCACTCTAGCCCTTATTAAGAGATAACAAAATAGCATGATAAAATATATCACAAAAGTTTTCAAATTATCCTGATAAATATCAGGGAGTTGAGAATTCTATATATTCTATCACTTTGAAATATTTTGAGCCTACACTCAAAAAATACGTGATATTAAAAATTAAGGGTCATAGGAAAGAAGATCAGAGGGAGCAAAATTTATTATCACAATAAGTCAAAATTCTCCATTGTGCTACAACCAAGCATGAGGTATGTAATATATATATATATATATATATATATATATATACGGTTCAGATCTTAAGTTTATCCTTTATTCAACATACCTTGTTTACCCCCCTTTAGCGACGGATCGGGCGACGATTCGGTCCGTCACTATATATACAATCGTCGTCTATATGTTGTCCGTCGCTAAAAGCTAAGATGACGGTTGTATATATAGCGACGGACCGAACCGTCGCCTTGTCCATCGCTAAAGGGGGTAAGCAAGGTATGTTGGATAAATGGTAAGCTTAATATCCGAACCGTATATATATATATATATATATATATATATATATATGATTATGCTAAATTATGAGAAAGATCTTGAAATAATAATTTTTAAAAGTAAAAATTATTAATTTATTTAGAAATCGTTTCCTACAACTTTAAGGTAGACAATTATTTTCACTGCTCTCCCTTAACAATATTGATAATTATTTATGTATTATATTAATTTAAAAATACTAGAGTAGACGTATTTTGGTTAAAACATAAAAAACACTCAAGGAACAATAATTACGTATCTATATTATTAAGGAAGAACAGAGAGTTAGAAAGTTAGTTACTTTTGATTTTTTTGTCTCTCAAAACAAGAATATATATTTATTTGAACTTTTGGTTTTGTCCTCCAAATAATATCTAAAGTACATCTTGCACACAAATTAAGAATTATAAAATAAAGAGAGTAAAAAAAATTAAATTTATCCTCAATGCCTCACATAAGAGTCTTTCTTTTTTTAGTAGACTCCATTAATGACATATTTGCTATTTTCTTTATGTACTTATTATTATCTTTTTAAAGACAAAAAAGATTGTATCTTAAATCATCCTTTGCAGGACCAAGAAAGTAATATTTAATCATCACTCGTATTATTTAAGTGGAGGTTATTATTTTATATGTTGCATGCTCTCTCTTCTAAACTAATTTTTTTTTATATTAAAACATTACATTTGGTGTTAATTTTGAGTGGATGGAGTGGATATATAATTAATGTTTTTGGGTTTTTTTTACCACTCTCATTAAGATAAGGAAATCCTAAAGCCTCTTATCAGGCCACATATACCAATCAGTAAAAGAAAATTAATGATCTAAACTTGCCATTAGCTATAGGCGACATTTTTTGTTACTAAATTGCTTTAATATGGTTCCGAGGGTTTTGGGAGAAACATCAATTGTAAAGTCTGCAACGTCCAGAAAACATTTGATCATATCATGTCAACTTTGTAAGTCTACTTGGATATTGAGTATTTACTTCTAAGAACTGAATTCTTTGCACTGAATAGTTACAACTCCAGACAAAAATACAGTAACACATTTGTTGGTTGATTTAGCAATCAATAAATATGTGCAAGTATACACGGTTAACAAGTAAATAAGTAATATACTGATAAGAGAGTGTCGAATCTACAGAGAATTAATTCTAATATTTTTCCAAACATCAATTTCATATCAAGCCAATTTAATTTAAACTTTTCCAAATATTAATTAACATTCATGGATAATACAAGTATTAAAGAAAAGTTAGAGAAGAAAAAGTATTATGAAAATTTTCATCACCAAGCATCCTTCAATTCTATGTCTCCATTGGTGTTAAGAAGTGTTTTTGCACTAGAGCTCCATCTGTAAATTATAGTTGTCGCGATAAAAGAATTAGTTATTCTAGTAGCCCTTTAACATGTATATATATGTTACAAGTCCAATCCCCTAACTTATGAGGAAAGACAATCCAATTTGGAGTCAAAATCATGCAAAAACGCGTCAAAACTAAGTTTGAAAGCGACCCGGGCGTTGCAACGCTGATTTCCTTCATATTTTTTGGCGTTGTCGCGCCAAAACTCACTGACTGGATGGTGTTGCAGCGCCATAATTGGCGCTGCCATGCCAGACAATCTGCTGGAATTTTCTACCTTGACGTCCTTTGGTAAAATGGCCATAACTCTCTTATCCAAACTCCGATTGGGACGATTCAATATATTCCGGAAAGCTAAGAAATAGATCTATAACTTTCATTCTTTACAAATTGAGAGGTTCTGGTGGATCAAGGTCGAAATTGAGTTTCAAGTGGATGCTATGAAAGTTCAAACATAAAAACTCCAAACTGCGATCTCTGTTGATATCAGGGCCATAACTTTTGATCCGGGAAGAGTTACGGGCCGTGCAACCTATCAAATGAAAGCTCTCGACGAGATCTACAACAAAATTCAATTTTTAAGCCAAGAAAATGATCCAACTTGGCATTGAAAGCCCTTCAATCTCCTCTTCTTGTATATTGTACTCCAAAAGATGTCTGAATTGTGTTTCCTTACTTCTTCCTACAAAATAACATAAAAACACTATAAATATCTAATAATAACTTACATTACTTAAGAACTCACAAATTATCAAGCCAAACATACTCAATTCATAGGTATAAAACTCACTCATCAATATTTATCACAAAAATCATTCATATATCATATGTATGTGTGGATCTAGATACCATATAAATTATATATTGATTATGTTATCATCAAATTCGATCGCTTGCCAAATCACCAAATAACGAAAGAGAAACATGCACAGTGAACAAACCATCACGTCCGAAAAACTTGACAGTCGGGGATGCCTGGAGATAGCTCTGGCGTGAGGATCAATACAGGCCAGAAATGTCAACAATTGAGAAATATAATTGCTATAGTGCGTAAAAGTAAATAATATGTGAGGTACTTGACCTAAATTATGGCCTTGTATATATAGTTGATCACACCTCCTTAATTTTATGTGCTCTTCCCCGAGTAGGAATAAAATTCCTTATCATAGTAACTACCATACTAAGATAGGAGTCAATTTTCTTAAAGAAAGAAAGTCAAATTTAATCATGATTTTTTCCTTGGGAATTGGAAATTAAATATAGCTAGGAAATAGAAATTAAATATAACTAGGAATCATAGATTCCTTAAATTCCAATTCACTACCTAAAATATACCATTACGTGAGAAAGAATCCTCTACGTGGCCTGGGAACCCACTAAATTATTCGGGCCCATAAAATTATGCCTCAACATTGCCCCCACCCTCTTATTATAAGGAACTTAAAATAAGAGAGTACATCAATTAGTCACGAAGAACGTTAGCCAAAAACCGTTTAGTCCGATGGACGTTAGTCCGTCCCGAAGAACGTTATCTGTTCGGGAGGACGTGTCTTTCCCGAAGAACGTTTATCCTTTCAGGAGAAACTTTTCCTTCCCAAAGAACCTTTATCCTTTAGGAAGAAACGTGTCCTTCCCGAAGAACTTTTATCCTTTTTGGAGAAACTTGTCCTTCCCGAAGAACGTTTATCCTTTCGGGAGAAACCTGTCCTTCCCGAAGAACGTTTATCCTTTCGAAAGAAACATGTCCTTCCCAAAGAACGTTTATTCTTTCTGGAGAACCGTGTCATTCCCGAAGAACGTAAATCTTATCCTTCATAAAGAACGTTTATCCTTTAGGGAGAAACGTGTCCTTCCCGAAGAACGTTTATCCTTTTAAGAGAAACATGTCCTTCCCGAAGAACGTTTATTCTTTCAGGAGAAACTTATCCTTCACAAAGAGCGTTTATCCTTTCGGGAGAAACGTTTATCTAAACTTATATCTCCGTAATATTTCTACCGACCCCTAGGGAGGCTTTATATATAGGTTTCGGAAAACCGTCTGGCCTTATATTGCCATAACCGACCTTATATCTCCGTAATATTGCTCCTGGCCCCTAGAGAGACTTTATATAGAGGTTATGGAGAACTGTCCGACCTTATATCGCCATGTACTTCGATTAAAAACTCTGATCAAATACTTCGATTAAAATATCCAATTAAAATCAAAAGCTAAAAGTTTGCAAAAACCACTTCCCAAACATAATCAAAACTTGTTCCATTAACTCAATCCACCCCATCCAAACTACTTCCCGAACATAATCAAAACATGCTCCATTAAATCAGTCGACCCCATCCGAACTACTTCCCGACCAAGGAAAAATACTTGACTCCCAAACTGCAAACCGAACAAGTCTCCCTTCCTCCGACCATTGTCGATCCCCAACCTAAACATTGTTTAATAGATCCGAATTGACCCGAATATATCTCCCTAAAGTGATTCATTTGAACTCCATCGATATAAGTGCCTCTTCTGTTGCTGAATGTCTAGAACCATCAAGAACTACCAGAATATTGAATCTATAATCAGTTATCCACTGTTTGATGTCATTATCATCGGAATCCCGAATTGAAAACACCACTAACTACCTCCATAATCGACGAACCGTCTATATACAAAATCCAATATGATAACAATTATTACCCCCCCCCCAACTAATCCTGAACTTGAACCTCCCTTCGGATCCTCTTCGAAAAATATTTATTCTACCATAAAGCACGCTAATGTATGCCCTTCAACTGTCATTCGCAGCCGATCACCCAATACAAACCGAATCAACTCCACTACTCAAGCAACCACCCTACTAATGCCTCATTGAACCTATGCACAAACCTCTAAAGTCGCCAAACCCACTGCACAAACCTCTGACTCCTCAATCTCTATGAAATTTGTTAGTTCCCAAAGGCACAATAGTTATCTACAAGGGGGGTTGAATAGATATTTTAAAAATTTTTTGTTTTAAAATACTTGTCAGTATTGAATATACTGACAGCAGCGGAATATATGTTTGGTCCCCTTAAAGATAATGCAATGATAGTTAGATAAGCAGTTTAGCAGTTATAACAGATATAGCAGTTATAGCAGTTAATGAGAGATAATGAGACACAGAGGTTTTAAGTGGTTCAGAGCACACAAGGCTCCTAGTCCACTCTTCTACTCCACGAGTAGGAAATCCACTAAAGATATCTCTTACAACTTGAATCACTTAGATTCCTTCAAGGCCAGCATCCTTGGAACTTCTCTAGTTCACTTAGAACTCTTCAAAGCCAGCAGCCTTGGAACTTCTCTTAGTTCACTTAGAACTCTTCAAGTCCTTCTTACTTGGTACACCTTGGATTGAGAGTTGTATTCTGGAGTGTGCTACTTAGTTGCAATTAAGCATCAGTTCTGAAGAACTGAGTAGCGAAGCAAGCTTTCCTTCTTTCAGGATCGTAAAGTGTTTTCGTTGAGTGCTCTTGAGCTTTATGAGCTATCTTTTCTTTCTTTGTATCTTACTTGCTTAGTCTGAATCCTTGTCTAATTTTCTTATAAAAGAGTCATTCAAAATGTTTCGTTTGAATGCTCCCGTTGCAGCATTAAATGCTTCAGACGTTTCTGTGCAGTTGATGTTGACATCCTGCTTTCTTGCTGCACAGCCGACTGGCCCACTGACATAGTTGATAGTAGTGTGCATACAAGCCAATCATGTATGATGATAAAGCACGTACTTTGTAAACAATCTTATTTATTTATTAATAAAATATTCATTTATTAAAGGCATTTAATTATCTACATGTTGCTGTTTTTATAATATGTAAATAACCCATAGTTTTAAGCAATGCTTTTAGAATCATGATGATGATCATGCTAATGAGATCTAAATTCTTAGAAAGTTTTAAAACTAAAATAGTTCCCAATCGTGGGATTACTAAAAAGGGGATTAGTAAATCCGGATAGATTGGTACATATGTTGCTTGCTCATTGGATGAGGATGATTGATCTCATGATCATTTGTGTGGAGACACTAAAGCAAGTATGTAGGTGCTTATTGGAGAATAAGTTCACTGAACGTGATTCGCTATGGAATACCTAATGGAGATTTACTCGCCTGTCAATAGGAATTCCTAATGTGATAGTAGTACAAGTAATCCTTGGACTTGAGATCATCATAGTATCTTGTATGTAACAAATTATACTTTGACTTATTCCTTAAGACCTTTTAAGGCATATATAGGGTATGCTTGGGTATAATGAGTTACATATGGAGATAATGAATGATCAATAAAGAATCTACCACCTCTAGTAAAAGAGGAGATATGTCCTATGTGATTCGTTAAATGACAACCCAGGAATCCTTGGCCAATGTGAAATGAAATTAGAAAGGAGTTTCTAATTTGCATTATTTGGAGTTGTGCATTTTCTAATCGAAATACATATAATTAAATAAAATAAGACTTGACAGTAAATCCATGTCTTATATTTAATTGGGACATTGTATGGTGGAAGGATTGAATTGTATGGTAACTATTAACTCACAGGTTCTTTTATGATTAATGTTGAAATCTATATTATCTGGAAAGTCGTTGATCGCTATGGAGGCTTATCCCTATTGTAGAATAAATATTATTTATTTAAATAAATTATTTGTTTAATTTATTTATTTAAATAAGATTAAAATTGTTTTAATTGATTTATTCACAACCGGTTTAATATGGAGAACCTAAAGGGTCACACCATAAAAGGAAGAATAATTATTTAAGAAGGTAATGGCATAATCGTAATAATGCATTAAGTATAATTAATTTAATCTACGGTGATAGAATAAATTAAATAGCTTAATGTTTATTATTTAATATTTTGGAAATATTAAATATAAATTAATAAGAGGAGTCTTATTAATATTATTATAATTATTATTATTTTAATTTCTAAAGGAGTTTAGTAATTAATTTAATATTTAGTACTCTCATTTATTCCTAATAAGATTAGGAGACAAATTAATTAAATGAATTTAATTAATTATTCCCATGTGGTGGGAAGCCTAAATTAATTAAAGGAGTTTAATTAATTAAAAGAAATCCCATGTCTAATAGGATTAGAAGGGTTGACCAATGTCTATATAAGAGAAGTCTTATAATAGATATTAGATTGATGCAATTCCAATTGTTGGAGAGTACTCCTTTTCTATAGAGGATAGAAAACTAAGGTTAAGCCAAACACCCTCCTTCTTGATAATTCATCTTCCTTGGTGGATCACCTCTAGAGGCCAAACACTTGGGTGGCTAACGTTGATCAAAGGAAGGAATCTAACCCGGAAATTCAAGGAGATCACGAAGAACAAAGAGTTGAACTAGTACCTGTGGAAGCTTCGTTCTACAAGGGTATGATTCCATAACTTCTTATTTATCGTTTTAAATTAATAATTTGCATAAAGGATGATCCGGGTAATGGTTTTGTAGAAATTTTTTAAACTCTGATATACCATGCTTCCGCTAATTTTTGCAATTTGATTGCGTCACGATTTCGTACAAACCCAACAGTGGCATCAGAGCCAAATCTTTATGCAATTATTAATTTATTTTTGATTTCATATACATATGGGTATGTATTTAAAATAATTTATTGGGCATAATTTTATTGTATAAAATTATATTTAAAAAAAAAAAAAAAAGACTTTTTTTGGGACGAATCACAATTTTTTTTTGGTGCTAATCTTGAATTCTGCAAAGAAAAGGTGTTGTCTCTTTCTTACTCCAAAAAGAAGGTGACCCATCATGAAAGGACTTTTTTAATAAACCTGCAGGACTCTTTTAATAAAAGAAGGTGACTTCTTTTTAAAAAATAAATATGATATATTTATATATTATATTCTAAATAATTTTATAATTAAAATAAAGAGTTTATTTTAATCTTGAAATTGGATTTCATGCAATTTAAAATTGCCCATTAAATGATACTCATATATATATGGAATGTTTTAATTCATGAGATGAATATTTATTTATTGATATATATGGTGATATGTATGAAAATAAATGGGGATTGATTATGGACTATTTGACCAATGTGATTGAATTTTATTTTAGTTGAATGCTTGAATGAATGGGTTTTATTAAATGGGGTCTGCGTACCTCGTCTTCTCTAATTTTTTTTTCTTGATGTAAAATTCTATCTCCTTCCTATGTACTTCCCCTTGACTGTTGATCAAGGTTTCTATTTAAATTAAATAGTTTAATGTAATAAGAATAGTTAGAATTATCTTGAAGAAATTGGAGACCAAGGAGCAAGGAGCGCGTGAAGACCCGTTTGTATGGAGCCCGAGTTTAAATGTAATAGTTATATTTAAATTTAAATTCTTGCACTCCTAGGTTTGACCTTTTGGTTCACTTGGTGGCTCTAGTGAACCAAACTAGAATAAAAGTCCATAATCAATCCGGGTAGAATATAATATTCTATATTGCATGCTAAATATTATATATATTATATTTTATGCAAACATGCTTCGCATGTTTAATAAAATGACGCGTATTTTATATATATATGTGCATGCGCGCTAAACAAGATGAGACAAATAATAACAAACCCCTCAAAGAAATAATATTAAGTCTGAAGCGTTCAATGATATTTGGAATATCGAACGTCGCCTTCTAGCATGATAAATTAATAGAGTATTAAATATTTAATATGAGCTTGTTGTGCTATCCACAAGGCGAGTATTGCGTATTTAAGATGTTAATTAATCACATTTGATGCTTATCAAGAAAATTGAACGATCTAGTCTTGTTGTGCTATCCACAAGGACGAACATTTTTCTTTTTTGAATTTATGGAAGTGCTAGGCTGGACTTAACTTAAATCATTTTAGTTCGGATGTGCACACACTTGACCATTATGATTTAAGAGGCAAAATAAAAGGAGTTATATAGTGTTGTAATTGACAAGAGTTGTCTACCTATTTATTTGTATATCGCTTGTTGTGCTATCCACAAGGTTATATACATTTGAAATGGGATCCTTATTCTCACTAGCAAATCTTTAATTAGATGTTGCCGAACTATATAAGTGAGGGTAATATAGTTTGATGAAAATAGTGGGAGATACCAATTTAAAATAAAGACCTAAATTTATTTTGGTATGCAAAATTAATAAAATGAATGTTTGCTAAAATGTTATTTTTCACATGCAGAATTTTAAAAATGTCTAAATCACTAATCTCACTACGAAGCATACTTGATGCAAATAAGCTTACCGGGCCGAATTATGAGGACTGGCTAAGAAATCTGAGAATTGTTCTCACTGCTGAAAAGATTTCTTATGTCCTAAATTCAACTGTCCCTGAATCTGTTTCAGAAACAGCCTCTGAGGAAGAGATTGCCACTTTCAATAAGTGGCAAGATGATGCATCTGTGGCTCAATGCATCATGCTCGCATCCATGAATAACGAGCTTCAGCGTCAGCACGAAAAAATGGATGCTCCTGCTATGCTGCTTCACCTCAAGGAGTTGTATGGTGAACAGAGTAGGACTGCTAGATATGAGATATCTAAGGAGCTCTTCCGATCTCGGATGACCGAGGGTACTGCCGTCGAGACTCATGTCCTGAAAGTGATCAATTTGATTGAACGCCTTGGACAGCTTGGGTTCGTCATGGATGGGGAGTTGAGTCAAGACTTGGTCTTGCAGTCACTCCCTGAGACCTTCTCGCAGTTTGTGGTTAATTTTCACATGAATAAGCTAGATGTCAGCTTGCCTGAGCTGCTTAACATGCTGAAAACTGCAGAAGGTCACTTCCCATCCAAGAAGAACCATATCTTGATGGTGGATTCTTCCAATAAAAGGAAGAGACCTAAGGTATCTTCTGAAAAGAAGAAATCCAAGAAGGCTAAGGGAAAGGGGAAATAAAAGGAACAAAAGAAACCTGAACCAGCTAAAGGAATGTGCTTTCATTGCAACAAGCCGGGACATTGGAAAAGGAACTGCAAGAAGTATCTAGCAGAGAAGAAGCTTGGAGAAGCTTCGACTTCCAATCAAGGTTTGTTTATGATTGAAATTCATTTTTCTGAAAGTCATAATTCTACTTGGGTATTGGATACCGGCTGTGGTTCTCACATATGCAATACTGTGCAGGGACTGGTCAGAAGTAGAAAGCTGAACAATGATGAGGTGATCCTACGAGTGGGGAATGGAGCAAAGGTTGCTGCATTAGCTGTAGGAACTTATTATTTAGCAATGCCTTCGGGCAAGTCCATTTATCTTAATAATTGTTATTATGTTCCGAATATTATTAAAAACATTATTTCAATTTCTGTATTGGATATGGAAGGATTTAACGTTGTTATAAAGAACAATAGTTGTTCTATTTATAAAGACGATGTTTTATATGGTATTGGAAATTTGCGAAATGGACTTTATACACTTGACTTACAAGAAAATATATTTCAAATTGAACAAACTAAGAAAAGAAAAAGAGATGATATTAATTATACCTACATGTGGCACTGTAGACTCGGTCATATCAATGAAACAAGATTATCCAAGTTGCATAAAGATGGGCTCCTCGAGCTATCCGATTATGAATCATATCCAACTTGTGAATCTTGTCTCATGGGTAAAATGACTAAATCTCCTTTTAGTGGAAGAGGAGAAAGAGTTACAGAGTTGTTGGCATTGATTCACACAGACGTTTGTGGGCCTATGACAACAAGTGCACGGGGTGGGTATTCTTATTTTATTACTTTCACTGATGATCACTCAAGATTTGGATATGTGTATTTAATGAAATACAAGTCAGAATCATTTGAAAAGTTCAAAGAGTTCAGAAGTGAAGTAGAGAAACAAACGGGCAAGAGTATAAAGATACTTCGATCAGATCGAGGCGGAGAATACTTAAGCGGTGAGTTTCTCAATTGTCTCAAAGAAAATGGTATAATCTCACAATGGACTCCTCCAGGTACACCACAGTTAAATGGAGTATCTGAAAGGAGAAATCGAACACTGTTAGACATGGTTCGATCCATGATGAGTTTTACCGACCTTCCAATTTCCTTCTGGGGATATGCCCTAGAAACGGCTGCATACCTACTTAACAAGGTACCTACCAAATCCGCCCCAAAGACTCCATATGAGATGTGGAAGGGGAGGAAACCAAATCTTAAGCATGTTAAGACTTGGGGTTGTCCAGCTTATGTCAAAAAGTTTGAACATGATAAGCTACAGACTAAATCCGAAAAGTGTAGATTTGTGGGATACCCTAAAGAAACTGTAGGGTATTATTTCTATCATCTAACTGATCAAAAGGTGTTTGTTGCGAAACATGCTGCCTTCTTGGAAAAGGAGTTTATCCATGAAGGGGTCAGTGGGAGTAAGATATATCTTGAAGAAGTTCAAGAACCACAAATTACCACGGATCAAAGTCAGGTACCTGACCAAGTAGAAGAACCTACTATACCACACCCTGTTCGTAAATCTTGGAGAGTACCGAAGATACCTGAGAGGTATGGATTCGTTATAGAGGATGACGATGAGGTACACATCATGAATGATGATGATCCATTGAATTACGAACAGGCCATGAGTAATAAAGACTCAGGGAAATGGCTTGAAGCCATGAAATCCGAAATGGACTCCATGTATGAAAACAAAGTATGGACTTTGGTTTCACCACCTGAAGGCATTAAGCCTATTGAGTGTAAATGGGTCTTTAAAAGAAATACTGGAGCGGACGGCAAGGTGGAGACCTATAAGGCCCGACTGGTTGCAAAAGGTTTCAAACAAAGACAAGGAGTTGATTATGATGAAACCTTTTCACCAGTAGCTATGCTCAAGTCCATTCGGATTTTGCTTGCAATTGCAGCTTATAACGACTATGAGATCTGGCAGATGGACGTGAAAACGGCCTTCCTCAATGGAAAACTTGAGGAGGATGTGTATATGACACAGCCAGAGGGATTTGTTTCAAAGGTTGGAATAAATCAAGTCTGTAAGCTGCAACGATCCATTTATGGATTGAAGCAAGCTTCTCGTAGATGGAACATTCGTTTTGATGAGACAATCAAAGAGTTTGATTTTATCAAAAATGACGATGAACCATGTGTGTACAAGAAGGTTAGTGGGAGCGTAATTTCATTCCTTGTATTATATGTTGATGATATATTACTGATAGGGAATGACATTCCTATGCTACAATCAATTAAAATCTGGTTATCTAAACACTTCTCCATGAAGGACTTGGGAGAAACATCCTATATTTTGGGGATAAAGATCTATAGAGATAGATCTAAAAGGATGCTTGGTTTATCCCAAGGAACGTACATTGATACGATGCTAAAGAGGTTTAGCATGGAAGATTCCAAAAGAGGTCTCATGCCGATGAGCCATGGAATACATCTCTCCAAGAAACAGGCCCCAAAGACACCTGAGGAGAGAGACCGTATGAGTAAGATCCCTTATGCTTCTGCAATAGGATCTATCATGTACGGTATGATATGTACTAGACCGGATGTTGCTCATGCACTTAGTGTAACGAGCAGATACCAGTCGAATCCTGGAGAAGAGCACTGGAAGGCAGTGAAAAATATCCTAAAGTACTTGAGAAGGACTAAAGATATTTTTCTTGTCTACGGTGGGTCTGAATTAAAACTCGAGGGCTTCACAGACTCAAGTTTTCAAACGGACCAAGATGACAGTAAATCTATTTCGGGGTATGTTTTACCTTGAACGGAGGCGCAGTGAGTTGGAAGAGTTCCAAGCAGCAAACAGTTGCTGATTCAGTGACAGAGGCAGAGTATATAGCTGCAAGTGAAGCTGCAAAGGAAGCTGTTTGGATGAAGAAGTTCATAACTGAACTTGGTGTGGTTCCTAGCATTGGAGAAGCAGTTCCCGTTTACTGTGACAACACAGGAGCAGTTGCACAGGCTAAGGAACCCAGGTCTCATCAGAAATCTAAACACGTGTTGCGGCGATTTCACTTGATCAGGGAGATCATTGAAAGAGGAGACGTCACCTTGGAGCGTGTAGACTCTCAAGATAACATTACAGATCCATTTACTAAAGCTTTAACACAACAGCAGTTTGATCGTCACTTAGAGAAGATGTGTATGAGATACCATGGCGATTGGCTTTAGTGCAAGTGGGAGATTGATAGTAGTGTGCATACAAGCCAATCATGTATGATGATAAAGCACGTACTTTGTAAACAATCTTATTTATTTATTAATAAAATATTCATTTATTAAAGGCATTTAATTATCTACATGTTGCTGTTTTTATAATATGTAAATAACCCATAGTTTTAAGCAATGCTTTTAGAATCATGATGATGATCATGCTAATGAGATCTAAATTCTTAGAAAGTTTTAAAACTAAAATAGTTCCCAATCGTGGGATTACTAAAAAGGGGATTAGTAAATCCGGATAGATTGGTACATATGTTGCTTGCTCATTGGATGAGGATGATTGATCTCATGATCATTTGTGTGGAGACACTAAAGCAAGTATGTAGGTGCTTATTGGAGAATAAGTTCACTGAACGTGATTCGCTATGGAATACCTAATGGAGATTTACTCGCCTGTCAATAGGAATTCCTAATGTGATAGTAGTACAAGTAATCCTTGGACTTGAGATCATCATAGTATCTTGTATGTAACAAATTATACTTTGACTTATTCCTTAAGACCTTTTAAGGCATATATAGGGTATGCTTGGGTATAATGAGTTACATATGGAGATAATGAATGATCAATAAAGAATCTACCACCTCTAGTAAAAGAGGAGATATGTCCTATGTGATTCGTTAAATGACAACCCAGGAATCCTTGGCCAAGGTGAAATGAAATTAGAAAGGAGTTTCTAATTTGCATTATTTGGAGTTGTGCATTTTCTAATCGAAATACATATAATTAAATAAAATAAGACTTGACAGTAAATCCATGTCTTATATTTAATTGGGACATTGTATGGTGGAAGGATTGAATTGTATGGTAACTATTAACTCACAGGTTCTTTTATGATTAATGTTGAAATCTATATTATCTGGAAAGTCGTTGATCGCTATGGAGGCTTATCCCTATTGTAGAATAAATATTATTTATTTAAATAAATTATTAGTTTAATTTATTTATTTAAATAAGATTAAAATTGTTTTAATTGATTTATTCACAACCGGTTTAATATGGAGAACCTAAAGGGTCACACCATAAAAGGAAGAATAATTATTTAAGAAGGTAATGGCATAATCGTAATAATGCATTAAGTATAATTAATTTAATCTATGGTGATAGAATAAATTAAATAGCTTAATGTTTATTATTTAATATTTTGGAAATATTAAATATAAATTAATAAGAGGAGTCTTATTAATATTATTACAATTATTATTATTTTAATTTCTAAAGGAGTTTAGTAATTAATTTAATATTTAGTACTCTCATTTATTCCTAATAAGATTAGGAGACAAATTAATTAAATGAATTTAATTAATTATTCCCATGTGGTGGGAAGCCTAAATTAATTAAAGGAGTTTAATTAATTAAAAGAAATCCCATGTCTAATAGGATTAGAAGGGTTGACCAATGTCTATATAAGAGAAGTCTTATAATAGATATTAGATTGATGCAATTCCAATTGTTGGAGAGTACTCCTTTTCTATAGAGGATAGAAAACTAAGGTTAAGCCAAACACCCTCCTTCTTGATAATTCATCTTCCTTGGTGGATCACCTCTAGAGGCCAAACACTTGGGTGGCTAACGTTGATCAAAGGAAGGAATCTAACCCGGAAATTCAAGGAGATCACGAAGAACAAGGAGTTGAACTAGTACCTGTGGAAGCTTCGTTCTACAAGGGTATGATTCCATAACTTCTTATTTATCGTTTTAAATTAATAATTTGCATAAAGGATGATCCGGGTAATGGTTTTGTAGAAATTTTTTAAACTCTGATATACCATGCTTCCGCTAATTTTTGCAATTTGATTGCGTCACGATTTCGTACAAACCCAACAATAGTAGACTGCAATCTCACCTAACACCTGAAAAGATGTTTTCAGCAGGTGGTTTAGTCCTTTCCTTAGTTTCTTCTATACGCTTCTTCGATTTGTACTAAGGATGAATATAGAATTATTGGGACCATCAATTTGTCAACGGCTATAAGCCTTTATTTATTTGTTGCTCTTCCTCCCTTCATCAGAACTACAAACTTTGGTGCTGACTGGAGGAACACTAAGATTATGGTCATTGTACTGTAATCGTTGCGTGTTGGCTTACACAGGCTTGACTCAGACTTAATCGTAGAGAAAACTACGATTTCTCTTAAGCTCTTCGGCAGACTACGATTCCTTCTTGCTTGCTTTGCAGACTCCACATTTTCGAGAGCACACTGCATTTCTTGACTTAGCTCGGCAGGCGCTCAGATCTTTTCCACAATTCTTAGTGTGGCTTCTAAGGGCAAACTACGATTCTTGACATCTTCATTTAAGCTCCACGATTCTGCGTTGTCTTCTGTATGCTACCTTTGACAGACTACGATTCTGTCAAGGCTTTAACTTTTACAACTCAAATAGATCAACCTACCAGTTTTGATCTTTTCTTTTATTCATTTATTTACATAAATGATAAACATTAACGCTCAGATCAACCTAATAATTTTGTTCTATCATCTAAGTCCTTGTACATATGATCATTGAAGGACTTTACACTTAAGCATTTATATTTACTTTCAACATCAAATTTGAATATGTAATTCCCAACAAAATTTCCAGCCCAAAAATAAATTTTTCTTTGCCAACTTTGTTGTTGTGCCGAAGATAGAGGCAATCCACAAAGACATTTGATAGCAGAGACGCGCGAGGGAACGAGGCTGCGGGAGAGGGCGTGCAGGGAAAGAAGCGGCACGTTGGGGCGTGAGGGGCACAGAGCATCGCACAGGGACGTTGTACAACGCACTGACACGTGAGGGGCATAGTGCATTGTGCGAGGGCGGGATGAGACACGCACAACTGGTGATTTTAATTCAACACTAGAACAAGGTCATCCTTCTAGTGCTAATGTTAATGCCAAAATTTGACTGTTCACCAAATCACTAAACAACGAACGAGAAAACCTGCTCGGTGAACAAACCATCACGTTCGAAAAGCTTGATGGCCGGGGTCACCGAGGGATAGCTCTGGTGTGAGAATCAGTACATGCTAAAAACGTCAACAATGAAGGAATATAATTGTTCTAGTGCGTAAAAGTAAATAATATGTGAGGTACTTGGAACCTGAATTATGGTCTTGTATTTATAGTTGATCGCACCTCTTTAATTTTATATGTCATTCCCCGAGTAGGAATAGAATTCCTTATTATAGTAACTACCATACTAGGATAGTTGTGACTCCCCTAAAATAGATTTAATACACAACCCATTCTGAGTCACCAAATACATGGTACAGACTCCAAATACACATATTCAAATTTTAACTATTATACGGTCGTGCAAAATACGACCACACAACTGTGAGTGTCAATACAAATATTATGTAGAAAATATAAACACTCAAATTCAAGTCTCATTAATTACAATTATTAACACACTGTTTTATAAAATAGTGAGGACATCTACAGCTCTATCTCGGACCAATACTCCATTTTCCGACTAGTCTCAGCTATATTTTCATTTCTTGAAGAGAACAATGAAAGAAAAGGGTGAGCTCAACTAGCCCAGTAAAGAATATTATGACTAAGATAATGAAGAATAAATTATCGTTAGCCTTCAATAAATCAGATAAAATATGATGGACAACCAGTTTTAGATTAACAACTGCAGCGAAAATAACAATTCATTAGAAGAGTTAAGTAGAGAATGATGTCTACTATCTTCTATGATATAAAAATTCATCATCAATATTTTATCCCTGTAACACCAATCAATAATATTTTCAATCAACGAATTATCCATGCACTACGGGCCAAGGATATTTGTTTGTATCATCAGTGGTTATGATCATGTTAAACACCTGTCTATCTTTGCACTACAGGCCAAATATATTCATAAATCAACAGCTCATCTTTGCACTACGGGACAAAGATATCTTTCACCACAATATAGGACTAAGGATGATGAAAAATGATATAAAGGACGAATCCAGTGAGATCAAGGACAAATATTAGAGAATTTATGCAGAGTTCAAAATAAAGATCAAAACATGGATACAATTAAAGATAATTTGGACAGAAAAAAATATAATTTTTTTTCTCGTGAATAGTAACTTGTCATGAAAATATAAAAATTTCATAAAAAGTTCAGACCAATATTCCAATGAAATGATATTAGATGAGCGCAAAACTCAAAGAATTTCTGATCATTTTAGGAATTATAGAAGCAATACTTATTGTAGTAAGTTTAAATTTAAGAATATGAAATGAAATATTATCACTTTCATAATATGGAATATGAAAGAAAATAATATTCTTTATGAATATTGAAAGAAAATAACATCATTTACGAAAAAAATAATATCCTTTACCTTAGTAAAATATTAGATCTGACTGGAAT
Organism: Panax stipuleanatus; assembly: GCA_020205555.1. Lineage (NCBI taxonomy): Eukaryota > Viridiplantae > Streptophyta > Magnoliopsida > Apiales > Araliaceae > Panax > Panax stipuleanatus. The sequence continues at coordinate 43,972,126 of CM035120.1, forward strand.
ATCGGATATTATGTTGCGAAAAATCTTGCACCGTAATCCACACTCAAACTATCCTTATACTCACAAGAAATACGCTCGATATCATAGAGAGAAAATTTTCTGATTCTGGTGTGATTTTTATTTCTAACTAAGCACTCTATTTATAGGAAATGCTTAGCACACCAGGATTGACAAATGCAACCCCGGTGGCTTACTCAGCACACCAACTATGAAATCAAGCAGCACTCCACATTTGAATAATTAGCATCTTTGAAAAATCCCACCAACACATGTTTATATAATATATATATTAAAACATTTATAATTATTAAAAGAATTCCAATTCTATTTTTTTCTCTTCCACCTCATTTTATTTTATACCATGAATTTATTATAAAAATGTTACCATTTAAATTATAAAATTATATTATTATATTATCACATTATACTATTATAATATAATTTTATAATAATATATTTGAATACATATTTTATCGGAGAAGATAAAATGCCAATTTTCAACAAATGTCTCATTCTAAAATTTTCTTCATTTATATCAAAATTGGACAAATATTTACTTATCATATTTATCAATAAATTTTATTTTATTCATCAATTAATATTACAGAATTACAATATTAACAACCATGTCGTTCCCAAGAAAGAGGGGGCTTTCCAATATGAATTTCTTCTCATTGGCGCGCAATTATATAACCTAACCCCTTTCCTCGACAGAACTTTCAAGACATTGTCAATAATGTTATCTAATAATATCATTTAAATAATATGTGTGACAATTATTGATTTAATACTGTAAACTACTATGTAGTGGTTACTGTGACAATTATTGAATCAATAATATAAAATATCAAAGTAATAATTATTGAATCAATAATATAAAATATTATGCAATTATCAATGTAGTAATTATTGAATCAATAATATAAAATATTAAACAGTAATTACTATAATAATTATTGAATGAGTGCCTTCTTACGTAAGAACAAATAATTTGAAATACTGTGCAATACCGTGTGCTACTATGCAACAACGCATATTACTGTATTTTTATCACCAAGTATTTCAACAGTTTAACGGTAACAGTTTTACCGTTATTTTATAAAAATGTTATTTCTGTCGCTTTCTATATCCGACAGTTATTCCGTTGTGGGGTCCACCAATGACTGCGCCGTCGTACGAATATTCCCCGATAAAAAGAATATTCCCTGACCAAACGAATATTTTCCGACACAATGAATATTTTATAACTACTTGATTACTTTGTAAAATTTGCACATTCCACCCATAACTTACCACACTTATCAAATCAACACCCTACTATTTCAAAATAATATATAAAAAAAATTAAATCTTTATTCATAAAAGTTGGGGTCTTACAACCTCCCCTCCTTATGAAATTTCGTCCTCGAAATTGACGTACGTACCTGGTATGTCGAAAAGGTGAGGATACTTCGCTTTCATTTCCGATTCTAACTCCCAGGTCATTTCCTCGATATCATGGTTCCTCCACAAAACTTTAACTTGAGGTATAATCTTTGAGCGTAGGATATGTTACATCTTATCCAAGATCTTCACAGGTATCTCCTCATACGTTAAATCTTCGGCTATCTCGTCTGGTTCTAATTCAATAATATGGTTTGGGTCTTTCACATATTTACATAGCATGGATATGTGAAAAACATTGTGAACACGAGATATGCTAGGCGGTAAAGCGAGTCTATAGGCCACAGTTCCTACTCGGTCAAGAATTTTAAATGGACCAATAAATCGTGGGTTGAGATTTCCTCTCTTTTCGAATCTCGTAACTCCTTTCCATGGAGCAACACGTAACAATACATGGTCTCCGACATTGAATTCCACGTCTCTTCGATGAAGATCAGCATAACTCTTTTGTCGATCTTGTGTTGTTTGTATACGTTGTCGGATCATTTGAATCTTTTCCGTAGCCATACGTACTAACTCTGGTCCCAACAATGTTGCTTCACCCACCTCGTCCCAGCATACTGGAGAACGACACTGATAAGTAGGTTTTACACCTACTTATTGGACGCCAACTTGCTATGATTATGGCTTAAACTCAAGCACTTTATTATCTTTTAACGCATTTTATCTTTGTGTTAAACATTTTAGGCAGGAAACTCTTTTGGGCATAAAATGACACAGTAATGGCATGGTTTGGCATGACTTGGCAAGGAATTGGATAAAGGAAATCTAGCTCCAAGGAAAGAAGGGCTTGGCATATGAAAAGGGGCACAAGAAAAGGGACTCGATTCAACTAATGTGAAGGTGCTAGAAGCAGCAAAAGAGAGAGCATAGGATTGCAAAAGAAAGTAAAAGCCAGAAATTGCATCAGCTGAAGAAATGGTCACGCGCGGCCGCGCCATGAAGACAAAGGAAGCCGGCGCGCCCACGCCGGTTAGCAGAGCTAGAGGGCTGTTCTGGGCATTTGGCGCGCCCGCGCCCCAATTACACTACGAGCCCACGCGGCCGCGCGGGGCTTGACTGAGGACAGTTGACTTATTTTACTTAGCTGAATGTAATAGTTTTAAGATTTATGTTTGCTAGAGACGAGATTATCATTATCATTATCAAAATTTATTTTACCACCATAGAGAGTTGTGTTCCATATTCTAGGTTAGAGAGTGTGAAGGTCCAAGAGGCTTCTCTTCTTCTTCCTTCTTACTCTACTAGTACTACATTTTCTAGGGTTCATCTTGGAAAGCATTTGTGGTCCAGACTTGAGTTTGTTATCTTCTATTGAAAGGGGGAAACCACAATTCTACATTTTGTTTCTTTTGTTTCTCTCATTTCCTAGTTGCTCAATGCTTGGTTTGAATCCCATAATGGTGGGAGGTTCAATGATGAACTAACTTCCATTATGGGATTCTAATGGATTCTAGTTGCTAAACCTAGGGTTTATGTCTCTTTGATATACATGGATGATAATATGTGGTTTGCCTAACATGGGTGTTTGTATGTCTAGATGCTTGATCAACATCTACTCTAATAGTTTATATGAACTTGAAAAATGAAGTGTAAACGTAGATTTCTCCATGTTAGCATATATTTGTGAAACTTGCTTTAGTTGAATTTCATGATTCGATTGCCGGATAGAAATATACCGTATGGCCATATGTAGTCTAATGGGAGTTTGTGCGTAAATTGGTTTAGTTTATAAATCGCATAGAAATATAGTGATTTAGGCTTTACCGATGTTCATGTGATGTCTATCTTAATTGTGACACTATATGATTTGGACTTGGTGTATTGAAAGATAGTCAAGTCTCACATAGCATCTCTAAATGATTATCCGTGTATGATTTGTGAGGTGGTTAACCTAGGTAACGCTTTAGATGAAGTTAGGATCCCATATCCCCCCTAATTTGAACCCCCTGTTTATTAATTGGTTAAGTTTAGTTAAAGTTTAGGATAATTAATTAAAGAACACTGTGACAACCGTTTAAGCAGACATAGATAACTAATGAACTGTTGCATAATAGATTAGGCTTGACTCTGTTTTCCGTGGGATGATCTCGACTTACCGAGTTATTACTTGCCGACCGTGTACACTTGCATGTGTTTTTGTGTCCGTTTCTGTTAACACTTAAATGGCGCAACAAGTTTTTGGCGCCGTTGCCAGGGACACGATTTTAGTTTAATCCTATTGACATCAGTTTTCGTTAAATGTGACTGACTTGAACAAATCTCGTCTTACCTCATTTCTAATTTTATTTTTGTTTACTTGTGTTTCAGGTACTCGTGGATAGTTTATGCACACTCGAGCCTTGCATCCTGAGCTAGTGCCTCATCAAGATCACATCAACGGTCGAGCGTGGAGAGCTAACATCCGGAACATCAATCCTCGAGAAAATGGCTGAAGAGCAGAGGGCCTTGCAAGATTACTCCATGCCAAACTCATCGATCTGCAATTAAGTATAGTGAGGCCAGCAATTGCGGCGAACACTTTTGAGATAAAGCCAGGAACATTGCAGATGATACAAAACAATCTCCAGTTTAGGGGTTTGCCTTCCGAAGATCCCAACGAGCATATTATGAGCTTCATAGAAATATGCAACACGTTTAAATACAATAATGTTCCCGATGATGCAGTGAAACTCAAAATATTTCCTTTCACCTTGAGGGATAAGGCAAAAAGTTGGTTGCACTCACTGCCTTCAGGGTCAATAACTACATGGGAAGATTGTGCTCAGAAATTCTTAACGAAGTTCTTTCCTATGGCCAAGACCGCTGCAATGAGGAGAGACCTGAGTACCTTTGCACAGCATCCAGGGGAAACATTATATGAAGCTTGGGAACGTTATAAGGAGATGCTCCGGAAGTGTCCACACCATGGCATGCCAGAGTGGATGGTGATTAACTCTTTTTATAATGGATTGGGATGGCAATCAAGGCCCATTATTGACGCTGCATCTGGGGGAGCTATCTGGAAAAAGGATTTTTCGACAGCGTATGAGCTCTTTGAGACCATTGCAGCAAACGAGTATCAGAATCCAACGGCCAGGATGGTACAACCGAAGGTTGCAGGGATTTTAGAAGTGGATGCCATTACAGCATTGTCTGCTCAGATGGCAGCCATGGCAAAGAAGATTGATTCATTGGCGGAGGAAAAAGTCAAGACAGTTGCTTGTGTCTGTGAGATTTGTGCAGGGACACATCAGACAGACCAATGTGCTATCAGTACAGAATCAGTACAGTTTGTGAGCAACTACCAAAAACTCCATAATCAATTTCAAAATTCTTACAGCCCCAACAATAGGAATCATCCTAACTTTAGTTGGAGTAATACTCAGAATGTCCAACACCCCCACCATCAGACATCTCAGCCACAGTACCATACATCACAACCACAATAATTTCAATCTCAACCGCAATATCAACCACAGCAAGCTCATCACCAGTATACACCAAAACCACCCTATCCTCCTGGTTTTCAACAACAACGTCATCCTCCACCTGTACCTCAGCCAGAAAAGAAGTCGAAGGAGAGAGTGGAAATTGATGAACTCAAGTTAATCGTGAAGAGCCAAGCTATATCTCTCAAGATGATGGAGACTCAAATTGGTTAAATTGCCAATGCAGTTCTTAATCGACCTCAAGGGACTCTTCCCAGTAATACAGAGACGAATCCAGGGAAAAGGGAGGGAAAGGAGCAGTGCCAAGCCATCACCCTAAGATCTGGGAGGCAAACTTCAGATTTGGAGGCCCGCGCGGCCGCGCCTCAGGAAGGCCAAAACCTGGCGCGGGCGCGCCAAGATGCAGATCACCCTGAGACAGTGTTGGTTGATGGAAATGATGGAGGAAAGAGTGTTGCGACAGATAAGGAGGAAACTACTGAGAAAATCATAACCAAACTATCACCTGTGTACCCCACTGTCCCTTACCCACAGAGATTGCACAAGCAAAGGGACGACAGACAGTTCGCTAAGTTTTTGGAGGTGTTCAAGAAACTGCAGATAAACATACCCTTTGCAGAGGCATTAGAACAAATGCCAAGTTACGCAAAGTTCATGAAGGGTATTCTGTCAAGGAAGAGACGATTAGAGGACTTTGAGACAGTGGCCTTAACAGAAGAGTGCAGTGCGGTATTACAGCGTAAATTGCCTCCAAAGCTTAAGGACCCGGGCAGTTTCACAGTACCTTGCTCCATTGGAAATTTATCTTTCAGCAAATGCCTCTGTGACTTAGGAGCTAGCATAAATTTGATGCCTCTGTCTGTATTCAATCAATTGGGATTGTCGGCTCCCAAGCCGACAAATGTATCACTACAACTTGCTGACAGATCTATCACTTATCCTAGAGGTATTGTGGAAGATGTTTTGGTTAAAGTGGACAAATTTATCTTCCCAGCTGACTTCATCATTCTTGATTACGAAGAAGATAGAAATATCCCAATCATCCTTGGGAGACCTTTCCTTGCCATGGGGCGAACTCTTATAGATGTCCAAAAGGGAGAGTTAACAATGAGAGTGCATGACCAAGAAGTCACTTTCAACGTTTTTAAAGCTATGAAGTTTCCCACTGACGAGGAAGAGTGCTTTCGGATTGATGTGATAGAAAGGGTGATGAATGAAGGATTTGAAAATCTGATGGGTACTGAGCCTTTAGAGAGCGCTATATTGGGAGACTCAAATATTGAGGATACTGAAGTTGCTGAATATGTGCAAATTCTTGACACAGCACCAAAGATGCAAAAGTTTAAGATGCCTATCGAGCCACTAAAACTTGCTGGCGAGACATCAGAACGACTCAAGCCTTCTCTTGAGATGCCTCCAGATCTTGATCTTAAACCTCTTCCAGATCATTTAAGGTATGCATTTTTAAGTGAATTTTCAAAGTTGCCTGTTATTATCTCTGCTGCACTAACATCTTGTCAGGAAGAACAACTGCTACGGGTGCTAAGAGAGTTTAAATTGGCAATTAGATGGACCATAACAGATATAAAGGGGATCAGCCTAGCATTTTGTATGCATAAGATCCTGCTGGAAGATGATAGTAAACCATCAGTGGAGCAACAACGCAGATTAAATCCAATCATGAAGGAAGTGGTTAAGAAGGAGATTCTAAAGTGGTTAGATGCAAGGATTATCTATCCTATATCAGACAGCTCTTGGGTGAGCCCGGTGTAGTGTATGCCGAAGAATGGGGGTATGACCATAATATCCAATAAACACAACGAACTAATTCCTACCAGAACAGTGACGGGGTGGAGAGTCTGCATGGATTACCGCAGACTAAACAAGGCTACCAGGAAAGATCATTTTCCCCTCCCTTTCATTGATTAGATGCTAGACAGGCTGGCCGGTCGTGAATATTACTGCCTTTTGGATGGATACTCAGGATACAATCAAATAATGATAGCCCCAGAAGATCAAGAAAAGACTACCTTTACTTGTCCATATGGTACATTTGCGTTTAGAAGGATGTCTTTTGGTTTGTGCAATGCCCCGGCTACCTTTCAGAGGTGTATGATGGCCATTTTCTCCGATATGGTCGAGCAAAATATTGAAGTCTTCATGGATGATTTTTCTGGTTTTGGAGACTCCTTTGAACTATGTTTGGAGAATTTGGTGATGGTGTTAAAACGATGTGTCGAGAAGAATCTTGTACTGAATTGGGAAAAGTGCCATTTTATGGTACAAGAGGGTATCATTTTGGGTCATAAGGTTTCGAAGAAAGGATTAGAGGTGGACGGGGCTAAGTTGGAAACTATTGAGAACTTGCCTCCGCCTATTTCTGTAAAAGGTGTTCGTAGCTTCTTGGGACATGTAGGCTTCTATCGTCGGTTTATAAAGGACTTCTCGAAGATTACAAAGCCACTTTGCAGTTTGTTAGAAAAAGATGTCCTCTTTAAATTTGATGAGGAATGCCTGACTGCATTCGAGCACTTAAAGAAGAAGTTGACTATGGCACCAGTGATCACATCTCCGAATTGGGACCTTCCTTTTGAGCTAATGTGTGATGCCGGCGATTTTGCTGTGGGAGCTGTATTCGGCCAGCGAAGGGACAAGGTCTTTCATGTTATGTACTATGCTAGCAAGACCCTCACTGATGCCCAGCTGAACTACACTACTACAGAAAAAGAGCTTTTGGCGGTGGTGTACGCATTCGATAAATTTCGTGCTTATTTGATTGGAACCAGAGTGATTGTGTACACCGACCATGCAGCGATCAGATATTTGATAGCAAAGAAAGATGCCAAACCCCGTCTGATCAGGTGGATACTTCTTTTGTAAGAATTTGATCTAGAAATCAAGGATACTGAGAACCAAGTGGCTGACCACTTGTCACGATTGGAAACTCCGGGAAGCGATGCAAATGACAAAGTGATGATAAATGAATCCTTCCCTGATGAGCAATTGTTTGTGGTGAAAGGCGAAGTGCCATGGTTCGCAGATTTTGCAAACTTCCTAGTGGGCAATATCATTCCTTCTCACTTGACTAGGCATCAAAAGAAGAAGTTTCTGCATGATGTGAAATGGTTTACTTGGGATGAACCGTACTTGTTCAAGCAGTGTGCCGATCAGATGATTAGAAGGTGCATTCCATTTAGCGAGATGGAGAGTGTGCTGCAAGATTGCCACACATCTTTGTATGGAGGCCATTATGGAGGTGAAAGGACAGCGGCCAAGGTTTTGCAAGCAGGTTTTTATTGGCCTACTATTTTTAAGGATGCTTACAGCTTTGTTCAAAGATGTGATAGATGTCAGAGGGTAGGAAATATATCAAAGAGAAATGAAATGCCCCTGAGTACAATCCTCGAGGTAGAGATCTTCGATGTCTGGGGGATAGACTTTATGGGGCCATTCGTTTCATCATGTGGGAACTTGTACATCCTTCTGGCAGTTGATTACGTATCTAAATGGGTGGAAGTGGCAGCTCTACCGACAAATGATGCTAGGGTGGTTCTGAGGTTTCTATAAAAGAGCATTTTCATGAGGTTTGGAACCCCCAGGGCTATCATTAGCGACGAGGGCACCCACTTTTGCAATCGGCAGTTTACAGCTTTATTAGCTAAGTATGGGGTAAATCATCGTGTAGCTACAACTTATCATCCCCAAACCAATGGCCAAGCCGAAGTGTCAAATCGTGAGATAAAAAGAATACTGGAAAAGATTGTGAACCCCACGAGGAAAGATTGGTCACTGAAGTTGGATGATGCAGTATGGGCTTACAGGACTGCCTATAAAATACCACTGGGAATGTCGCTGTTTCAGCTTGTGTATGGAAAGGCGTGTCACCTTCCTCTGGAGCTTGAGCATAGAGCCTATTGGGCAATCCATAAGTTGAACTTTAACTTAAAGGCTGCAGGGGAGAAACGTCTACTCCAACTCAATGAATTGGATGAATTTCGATTGCAGGCTTATAAAAATTCCAAATTATACAACGAAAAGGTGAAAAGGTGGCATGACCGCAAGATTATAGAAAGAACATTTGAGCCAGGGCAAACAGTGCTATTATTCAACTCCAGACTTAGACTCTTCCCAGGGAAGCTCATGTAATACCCGAGAATTTCCATATATTATTAAATAAATATATTAATGGAAATGAGAATTTATTTGAATTTTTTTTTATTATGAGAATGATTAATTCAATTATATTAAATTGAATATTTATGACAATTGAGAAAAATGTAGAGTTTGTGATAAACTCGTTGAGAGCCTAGTGTGGCACAGTGATGGGAAATATTAATAATTATATTAATTGAAGAATAATTTTTAAGTGAACAATTAATCTATATTAATTGTTAATTGTTATTAGAGGATATTAATTGATTGTTGTGAGATATTAACTGTGGTTGATTAATAATATGTGATTATTATTATTGCAAGAAATATAATAATAATAAACCACTTGTTTATAATTGTGCTGAGATTTATATTTGTTAATGTGATAATTAATCCTATGATTATTAATTTGGTGTAATTAATAATCAATGAGGAATAAATTAATTAATATTATTGTTAATTAATCAACGAGATAAATAGTCTATTTATGTGACATTATGAATAATAAAACAAATAAGTGAGTGATTAATATAATAAGATTATATTAATTGATATGTACAAATGTGCAATACTTGAATATATAAAGTATATGGAATACAACTATATTATATAGTGTAGAGAGACACTTAAGTGTGACCATGCATGTATATACATAAACTATGTTATATAATGCAATGCGAATATATTACACATAGAAACCATATATTACATGAAGCATAAGTGATTATGTTATATTAAAACTATATGTTAGGAATACATGATAATGCCTATGTGACAAGGTGAGTGTGTATACAGTAAAATAATGTATCATGGATATATTATAAATAATTGTTGATTAATACAATTTAATAATATATGATATAATGTAATGTGGTAGTATCCGATTGTATTATATCAGTAAGATAAACGTACATGGATTATATGTGTGTAAATTACACTTATTACATTATGTGAAGTACATTGTGATTTAAATTATAACCTAAGAGTACATATAATATATAACATAAGTATATGGTGTGTGTATACAAGTGTAGTATTTGCAAATGCTGAGAAGTTAAATCAATTGTCTCATTTTAAGTGTCCCATTTGCTCTTCACGTGAATACACATGAAGCTATCCTACTCCTATATCCTCAAACTCAGCACATTCTAGCTATCATAATGAACAAGGGAGTGGTATTGATAATGAGTTTCACCAACTAATTACCAACTCTCCATTAACCTCTATACAATTCAAATTTACGTTGGTTTGATTTGTGGTATAATCTCATTGCCTGTGTAAGGATTTCTCTACAAATAGGAACTCTTCTTCTTCACATATCAATTGCTGAAAATTGCTAGAGTGTTGAGTGAGAGCCTTATATATCAGTGTTAGTAGAGAATCCTATAGCAGCATTAGCAAGTTTAATTCGTGCTTCGAAGGTATAATTCCATTCCCTGTCTTCATTTTCATTTTCTGTCAAAGAAAAACTCCATTGTAGTTCTCTGAGTTTTTCTTGAAATTCTTGATCATGAGGAATTAAAGTATAAATGGATTATAGAAAGCCTGTGTAGTGTAGTATGGACTTGTATACATGTTAAGATTGGAATGTAGTTGGTTTCAATTCTCATTTTTCTGTCAAGAACTCCGTTTTCATTTTTCTGTAAAAATGTTCAATTCTTGAGTTGAGTTAGAATTTACAAAATTGGTGGTTTAATAATGTAAGTGAGTTGTTATATAGCCTTATAATGTGATAAGGAAGCAATGTGGTTAATTAGAAATGGAATTCGTTGGGAATTTTTGTGTTTGGGTTTTTAAACTGCCGTGTTCTGGAACTGTCTGCCGCTGGCTGGGAGCCGGCGCAGCTGCGCCAGTTTTACACTGGGAAGCTGCGCAGCTGCGCCAGCAGTCTGCAGCAGTTCCCTGCTTTCTGCTTGCTTTCTGCAACGTGATAGTTTTGTGCATTGATTTAAATGAACATGTTAGCATGAGTATTACCTATACACGAGTATATTAACATGAAGTGCACGTGTGTTGGTATAATGTCATACAAGATTAATGGAATGTCTAATAGCGTTGAAATAAATCTCAAGTTTCCTAAACAAACTTTAACATATATAGACCATAAATACATTCTGATTTTCGGGTATGTTTCTATGGCCTTTACATACATGTCGGACACATTAACTTACGTATATAAATTTCATAATGTAGCATGAACGTGTTAGAACGTATTAGCAAACTTTATTAATTAAAGTATAAGTGTTGAACGTGAACGTCGGCATGTTACATTGAGATTTGAACTTCGATACTTATGAACATGTTTGATAGAACTTGTAGACTTGCTAAGGTATCATTCATGTTTGCCTACTATGTTACTTGTAATGAAACCAAATTTGCGTAAATAAAGTATGCTTTCAAACTAATGATAATGATAGTTGCATATATGTGATATGAAAACTCATGAACATGTTTACTACAAGTTATGTGAACATTTTAAGTGTTTAAAAAGCGAGCATGTTAGACCTTATGAGTTCGTGTCCTTGAATGACTTTTAGTCATTGAAAGTATTGACTTAGAATCTATATCACATATAATTGAAACGAGGAAAGGTTGTACAAACATAAAAGTATCTTTTAATATGTTTATATGCTATGTGGTGTTGTTGGCTTGCATGACCGGACAGAAACCATAAGGCACAGCTCAGCCTTGGCTTGGCCAGAGGGCTGCGCAGCTGCGCTGTCCCTAGGCTTAGTCATGGCGCAGCTGCGCCGGCCTGGAATTGAAAGCCATGCAGTTTGACAATCTGATTTTGGACAGATAGCTTATATGACGCCTACATTGCTAGAAATGGTTTACACCCTACTGATATATGTGCATAGGTGATGATTAAGTAACAAGATAATGTTTACTTATATAATGGAAGCCCATGGGTCAAAGAATCATAGCTACTTGAACATGATGAGTTGGTATAATATCATTTATATTATAACTATGTACTTGATTCGTGATCTGATTTTATACCATATGAGTATAAGTATGACATGTGACTAAGATAGTAACATATATGTATATTGAGTAATAAGTTGTGTAACGGATGTGTTAACTAATGAAAATCTTATGCATGTAATACATTATATATAGGATTCGAAAGTGTTGGCTAGCTTTACGTGAATAAACTACGCATAAGGCAAGTATCCTAAACCCTTGCACTACTTTATTTAACGGATATCGTAAGCGAGTATCTAAACCTTATCTCTTTGGATACGAGTATTCTATCTTTGTATATTGCGAACTAGTTCCTACTTAATCGTTTGAATTGAATTAGCATACTTGAACTCTTATTTCATTAAAGCTATTATTCATGTTGAACTTAGTGTTGTTCTTGAATATTGTGAAAGTGTCTATGCCATTTGATTCGGCTAGACTTACATTATTGAAAAGCGACCCAAAACCAATTGATTGGTGCGGGATCTTATATATGACTGAGAAGAACAAACTATAACTGTCGGAGAACCGACGCGCGCACTTGAGTATGATTGATTGTTATGCATAACGAGGGTACTTTAGGCTGATCACCTGTTGTATCTGTTTTTGTTGGATTTTCAGTTTATTACTGTCAAATCCTGTGGAAGTTCATAGTCCTTAGTGACTGCTCAGTATTCAGTTATCTTGAAATCTTGAATTGATTTATTATTGAATCATATTGATATTATTCCGTCCTTAGTGACTGTTATTGAGAACTGTTGATATTCTTGCTATCCTTGAACTATCAAACTTTCCTATACCCTTTCGAGAATTGAGAATTATATCATTTACCCTTGTTGTATATTACTTGCTGAGCAATTTGTGCTCATTCTTTCTTTTCCCTAAAACATTTCAGTTAAGGCAGAGCATGGCGAACCTTCGGGCATTGATAAGGGCAAGGGCAAGGCTACCAACTAGCTTGTCTCTTTTATGTTTTAATATTTTAATGTTGTATTAAGATAATGTAGTAAGACTGGATTTGATTATGTTTAAGCTTAAGTTAGATTATGTAATAAGTCGTTTATTGATATTATTATGTAATCTATTAAGTACTATAGGTTGCGAGACTTGGGGGAATAATTATAATAAATCATTGTAAATTATTCTAGAATAGAATTTCCGCTGTGATTGTGCAATATTTAGTTATTATTATTGTGATGTATTACCATGAGCACGTGATGAACCGAATTCGAGAGACCAAGTGGCGGTCTTAGAATTTGGGGGCGTCACAGGTTGGTATCAGAGCTGTAGTTATAAACCTTAGGAACGAGTGTCCTTGGACTATAGCTTAGGTGAACTTAGAAGTTAGGAAGGAGATAAAACTCATGTAGAGTTTTCCTTGAGAGACTTAGTCTGTTATGAAATGTAACTTCATTCTATACAATGAACTTATGTTTTATTTAACATTCTAATGGAGTTGCTGTTTGTTTGCCTTGTGTTTGTGATTGTAGGATGACAGACACAGGTGTAACTAGTAGAGTAGCAGAGGAGGAGCCCAGAGATATACATGTAGTATACGAGGCACCTCTAGAGGCTGTGCCAGTGCAGGCAGTTGCACCATCCGAGTTTGATGATGAGGATGAGATCGAGATTGAGATAGAGACTGATCCAGAGGAGGAGCCGATGGAGGATGAGCCAGTAGAGGACTCTGATGAGGCTACTATAGAGGAACAGATGTTAGGCGAGTACGAGGAGCGTGTTCTAGAGTTAGACTGCAGAGTCCAGGAGCTGGAGGCAGAGGCCCACGAGAGAGAGTCTGAGTTCCAGAAGCTGAGGGACGAGGACCACCAGAGGAAGCTGGCTATGCAAGAGTTAGAGGTGGAGATTGCCTACCGTAGGGAGGCAGGGATCCAAATGGGAACTCTGTTTCACAAGTCAGTGGCTAGGAATGCAGATTTGGCAGAGAAGCTAGAAGAGGTTGAGCAGAGGGAACTGAGTGAGAAGACTGAGAAAGAGGCACTCCGTACTCAGCTAGAGTTGGAAGTGATGGATAGGTTACACTTCGAGGAGAAGTGGGAAGCGTCCAATGAGAGAGCTGACGACCTTGAGGACGAGGTCAGGTGCAAGAAGAGAAAGATGAACAAGATGGGGTATGTGTTCCGTTCAGCTTTTGAGAGGGTGATTGATGGTGTGTACCACTACCCGGCAGAACAGGGACAGACTCTACATACCTTGAGTCGAGAGCTGTTTGCGTATATAGCACAGTTGGAGTACAAGAGCGCAGTGGAGCGCGGGATGATGGGATGAGATTTCCTTAGTCAGTCTAGTGGTGGTACTAGTTGTGTCTTCATGTATTGTATATACTATGTTGTAATCCCGATCTTTTGTGTAAGATGTGGGATGATGATGTAAACCCCGAGTTAGCTTTTTGTTAGAGGGGTAGTATGGTAGTAGGTTGGTATATTCCCCGTCTTTTGTGATATTAGGGGATATAGGTGATAACATTTATAACAGTATGCTAGGAAAATCATGTAATGAAATGAAATGGCATATGAATATAAATGGAGTTGATTTTAGAAACGTGTTATAAATTTATTCTTTTAGTATTAAAAGAAATACTTAAGTGATATACTTGAATAATAATAAAGTGAAAAATTGTGATGCAGATAATGCCGCCCAGACGAAGATTGACTGCACCCGAAGAATCCGTTAACAATGAGAGAGAACAAGTAGACCCGATCCAGAAACTGGTAGACTTGTTAGGAGAAGCCTTAAGGGGAAGAAACAATGAACCCGTTCGCCCGAACCCTCAAACTGTGCCAGTAACAACCTTTAAAGACTTTAAGAGTGTAGGACCCCCGAAGTTCGAGGGAACTACCGACCCAATCGTCGCACAAACGTGGATCAAAAAGATCGAAAAAGCTTTCATTATAGCTAGCGTAGGCGAAGATCAGAAGACGGTGTTTGCCACGTACATGATGAGGGGAGAAGCGAACTACTGGTGGGAGGCTAATCAACAAAGAGCTGGAGAAGGGATAATAGCTTGGGATAAGTTTAAGACACTGTTCTTCGAGAATTACTTTCCGAAGAGTATGAAGAATAGGATGGAGGTGAAATTCCTAGAGTTAAAACAAGGTGAGATGACGGTGGCGCAGTACGCGGCTAGGTTTAACGAGCTAGCGCGATTTGCGGAGCACCAAGTTGGTGATGAAGAGAGGAAGGCTAGACGCTTTGAACAAGGGTTGAAGCCATGGCTGTTCAATAAGGTATCAGTTCTTCAAATTGATTCCTTTGCAACATTACTGGAGAAGGCGATCATTGCGGAAGGCGGCAGTGAGGCCTTAAGTCTGTATAACAAAGAAAAGAAAGGAAAGAATACTGGAGGAGAGAATCGTACGGGAGGAAGCAGTAGCGGAGGAAGCAACTTGGGAAAGAGAAAGTGGGAGAACAACAACAACAACAAAAACAACAATAATAATCAATCAGGGAATTTTCGTGGAGGTTTCAAGAAGAGGGCTGAAGGATGCCCGAAGTGTGGGAAGAATCACCAGGGCGAGTGCTGGAAGGGACGTGGCACTTGCTACAACTGCGGACAGGAAGGGCACATCTCGCCCAACTGTTTGAAACCGAAAAAGATACAAGGATGCTTTGCGTGTGGCTCGACGGAGCACCGAATTAAGGACTGCCCAAAGAAGGGAAGTGGTGGGGGTAGTAATCAGCAAGGAGGCAACAAGCTGATGATCGGTGGACCGGCACAATCCAACCGCCCAACCGCCAGAACCTTTAACATGACCGTCCAAGACGCAGTGGCTGCGAAGGACGTGGTGTCAGGTATAATCCCAATCAATGATATAAATGCTTATGTATTATTTGATTCGGGTGCCACCTGTTCTTTTGTATCTGAAGAATTTGCTAGTAGACTTAGTACACCCCGTGAACGATTAGAAAATCCTTTGGTCATAGAAGTTGCTAATAAGGAAGTGATCCCTGTAGAATACGTTTATCGAAATTGTCACGCAAATATTAGTAAACATGAACTGAGCGTAGACTTGATTCCTATTAGATTGGGAGAATTTGATGTGATACTAGGAATGGATTGGTTGTATAACCATGCGGCGATAATTGACTGTCAGAACAAATGTGTGAACCTTCAGACTCCGAGTAAGTCTAAGGTAGTGTTTTATGGTAGCTCATCGCTTAAACAATCGTGTTGCGTTACGATGATGCAGGCCAAGAAATTGTTAAGGAAAGGATGTGTAGGATATTTAGCTTACATCGTTGATACTCGGAAAAAGGGAGTAGAAATTAAGGATATATACGTAGTTAATGAATTTTAAGACGTGTTTCCGGATGATCTGCCTGGTCTTCCGCCAGACAGAGAAATCGAATTCGTAATAGACTTAGCACCGGGAACGGCACCGATTTCAAAAGCTCCATATCGTATGGCGCCAGTAGAAATGAAGGAATTGATGATACAATTGCAAGAGTTGTTGGATAAGGGTTACATTCGACCGAGTGTTTCTCCTTGGGGAGCACCAGTGCTATTCGTTAAGAAGAAGGACGGATCGATGAGACTCTGTATCGATTATCGAGAATTGAACAGAGTAACGATCAAGAACCGATATCCGCTACCGAGGATAGACGACTTGTTTGATCAACTGAAGGGAGCAAAGTGTTTCTCGAAGATCGACCTACGAACAGGATATCATCAACTGAAAGTGAGGGATGAGGACATACCAAAGACTGCGTTTCGAACCCGTTATGGACACTACGAGTTTTTGGTAATGTCATTCGGATTGACTAATGCTCCGGCAGCATTTATGGACTTGATGAACCGAGTTTTCAAGCCATACTTGGATAAATTTGTAGTGGTTTTTATCGACGACATTTTGATCTACTCAAAGACAGAGGAAGAACACGCCGAACATCTAAAGATTATTTTGGAGGCACTAAGGAAGGAGAAGATGTATGCAAAATTTTCTAAGTGCGAATTTTGGATGGAGAAGGTTCAATTCTTAGGCCACGTGGTGGATAAGAATGGAATCTCTGTAGACCCTGCGAAGGTTGAAGCAGTAAGTAATTGGGAACAACCGAAAACACCGACGGAGGTGAGAAGCTTCTTAGGGTTAGCTGGGTACTATCGGAGATTTATCCAAGATTTTTCTAAGATAGCAACCCCGTTGACCAATTTGACTAGAAAGACGGTGAAATTTGTATGGACCGACAAATGCGAAGAAAGTTTTCAAGAACTGAAAAGGAGATTGAGCGAAGCACCTGTGTTATCATTACCAGATGATGCGGGAAATTTTGTGGTGTATAGTGATGCATCGCACAAGGGACTTGGCTGTGTGCTTATGCAGCACGGCAAGGTCATTGCATATGCATCACGACAATTAAAGGATTACGAAAAACGATACCCTACTCACGACTTAGAGTTAGCGGCAGTAGTTTTTGCGTTAAAGATATGGAGACATTATCTATACGGAGAAAAATGTGAGATATACACGGACCACAAGAGTCTGAAATATATCTTCACACAGAAGGAGTTAAACATGCGGCAGAGAAGGTGGTTAGAATTAATCAAAGACTATGACTGCGATATTCTTTATCACCCGGGAAAGGCAAATGTGGTTGCCGACGCTCTGAGCAGGAAAGGAAGGGAGAAGTTGTTTAATTTGATGACTCGGGAGGAATTGATAAGAGAAATGGAGAAATTGGAGATAGAAGTGAAAGGACCAGAAAAGTCTGGTGAGAAGTTAATTGTAATGGAAGCTTGTCCGACGTTGTTGGATAGAGTAAAGGAAGCTCAAGAAAAGGATGAAGAGTGTGAGAAAATCCGAAAGAGGATCACAGAAAATGAGGAAGAAAAATTTCGAATGGATAAAGACGGTATTTTGAGATTTGAAGGGAGAGTGTGGGTACCAGCGGTAACCGAGTTGAGGGAAGAGATTTTGCTTGAGGCACATAATACGACATATTCCGTTCATCCGGGAGGCACAAAGATGTACCAAGATCTAAGGCAACATTTTTGGTGGCCCAATTTGAAACGGGAAGTCGCGGAGTGCGTCAGTAGATGCTTGACTTGCCAACGCGTTAAAGCAGAGCATCAGCGGCCAAGTGGTTTACTACAACCGTTAGAAATACCAGAGTGGAAATGGGAGCATATTACCATGGACTTCGTGGTAGGACTTCCAGTTACACAGAAAGGTTATGATGCTATTTGGGTTATCGTGGATCGACTAACGAAGACCGCACACTTTCTACCAATCAAGATCCGCTACAGTTTGAACCAATTAGCAAGCCTATATGTAAAAGAAATTATTTCACGACATGGAGTGCCGGTGTCAATTGTCTCTGATCGAGATCCGCGCTTCACGTCCAATTTTTGGAAGAGCTTGCAAGAAAGAATGGGAACGCAGTTGAGGTTGAGTACAACTTATCATCCTCAAACAGACGGACAAAGTGAGCGAACAATACAAACGCTGGAGGACATGCTTAGGACTTGCGTGATGGATTTTAAGGGAAATTGGGACGACCACCTACCCTTAGTCGAATTTGCGTATAATAATAGTTACCATGCGAGTATCGGCATGCCACCGTATGAAGCTCTTTACGGGAGAAAATGCAGAACGCCATTATGTTGGGACGAAGTCGGAGAACGACGAATACTCGGACCAGAATTAGTTCAACAAACCGCAGACGTGGTGACAGTGATAAGAGCCAGATTAGTAGCAGCTCAAGATCGCCAGAAGAAATACGCAGATTTGCATCGGCAGGACCGAGACTTCAAAGTCGGCAGTTTTGTATTCTTGAAAGTATCTCCATGGAAGGGAAAAATCCGTTTCGGCAAGAAAGGAAAATTGAGTCCAAGATTCATAGGACCGTTCGAGATACTGAAGCGAGTGGGCGAAGTGGCATACAAAGTTGCGTTGCCACCCGAACTAGAGCACATCCACAACGTGTTTCACATTTCCGTGTTGCGACCGTACAAGGCTGACTACAAGCACATAATTTCTTACGAGCCCATTCAAGTGGAGAAGAACTTGGCGTATGAAGAAATTCCTGTCCAGATATTAGATAGGAAAGAACAAACTTTGAGAAATAAAGTTATTTCGTCTGTAAAGGTACTTTGGCGTAACCACGATGTCGAGGAGGCAACGTGGGAATTAGAAGGTAGGATAATGAGGGATTATCCCCATTTATTTGTGTAACCTTGTAGCAATTCCGGGACGGAATTTTTATAAGGGGGGGAGGATGTAATACCCGAGAATTTCCATATATTATTAAATAAATATATTAATGGAAATGAGAATTTATTTGAATTTTTTTTATTATGAGAATGATTAATTCAATTATATTAAATTGAATATTTATGACAATTGAGAAAAATGTAGAGTTTGTGATAAACTCGTTGAGAGCCTAGTGTGGCACAGTGATGGGAAATATTAATAATTATATTAATTGAAGAATAATTTTTAAGTGAACAATTAATCTATATTAATTGTTAATTGTTATTAGAGGATATTAATTGATTGTTGTGAGATATTAACTGTGGTTGATTAATAATATGTGATTATTATTATTGCAAGAAATATAATAATAATAAACCACTTGTTTATAATTGTGCTGAGATTTATATTTGTTAATGTGATAATTAATCCTATGATTATTAATTTGGTGTAATTAATAATCAATGAGGAATAAATTAATTAATATTATTGTTAATTAATCAACGAGATAAATAGTCTATTTATGTGACATTATGAATAATAAAACAAATAAGTGAGTGATTAATATAATAAGATTATATTAATTGATATGTACAAATGTGCAATACTTGAATATATAAAGTATATGGAATACAACTATATTATATAGTGTAGAGAGACACTTAAGTGTGACCATGCATGTATATACATAAACTATGTTATATAATGCAATGCGAATATATTACACATAGAAACCATATATTACATGAAGCATAAGTGATTATGTTATATTAAAACTATATGTTAGGAATACATGATAATGCCTATGTGACAAGGTGAGTGTGTATACAGTAAAATAATGTATCATGGATATATTATAAATAATTGTTGATTAATACAATTTAATAATATATGATATAATGTAATGTGGTAGTATCCGATTGTATTATATCAGTAAGATAAACGTACATGGATTATATGTGTGTAAATTACACTTATTACATTATGTGAAGTACATTGTGATTTAAATTATAACCTAAGAGTACATATAATATATAACATAAGTATATGGTGTGTGTATACAAGTGTAGTATTTGCAAATGCTGAGAAGTTAAATCAATTGTCTCATTTTAAGTGTCCCATTTGCTCTTCACGTGAATACACATGAAGCTATCCTACTCCTATATCCTCAAACTCAGCACATTCTAGCTATCATAATGAACAAGGGAGTGGTATTGATAATGAGTTTCACCAACTAATTACCAACTCTCCATTAACCTCTATACAATTCAAATTTACGTTGGTTTGATTTGTGGTATAATCTCATTGCCTGTGTAAGGATTTCTCTACAAATAGGAACTCTTCTTCTTCACATATCAATTGCTGAAAATTGCTAGAGTGTTGAGTGAGAGCCTTATATATCAGTGTTAGTAGAGAATCCTATAGCAGCATTAGCAAGTTTAATTCGTGCTTCGAAGGTATAATTCCATTCCCTGTCTTCATTTTCATTTTCTGTCAAAGAAAAACTCCATTGTAGTTCTCTGAGTTTTTCTTGAAATTCTTGATCATGAGGAATTAAAGTATAAATGGATTATAGAAAGCCTGTGTAGTGTAGTATGGACTTGTATACATGTTAAGATTGGAATGTAGTTGGTTTCAATTCTCATTTTTCTGTCAAGAACTCCGTTTTCATTTTTCTGTAAAAATGTTCAATTCTTGAGTTGAGTTAGAATTTACAAAATTGGTGGTTTAATAATGTTAGTGAGTTGTTATATAGCCTTATAATGTGATAAGGAAGCAATGTGGTTAATTAGAAATGGAATTCGTTGGGAATTTTTGTGTTTGGGTTTTTAAACTGCCGTGTTCTGGAACTGTCTGCCGCTGGCTGGGAGCCGGCGCAGCTGCGCCAGTTTTACACTGGGAAGCTGCGCAGCTGCGCCAGCAGTCTGCAGCAGTTCCCTGCTTTCTGCTTGCTTTCTGCAACGTGATAGTTTTGTGCATTGATTTAAATGAACATGTTAGCATGAGTATTACCTATACACGAGTATATTAACATGAAGTGCACGTGTGTTGGTATAATGTCATACAAGATTAATGGAATGTCTAATAGCGTTGAAATAAATCTCAAGTTTCCTAAACAAACTTTAACATATATAGACCATAAATACATTCTGATTTTCGGGTATGTTTCTATGGCCTTTACATACATGTCGGACACATTAACTTACGTATATAAATTTCATAATGTAGCATGAACGTGTTAGAACGTATTAGCAAACTTTATTAATTAAAGTATAAGTGTTGAACGTGAACGTCGGCATGTTACATTGAGATTTGAACTTCGATACTTATGAACATGTTTGATAGAACTTGTAGACTTGCTAAGGTATCATTCATGTTTGCCTACTATGTTACTTGTAATGAAACCAAATTTGCGTAAATAAAGTATGCTTTCAAACTAATGATAATGATAGTTGCATATATGTGATATGAAAACTCATGAACATGTTTACTACAAGTTATGTGAACATTTTAAGTGTTTAAAAAGCGAGCATGTTAGACCTTATGAGTTCGTGTCCTTGAATGACTTTTAGTCATTGAAAGTATTGACTTAGAATCTATATCACATATAATTGAAACGAGGAAAGGTTGTACAAACATAAAAGTATCTTTTAATATGTTTATATGCTATGTGGTGTTGTTGGCTTGCATGACCGGACAGAAACCATAAGGCACAGCTCAGCCTTGGCTTGGCCAGAGGGCTGCGCAGCTGCGCTGTCCCTAGGCTTAGTCATGGCGCAGCTGCGCCGGCCTGGAATTGAAAGCCATGCAGTTTGACAATCTGATTTTGGACAGATAGCTTATATGACGCCTACATTGCTAGAAATGGTTTACACCCTACTGATATATGTGCATAGGTGATGATTAAGTAACAAGATAATGTTTAACTTATATAATGGAAGCCCATGGGTCAAAGAATCATAGCTACTTGAACATGATGAGTTGGTATAATATCATTTATATTATAACTATGTACTTGATTCGTGATCTGATTTTATACCATATGAGTATAAGTATGACATGTGACTAAGATAGTAACATATATGTATATTGAGTAATAAGTTGTGTAACGGATGTGTTAACTAATGAAAATCTTATGCATGTAATACATTATATATAGGATTCGAAAGTGTTGGCTAGCTTTACGTGAATAAACTACGCATAAGGCAAGTATCCTAAACCCTTGCACTACTTTATTTAACGGATATCGTAAGCGAGTATCTAAACCTTATCTCTTTGGATACGAGTATTCTATCTTTGTATATTGCGAACTAGTTCCTACTTAATCGTTTGAATTGAATTAGCATACTTGAACTCTTATTTCATTAAAGCTATTATTCATGTTGAACTTAGTGTTGTTCTTGAATATTGTGAAAGTGTCTATGCCATTTGATTCGGCTAGACTTACATTATTGAAAAGCGACCCAAAACCAATTGATTGGTGCGGGATCTTATATATGACTGAGAAGAACAAACTATAACTGTCGGAGAACCGACGCGCGCACTTGAGTATGATTGATTGTTATGCATAACGAGGGTACTTTAGGCTGATCACCTGTTGTATCTGTTTTTGTTGGATTTTCAGTTTATTACTGTCAAATCCTGTGGAAGTTCATAGTCCTTAGTGACTGCTCAGTATTCAGTTATCTTGAAATCTTGAATTGATTTATTATTGAATCATATTGATATTATTCCGTCCTTAGTGACTGTTATTGAGAACTGTTGATATTCTTGCTATCCTTGAACTATCAAACTTTCCTATACCCTTTCGAGAATTGAGAATTATATCATTTACCCTTGTTGTATATTACTTGCTGAGCAATTTGTGCTCATTCTTGCTTTTCCCTAAAACATTTCAGTTAAGGCAGAGCATGGCGAACCTTCGGGCATTGATAAGGGCAAGGGCAAGGCTACCAACTAGCTTGTCTCTTTTATGTTTTAATATTTTAATGTTGTATTAAGATAATGTAGTAAGAATGGATTTGATTATGTTTAAGCTTAAGTTAGATTATGTAATAAGTCGTTTATTGATATTATTATGTAATCTATTAAGTACTGTAGGTTGCGAGACTTGGGGGAATAATTATAATAAATCATTGTAAATTATTCTAGAATAGAATTTCCGCTGTGATTGTGCAATATTTAGTTATTATTATTGTGATGTATTACCATGAGCACGTGATGAACCGAATTCGAGAGACCAAGTGGCGGTCTTAGAATTTGGGGGCGTCACAGCTCAAGTCAAGGTGGTCAGGGCCTTTCACTGTCAAGACTGTATATCCACACGGTGCAATAGAAATCTTCGATAAGGACCCAGATAACCCTTTCAAAGTCAATGGACAAAGGCTGAAGCATTATTATGGTGGAGAGTTTTCAAAGTAGGAGGTCGCCTCAATCCTTTCTACAACTTGACCGAATCCGATAGAGTCTAGCTTATGGACTATAAACAAGCGCTAGATGGGAGCCACCCCATCATCTCTATCTCTTCCCCTTGTTAATTCTTGCATTGTTTTCTACAAATTTCTCTCTCCTGTTTAATTCTGGTGACTTATCTCTTCAATCTCTCTTTCCCCGTTTAATTCTAAGCATGTGGAAAAGGTTTACCTATTTTTGAACATTGTAGGTGTTAGAATGCTCATTGCCTACATTTTTGAATTTTAGGCATGTAGCATGAAATTTTTGGGAAGTTAGATGCGCTCTGTATATACCTCTATGGGATTTACATGATTCATTGCATGCGCATTCAGCCACAGTTGCACAGAATTTTGGAGCGGGAAGCTCTTTGAACATATTTTGAACATGTTAATATTCTGCATAGAAGCCTATAGCAATTTTTTTGGGAAATTACATGGAAACGATTCTTACATGGCATTGCTAAGGAATAGCAGTTCATTCATCTTAATCATGCTCATTGCATTCAGTAAGCAAGCAATATTTAACTATGTTTATTTTTTGTATAGGTGCGACAATAGGTACATGTTGCTTCTTGTTTCTTCACTAAGTGCTGCAGATTGGGAATAGAAAGCAGGAAATTTTGGCTAAGTATAGCGGCGGCGCGGCCGCGCTAACCTCAGGCTGTTTACCAGAGCGCCCACGCTAACATTAAGTAAATCAGAGGCAGCCCTGACCCGCGCGGCCGCGCGGCTCTCCATGCCTAGCCCGGCGCACCCGCGCCCGAAGCCCTTCGGCAGTTACGTTTTAAATTGCCCGGTCCAGCCTTCCTAACCCCCCCTTTTGCCCTATCTCTTATAACCTTCCCCCACTATCATATCATCAAACCTTTCTTCATTATCTATCTATCTATCTCCAAGCCCTAATTCTTGTCTCCATCATCCACCAAGTTCGGTCTACATCGTTGCAGAGATTTTCTTAATCAATTGGGGGGAAGTTTCATCAAGCAAGGGTTGGTTCTTCAAAGTGGGAATCTAGGGTTTGTGGAAAGTAGTGGCTGCCATACAAGTTTGGGGGTTATTGTTCTTCAATATTCTTCATCAGAGGTTTTGGCTAATTAGCCATGGGTCAAAAACGCTCATGCACTGTCGCTTCCTCTTCGACTGCTTCGCCCGATCACAGTGGCTCTGACGACGACATCCCTGTCGATTTAACCAAGTTCATTAGTATTGAAGCCCAAATAACATACTATCGGATCGCGACAAAGTCTATTATTAAGGAAAGAGGGTTAAAGCCTACGAAGGAGGACGGCGACATGAGAGCTATAATTCGTGAAATGGGTTGGCAGGGAGTTTGTGCCACGCCACCACCGGTGCCATTGGCGTTGGTCCGTGAATTCTACGCGAATGCAAGCATCACAAAAAGCGGCCGGACCTTTGTGAGAGGCCAAATAGTCGATTACCGCCCAGCTGCAATTCGGGAGGTTCTGAGTCTGTCTTCAGTGCCAGCGGGGCAAGTCAATTGGGTTGAGGCCGAACGATTTGAGACCGATTTGGATCAGGTGATTCGAGACTTATGTGCGCCTGGCACAGTTTGGAAGATCAAGAAGGACACCACTGATGAATATACCACATTTCCCGCCTCTGGACTGAACCGCTACGCTAAGGCGTGGAACTTGTTCCTGTGTGCCAATTTGATGCCATCCACGCATCAACATGAAGTTACTGTCGAGCGAGCCATCATCTTATGGGGCATTATCACAGGCAAATACATTAATGTGGGCTATCTGATCAATCAGAATATGCTGCGCTTTATGAGAGGAAGCACCACGGGCGCCATTTCGCACGCATCAATTATAGCCCATCTTTGTGCGGAGGCAGGGCTCGAATGGGCCGATGAGCAGGTTCAGATGCCCAGTGGGGATGTCACACACACCACGATCAAGCATTTTCAGGATTGGTCAGGGGGCACAACACACCCGAGGGGGAAAGGGTTTATTATAGTAGCTCCGCCGCCAGTTCTCCCTCCGTAGCTGCAGCCAGCCGAGGCAGCAGCCCCTCCTCCCGCAGATCATGGTCGCCAGATGCGGCGTATTGAGAGGAGGATTGATGCCCTGCACGAAAATTTTGTTGGGTTCGCCGATGGGTTGACGCGTGCGCTTGCCGAGGCCTTTGCACATCAGGGCACCATGATAGAGTGGCCCTTGTTTGCTTTCGAGATGCCATACCCTCCGCCAGATTCACCACCCGAGGAGGGTGGCCATGCCGACCAGTAGGGGAGTTTTCTGACCCTTTACCTTCAATGGGGACATTGAATATTTCTTGTTTGGGGGTATTGGGTGTAGTTAGGTAGTTTGTTGCATATAGTTAAATGTCTGCATCTAGTTTTATTTCATTTTATTGAATTAGAAATTGTTTAGTTGCATTGCATTGCATAATCCCTTATTTTAGTCTGTTGAATTCCGATCTGGCCTGTGATGACATCGAGTTATGGTAGATTATTGAACTCTATTAGTAGTTTAGGCTCAGTTATATTCGATACATGATGTAATCTAAATCTGTTGCTTAGATGTTGCCGGATAGCATAGTTTGTCTTTTGTGGCTTGTTGGCGAGATTAATGCATGCTTGTCTTCTAAGAGGAAAAATTTTGTTTTTAATTGATAGAATGGGGTAATTAAAGCAATAATGACCTTAACAACACTGGAATACAAGTTTGAAGTAAAGCTTTGGGTATGCATTTGTAAGGAGAGAAGGAGCGTAAGACGCACTCTCCAAAGAAAAATAAAAAGAAAAGAATTTTTTTTTTTTAGAAAAAGAATACAAAAATAGAATAAGTGCCTTGGCTAGCGAAGTCTTGTGGCCTTTGATACTTGAGCAAGTACGCCCTAGGGGATTGTCTCTACACCCAGCACCCTAAGGCTGTCTGGTCTGGGAGTCGTTGGTTAAAAGCTCGTTCAATGGGTATCATTGAAAAGCCTAAGAAGGCCGAGCATTGCACAGTCGGGTGAATTAAAGCTTAATAAGCCCTTGTTGAGTCTCAGCTTGTATCGGTGTGTTGGTTTGGTCATTGTTTGGTCTTCTTAAGAAATTCTTAGCTTAAAACCTCAATTTTTCTTTCCTTAGAAGTATAGCATGTGAAATCTTTGCTTTTATCAAGCTTATTCATGACATTGCACTCATACACTACATCTGGGTAACAGATTGTGATTTACAGATTGTATGTCTATATAATTGCAGCTTGAGCCGATACATTGTCATTGCTCTTATTATCCCTCTGAGGCGAATCTATTTGGAATTCATTTGATGGCTATTACTTTGGGATGCATTTTCATGTAGTTAGTTTCATATCATGTAGTGGCTTTTGTGTTTTTTCTTGAGGGCAAGCAATAGTTCAAGTTTGGGGGTATTTGATAAGTAGGTTTTACACCTACTTATTGGACTCCAACTTGCTATGATTATGGCTTAAACTCAAGCACTTTATTATCTTTTAATGCATTTTATCTTTGTGTTAAGCTTTTTAGGCAGGAAACTCTTTTGGGTATGAAATGACACAGTAATGGCATGGTTTGGCATGACTTGGCAAGGAATTGGATAAAGGAAATCTAGCTCCAAGGCAAGAAAGGCTTGGCATATGAAAAGGGGCACAAGAAAAGGGACTCAATTCAACTAATGTGAAGGTTCTAGAAGCAGCAAAAGAGAGAGCATAGGATTGCAAAAGAAAGCAAAAGCCAGAAATTGCATCAGCTGAAGAAATGGTCACGCGCGGCCGCGCCATGAAGACAAAGGAAGCCGGCGCGCCCGCGCCGGTTAGCAGAGCCAGAGGGCTGTTCTGGGCATTGGCGCGCCCGCGCCCCAATTACACTACGAGCCCGTGCGGCCGCGCGGGGCTTGACTGAGGACAGTTGACTTATTTTACTTAGCTGAATGTAGTAGTTTTAAGGCTTATGTTTGCTAGAGACGAGATTATCATTATCATTATCAAAATTTATTTTACCACCATAGAGAGTTGTGTTCCATATTCTAGGTTAGAGAGTGTGAAGGTCCAAGAGGCTTCTCTTCTTCTTCCTTCTTACTCTACTAGTACTACATTTTCTAGGGTTCATCTTGGAAAGCATTTGTGGTCCAGAATTGAGTTTGTTATCTTCTATTGAAAGGGGGAAACCACAATTCTACATTTTGTTTCTCTTGTTTCTCTCATTTCCTAGTTGCTCAATGCTTGGTTTGAATCCCATAATGGTGGGAGGTTCAATGATGAACTAACTTCCATTATGGGATTCTAATGGATTCTAGTTGCTAAACCTAGGGTTTATGTCTCTTTGATATACATGGATGATAATATGTGGTTTGCCTAACATGGGTGTTTGTATGTCTAGATGCTTGATCAACATCTACTCTAATAGTTTATATGAACTTGAAAAATGAAGTGTAAACGTAGATTTCTCCATGTTAGCATATGTTTGTGAAACTTGCTTTAGTTGAATTTCATGATTCGATTGCCGGATAGAAATATACCGTATGGCCATATGTAGTCTAATGGGAGTTTGTGCGTAAATTGGTTTAGTTTATAAATCGCATAGAAATATAGTGATTTAGGCTTTACCGATGTTCATGTGATGTCTATCTTAATTGTGGACACTATATGATTTGGACTTGGTGTATTGAAAGATAGTCAAGTCTCATATAGCATCTCTATATGATTATCCGTGTATGATTTGTGAGGTGGTTAACCTAGGTAACGCTTTAGATGAAGTTAGGATCCCATATCCCCCTAATTTGAACCCCCTGCTTATTAATTGGTTAAGTTTAGTTAAAGTTTAGGATAATTAATTAAAGAACACTGTGACAACCGTTTAAGCAGACATAGATAACTAATGAACTGTTGCATAATAGATCAGGCCTGACTCCGTTTTCCGTGGGACGATCTTGACTTACCGAGTTATTACTTGCCGACCGTGTACACTTGCATGTGTTTTTGTGTCCGTTTCTGTTAACACTTAAACGGCGCAATAGACACTTTCGTCCATACAACGCCTCGAATGGAGCCATGCCTATACTTGCCTGATAACTGTTGTTGTAGGAGAATTCCACCAATGGTAAGTACTTATCCCAACTTCCTTTGAAGTCTAGAACACAAAGTCTCAATAGATCTTTAAGAGTTTGAATAGTCCTTTTCGATTGCCCGTCCGTTTGAGGATGATATTCAGAACTAAATCGTAAATCGGTGCCCATAGCTTTCTGCAAATTGACCCAAAATCGTGAAGTGAATCTTGGATCTTGATCCGAAACTATGGATACTGGCATACCATGCAATCTCATAATCTCATTTATGTACATACGTGTACATACGAGCAAGAAGTTCAAGTAAATAAGTCTCTCATATAGGTAAGAAATGAGAAGACTTGGTTAATCTATCGATAATAACCCAAATTGCATCTATGCCTTGAGAAACCTTAGGAAGACCCGTAACGAAATTCATGTTGATGTGTTCCCACTTCATTTTAGAATCTCAAGTGGTTGCAATGGACCCTTTGGCACTTGATGCTCCGCCTTGACATGTTGACAAGTTAAACACCTCGAGATAAACTCTGCGATCTCTCTTTTTATATTGCTCCACCAAAATGTATGTCGAAGATCACGATACATTTTGGTACTTTCAGGATGAATTGCGAACGGTGTGTTGTGTGCCTCTGTAATACCCGAGAATTTTCATATATTATTAAATAATTATATTAATGGAAATGAGAATTTATTTGAATATAAATGATTTTGTGTTATGAGAATGATTAATTCAATTATATTAAATTGAATATCTATGACAATTGAGAAAAATGTGGAGTTTACGATAAACTCGTTGAGAGCCTAGTGTGACACAGTGATGAGAAATATTAATAATTATATTAATTGACGAAGAATTTTTAAGTGAACAATTAATTAATTGTTAATTGTTATTAGAGAATATTAATTGACTGTTGTGGGATATTAACTATGGTTGATTAATAATATGTGATTATTATTGCAAGAAATATAATAATAATAATCCACTTGTTTATAATTGTGCTGAGATTTATATTTGTTAATGTGATAATTAATCCTATGATTATTAATTTGGTGTAATTAATAATCAATGAGGAATAAATTAATTAATATTATTGTTAATTAATCAACGAGATAAATAGTTTAATTATTTGACATTATGAATAATAAAACAAATAAGTGAGTTATTAATATAATAAGATTATATTAATTGATATGTGCAAATGTGCAATACTTGAATATATAAAGTATATGGAATACAACTATATTATATAGTATAGAGAGACACTTAAGTGTGACCATGCATGTATATACATAAACTATGTTATATAATGCAATGCGAATATATTACACATAGAAACCATATATTACATAAAGCATAATGTGATTATGTGATGTTAAAACTATATGTTAGGAATTCATGATAATGCCTATGTGACAAGGTGAGTGTGTATACAGTAAAATAATATATCATGAATATATTGTAATCAATTATTGATTGTAGAATTTAATAATGTGATAGTATCTGATTAAATTATATCCGGTATTAACAGAAGGTACATGGATTATATGCGTACAAGTCACCTTCACTATATTGAAGTATTCCTTATGCAAATTTATATTGTGACATTAAGTTATAACCTATGTATGGACAATAAGTATATATAATATAACATAAGAGTAGGAAGTATGTTATGTGTGTGTAATAATTTAAGTGTTGTGTACTAATAAAATGCTGAGTATATGGCCTTGTCCCATATTATTAAACACAAACCTTGTACACGTGAAATGCATCATGAAGCTAGCCTTCTCTTCTCTCAAACTCAGCATTCTAGCCATCATGATCATGAAGGGAGTGGGTGGAATAGTGGAGATCACCAACTAATTACCAACTCCCTCTTATCTAGCAAACATTCCTATAATCTGTTAGTTTGATTTTGGATGTAATTGCATTGCCTGGTTATGAAATTCTTCTATAAATATAACCCATCCTCTTCCTAATTCATTTGCTGAGAATTTTGGCTAAGTAAGTTAAGAGTTATATATATATTTATCAGTGTTCTTGAGTAGCAGCAAGTTCAGAATCTAACAGAAGGTATAATACAGTTTCCTTGTTATTCATTTTCGTTTTCTGTCAAAAGTTCTAATTCTTGATTATGCAAAATTGGATTGCAATTGGATTGTAGAGCACTTATTTAGTTGTTATGTGAACTTATATACATGTTTAAATTATAATGTAGTTGATTATAATCAAATTCGTGAAGTAATTTGGCATTTGTCCTGGAAGTCTGCCGACGCAGGCTGTTCTTGAACTGAACCGGACGCGGCGCAGCTGCGCCGGCATTACACTGCTGCGCAGCGCAGCTGCGCAGGTCCCCTGCTGCAGTTTTTGATTTTCTGCTTGCTTCCTGCTATATGATAGTTCTTGCATTGACGTACATGAAGCATGCTAGCATGACTAACTTACATGTATAGATACGTAGACCTAAAATGATCATGTTCTATTACGCTTGTGTTCATGGTTGATGAAAAGTATAGTTTTCCAAAACAAACTTAGAACTTTAATACAAGACTTTGACATGTGTGTATGATATCAATGTTCTGACTTATACGGTATCTTGACCTTGCAAGCATATTATTATGATCTAGGAAAGCATGAAAAGCATGTTAATAGATGTATACATGTTTCGTAAGGTATCATGAGCACGTAGATTGCGTTAAATGAACTTTACTAGTGAAAGTATAAGTTTTGAACCTAAATCTTGACATGTTATATCGAAGTCTAGATTCTGATCATTATGAACATGTTGGATAATGTTTTTAACCTCACTAATGTGTCATACAAGCACGTGTGTACACACCATGCTAGATGCCATAAAGACTACATGAAGCATGATTTCAAAACCAATAGCAATGCTAGTAATATGTATGTGGTAAAGATATTCATGAACATGCCTAGAACACGTTACACGACCACCTTATGTGTGTACATGACAAGTATGATAGCTTCGTGGTCTCATGACCTTGAATGGCTTTAAGTTATTGAAAGTATTGACTTAGAATCTTTATCACATATATTTGAAACGAGGAAAGGTTGTACAAACATAAAAGTATCTTTTAATATGTTTATATGCTATGTGGTGTTGTTGGCTTGCATGACCGGACAGAAACCATAAGGCACAGCTCAGCTTTGGCTTGGCCAGAAGGCTGCGCAGCTGCGCTGGCCTTAGGCTTAGCCATGACGCAGCTGCGCCAGTCTGGAATCAGAATTGAGCCAGTTGTTGATCTGATTTTTTTTGACAGTTAGCTTATGCGATTACTTTAACTTGTAATATATGACCAGTATGCTAAGAAATGTGTTAAGAGGCATGCTAAGTAATAAAATTGAATGTTTGATTATAAACTTCCCAAGGATAAGTCCAAAAGGTGTTTGGGGACTATAAAGCAACGATTAAAAACTATGTGATGACTTCATAATGTCTTGTAAACTGAAATGTGCTATATGTATGCAAAAGTATATGATGAAGTATGTGTATAGTATGCAACTAAGTTAAACGTTTATGGGTGCGTTTAAAATTACATATCATATGTGAGCATAAATGACTAATGAAAATCCTATACTTATAATACACTATAAATAGGATTCAAAATTACCTTACGTGGATAAACTACGCTAAAGGCAAGTTTCCTAACTTACACTCTTTTACGGTGCAAGTATTCTATCCTTGTATATTGTGAACTAGTTTCTTACTAAATTGTTGAATGGAATTAGCACACTTGAACTCTTAATTCATTAAAGCTATTATACATGTTGAACTTAGTATTGTTCTTGAATATTGTGAAAGTGTCTATGCCATTTGATTCGGCTAGACTTATATTATTGAAAAGCGACCCAAACCAATTGATTGGTGCGGGATCTTGTATTTGACTGAGAAGAACAAACTATAACTGTCGGAGAACCGACGCGCGCACTTGAGTATGATTGATTGTTATGCATAACGAGGGTACTTTAGGCTGATCACCTGCTGTATCTATTTTTGTTGGATTTTCAGTTTATTACTGTCAAATCCTGTGGAAGTTCATAGTCCTTAGTGACTGCTCAGTATTCAGTTATCTTGAAATCTTGAATTGAATTATTATTGAATCATATTGATATTATTCTGTCCTTAGCGACTGTTATTGAGAACTGTTGATACTCTTGCCATCCTTGAACTATCAAACTTTTCTATACCTTTTCGAGAATTGAGAATTATATCACTTACCCTTGTCGTATATTACTTGCTGGGCAATTTGTGCTCATTCTTGCTTCCCTAAAACATTTCAGTTAAGGCAGAGCAGGGCGAACCTTCGGGCGTTGATAAGGGCAAGGGCAAGGCTACCAACTAGCTTGTCTCTTTTATGTTTTTTTTTTAATATTTTAATGTTGTATTAAGATGATGAAGTAAGACTGGATTTGATTATGTTTAAGCTTAAGTTAGATTATGTAATAAGTTGTTAATTGATATTAGTATGTAATCTATTAAGTACTGTAGGTTGCGAGACTTGGGGGAATAATTATAATAAATCATTGTAAATTATTCTAGAATAGATTTTCCGCTGTGATTGTGTGATATTTAGTTATTATTATTGCGATGTATTACCATGAGCACGTGATGAACCGAATTCGAGAGACCAAGTGGCGGTCCTGGAATTTGGGGGCGTCACAGCCTCCATCATGATTTTATACTTCAAATCAGAGTCGTTAGGAACACAAAGTCTGGAGTTGACTCGAAGTATTCCCTCTTCATCGATTCTTGCTTTTGGAATGGCACCTTCTTGCACATTCTTCTTCATATTCATCAGCTCTGGGTTTGTAACTTGAGCAGCTTTAACTTTATCAATTAAAGCTGGTTCTACGCGTATACTTGCCATCTTCACGTCGATCCCTGGAGTCTTTAACTCTATCTCCATTTTTTGTAGGTCATTCAAAATGGGTCTTTGTGTTGACATCATTGCACTCGTTCCCGCATATGATCTTCTACTCAACGCGTCCGCCACCACGTTCGCTTTTCCAAGATGGTATTGGATGGTATGGTCGTTGTAATACCCGAGAATTTCCTAATATTATTAAATAAATATATTAATGGAAATGAGAATTTATTTGAATATAAATAATTTTGTGTTATGAGATGAATAAATTCAATTATATAAAATTGAATAATTATAATAATTGAGAATATATGGAGTTTGCGATAAACTCATTGATAGCCTTGTGTGGCACAGTGAGGTAATATAAGAATGATTATATTAATTTAAGCAAACAATTAATCTATATTAATTGTAGAATATTAATTAATTGTTATCATAGAATATTAATTAATTGTTGTGGAATATTAACTGTGATTGATTAATAATATGTGATAATTATTATTGCAAGAAATATAATAATAATAAACCACTTGTTTATAATTGTGCTGAGATTTATAGTTGTTAAGGTGATAATTAATTCTATGATTATTAATTAAGTGATATTAATATTTACGAGGAATGGATTAATTAATATTATTAGTAATTAATCGATTAGATGAATAATTTATTTAATTGACATTATGAATAATAAAGCAAATAAGTAAGTTATTAATATAATAAGATTATATTGATTGTTATGTACAAGCATGCAATAATTAATAATATAAAGTATATGGAATACGACTATATTATATAGTGTAGAGAAACACTTAGGTGTGACCATGCAAGTATACATAAACTATGTTATATAATGCAATGTGAATATATTACACATAGAGACCATGTATTAGGATTGATTGAAATATATAAGCTACATATTTATGCTTGTGTGACAATATGTATGTAAGTATACATTAACATAATATGAATATATTGTAATCAATTGTTGATTGTAGAATTTAATAATATGGTAATATTTGATTTGAATTATATCCGGTAAAACAAATGTACATGGATTATATGTGTAAAAATTACACTTATTACATTGTGTGAAGTACATTGTGATTTAAATTATAACCTAAGAGTACATATAATATATAACATAAGTATATGGTGGATATATATAAGTGTAGCATGTAGTCCATTTGTAAAAATGCTGAGATTTGATTTGCTTGTCCCATAATGAGAGACACATTTTCTCATTCACATGTAACATATAAAGGCTAGAAGCTATTCCTTCTTTTTCTCCCCAAACTCAGCAACTGGCATTTCATAGCTTTATAGCAAATAATGAGCAAGGATGAGGGAATCATGATTGATTTCAACAACCAATTACCTACTCTCTATTAACCATCATGCAAATCTACATTCTCGTTGGTTTAATATGAAGAGCAATAACATTGTCTGTATAATAGATTTTCTATAAATTAAGCCCCTTCTCTTCACATTTCATCTTGCTGAGATTTTGCTTGAGTTTGATAAGTTGAGAGCTAATATATATACATCAGTGTAGTATTCTGAGAAGTTGAGATTGCATTAAAGAGGTATAAATCCTTCGTTCTTGGTTCATCATTTGGTTTTCTGTCAAAAATTTTAATTGTTGATTATAGTTGCCATTTATGCTAAAGTTGATTTGGACATGTTTCGTAGTTGCTATATAGCCTTATAAGCATGTTTAAACTGAAATGTAGTTGAGTAGGAACGAAAATGTGGTGAAATTTGGGAATTGGCCTGGAAATCTGCCGAGGCTGGAACAGTCTGCCGCTGGCTGCAAGCCGGCGCAGCTGCGCCAGTTTTGTACTGGGCAGCTGCGCCAGTAGCCTGCTGCAGATTCTGCTTCTGCTTAAAAATCTGTTATGTGCTACTTGCTAAAATGACTTAGATAAAGCATGCTAGCTTGTGTAACATATATATATAAACATAATGAGGCAATGTAAGCATGTTTTAGTATATTAACATGCATGGTTAACAAAACGACATGTAGTTTGGAAATGCACTTACAGTTTCCAAAGTGAACATAAGGTTTATAATTGAACTTTAAACATATATGACTTATGTCGGTATTCTGACCGTGCAAGCATACTACTATGATCTAGGAAGGCATGAAAAGCATGTTAATAGGTGTGTACATGTTTCATAAGGTAACATGAGCATGTGGACCTCGTTAAATGAACTTTACTAGTAAAAGTATAAGTTTTGAATGTAAATCTTGACATGTTATATCGAAGTCTAGATTCTGATTTTTTGCGAGCATGTTTAGATGACTTAGAAGTGCATGAGTAACCCATCAACTTCTGTTTATACGATTCGTAAGGAAGCATGAACATGTTGGACTTATTAGTAAGACTTACTAATAAAAATATGAGTTTTGATTGTGAACCTTAACATGTTATTGTAAGTTTCATATTCTGATATTTATGGACACATGTGATAGTACTCTTAGACTCATTCATGTGTCATGCATGTATATATACCATGATTAGTTGTCGTGATTCAAAATTTGAGTAAACGAAGCATGTTTTCAAACTAATAACTGTGATAGTCACATGTATGGAATGCGAATACTCATAAGTATGCTTAATATAAATACCTTAAGTGTTTTGAAGGCGAGCATGATAGGCTTTGTAAATTTCATGACCTTGAATGACCGTAAGTGTCGACTTAGAATCTATATCACATATGTTTGGAACAAGGGAAGGTTACACGAATATAAAAAGACTCTTTAACATGTATATATACTATGTGATATATGTGAATCCGATTTCGACGGTTAACTTATGGGAATGCCATAACTTGCTAAAATAAAATATATTTAGTATTGATTGTGGTCTTATGTGATATTAATAATATGCGAGTATGTTTGCTAATTGTAGTAGTCTCACATGATAGTAACGATGTATGAATATGATTAACTTGAGAAAAGAGAAGGTTAAGAATAGAAATTAGATACTAAATAATTGTGTAGCTAGGTTAAAACTTAGCTTGTGTGTTGATCGTATATTCGAAGATATAATGTGAAGTTAAATTATATGACTAATGAATATCATATATACGTAACTGTATTACGATAGGAATTCGAAAGTGTTGATTTGCTTTTTGTGGATAAACTACGCTAAAGGCAAGTTCTCTAACTTACACTCTTTTAAAGTGCAAGTTTCCTTACTTACACTCATTTATAAGTGTAAGTAACTTAGACCTTCGTGTTTTACTTTATTCAAGGAACGTTGTAAGCAAGTTCCTAACTCTACTCTTTATTGAACATTCAATTGGCTTATGCTATTATTGTCGTACGAGTAAACTCTTGAGACTAAATTCAGATATTATGAATCATATACTTCATGAATAGGATAAAACTCGAACTATATTCTTCGGACTTTAAATCTTGAAATTGAATTTATAGTTGTTGAGATCTATGCCATTTGATTCGGCTAGACTTATATTGTTGAAAAGCGACCCAAACCAATTGATTGGTGCGGGATCTTGTATTTGACTGAGAAGAACAAAATATAACTGTCGGAGAACCGACGCGCGCACTTAAGAATGATTGATGGTTATGCATAACGAGGGTACTTTAGGCTGATCACCTGTTGTACCTGTTTTTGTTGGATTTTCAGTTTATTACTGTCAATTCCTGTGGAAGTTCATAGTCCTTAGTGACTGCTCAGTATTCGGTTATCTTGAAATCTTGAATTGATTTATTACTGAATCACATTGATATTATTCTGTCCTTAGCGACTGTTATTGAAAACTGTTGATATTCTTGTTATCCTTGAACTATCAAACCTTGCTATACCTTTTTGAGAATTGAGAATTATATTACAAACCCTTATTGTATATTACTTGCTGGGCAATATGTGCTCATTCTTACTTTCCCTAAAAACATTTCTGTTAAGGCCGAGCAGTGCGGACCCTCGAGTACAGACAAGGGCAAGGGAAAGGCTACTGAGTAGCTTTGTTTATATAGGACTTTATGATTGTAATAAAGAACTTATGATATTATGTACTAGTTAAGGTTATTATTGCTTAAGATATGTCTAAGCTATGTAATCACTGTTTGAGTTACGAGACCTTGGGACGTGAATAAATTGTATTATTTAAATGTAATCTATTCGGTATTAGTTGTGTATTATTTCGCTGTGTGATGCGACATTTAGTCGTATTATTATGGTGATGTATTACCATGAGCACGTGACGAACCGAATTGGAGCGACCCCGTGACGATCCTGGAATTTGGGGGCGTCACAGGTTGGTATTAGAGCTGTAGTTATAAACCTTAGGAACGAGTGTCCTTAGACTATAACTTAGGCGAACTTAGAAGTTAGGAAGGAGATAAAACTCTTGTAAAGTTTTCCTTGAGAGACTTAGTCTGTTATGAAATGTAACTTCATTTTATACAATGAACTTATGTTTTGTTTAACATTCTAATGGGGTTGTTGTTTCTTGTCTTGTGTTTGTGATTGTAGGATGGCAGACACAGGAGTACCTAGTAGAGTGGCCGAGGAGGAGCCTAGGGACATACATGTAGTATACAAGGCACCTCTAGAGGCTGTGCCAGTGTAGGCAGTTGCACCATCCGAGTCTGACGACGAGGATGAGATCGAGGTAGAGTTCGACCTCGAGGAGGAGCCTATGGAGGACGAGCCTTCAGAGGAGGAGCCCATGGAGGACTCCTACGAGCCTAACCTAGAGGATCATATGCTGGGCGAGTACGAGGAGCGTATTCTGGAGTTAGACTACAGAGTCCAGGAGCTGGAGGAAGTGGCCAGAGAGAGAGAGTTTGAGTTCCAGAAGCTGAGAGACGAGGACCACCAGAGGAAGCTGGCCATGCAGGAGTTAGAGGTAGAGATTGCTTATCGTAGGGAGGTAGGGATCCAGATGGGAACCCTATTCCACAGGTCGGTGGCGAGAAATGTAGATCTGGAAGAGAAGCTAGAAGAGGTTGAACAGAGGGAGCTGAGTGAGAAGACAGAGAAGGAAGCACTCCGCACTCAGTTAGAATTAGAGGTGATGGATAGGATACACTTCGAGGAGAAGTGGGGGGCTGCCCATGAGAGAGCTGATGACCTGGAGGATGAGGTCAAATGTAAGAAGAGGAAAATGAACAAGATGGGGTATGTGTTCTGTTCGACATTTGAGAGAGTGCTTGATGGTGTGTACCACTACCCAGCAGAGCAGGGACAGACTCTACACACTATGAGTCGAGAGCTGGTAGCTTATATAGCGCAGTTAGAGTACAAGAGCGCTGTGGAGCGTGACATGATGTGATGAGATGTCCCTTAGATGGTCTAGTAGTAGTTGTAGCATTTATCTTTATGTATTGTATATACTATGTTGTACTCCCGATCTTTTGTGTAAGATGTGGGATAATGATGTAAATCCCGAGTTAGCTTTTGTTAGAGGGGTAGTATGGTAGTAGGTTGGTATATTCCCCGTCTTTTGTGATATTAGGGGATATATGTGATGACATTTATAGCAGTATGCTAGGATAATCATGTAATGAGATGAAATGGCATATGAATATAAATGAAGCTTATTTCGGAAACGTGTTATAAATTTATTCTTTTAGTAGTAAAAGAAATACTTAAGTAATATACTTGAATAATAATAAAATGAAAATTTGTGATGCAGATAATGCTGCCCAGACGTAGATTGACTGCACCCGAAGAATCTGTTAATAACGAGAGGGAACAAGTAGACCCGATCCAGAAACTGGTAGACCTATTATGAGAGGCATTAAGAGGAAGGAACAATGAACCCGTTCGCCCAAACCCTCAGGCTGTGCCAGTAATAACCTTTAAAGACTTTAAGAGTGTAGGACCCCCGGGAGTTTGAGGGAACTACTGACCCAATCGTCGCACAAATGTGGATCAAGGAGAATGAAAAAGATTTCACTATAGCTCGCGTAGGCGAAGATCAGAAGACGGTGTTTGCCACGTACATGATGAGAGGAGAGGTGAACTATTGGTGGGAGGCTAATCAACAAAGAGCTGGAGAAGGGATAATAGCTTGGGATAAGTTTAAGACGCTGTTTTTCAAGAATTACTTCCCGAAAAGCATGAAAAATCGGATGGAGGTGAAATTTCTAGAGTTAAAACAAGGAGAGATGACGGTGGCGCAATACGCGGCTAGGTTTAACGAACTAGCCCGATTTGCGGAGCACCAAGTTGGTGATGAAGAGAGGAAGGCTAGACGCTTCGAACAAGGGTTGAAGCCTTGGCTATTCAATAAGGTGTCAGTTCTTCAGATCGATTCTTTTGCAACACTGCTGGAAAAGGCTATTATTGCCTAGGGAGGAAGTGAAGCTTTGAGCTTGTACAACAAAGAGAAGAAAGGAAAGAATGCTGGAGGAGAGAACCGTACGGGAGGAAGCAGTAGCGGAGGAAGTAACTCCGGGAAGAGAAAGTGGGAGAACAACAACAACAACAACAATAGCAACAGAAACAATAATCAAGGTGGGAGTCACCAGGGAAATTTTAAGAAAAGGAGTGGAGCTTGTAATAAGTGTGGGAAAAGTCACCAAGGGGAGTGCTGGAAAGGAAAGGGCACGTGTTATAACTGCGGCCAAGAGGGGCACATATCGCCAAACTGTTCGAAGCTAAAGAAGATCCAAGGGTGTTTTGCTTGCGGCTCAATTGAGCATCGTATTAAGGATTTCCCGAAGAAGGGAAGTGGCGAAAGTGGTAGCCAACAAGGGGGAGGCAACAAGCTGATGATCAGCGGGCCGGCCCAATCCAACACCCCAACCGCCAGAACTTTTAACATGACCGTCCAGGACGCCGTGGCTGCGAAGGACGTGGTGTCAGGTATAATCCCGATCAATGATATAAATGCTTATGTATTATTTGATTCGGGTGCCACCTGTTCTTTTATATCTGAAGAATTTACTAGTAAACTTAGTACACCCCGAGAATGATTAAAAAATCCTTTGATCATAGAAGTTGCTAATAAAAAAGGATCGCTGTAGAATACGTTTATCGAAATTATCGCGCAAACATTAAAGAACACGAACTGAGCGTAGACTTGATTCCTATTAGATTGGGAGAATTTGACGTAATACTGGGAATGGATTGGTTGTATAACCATGCTGCAATAATTGACTGTCATAACAAATGTGTGAACCTTCAGACTCCGAGTAAGTCTAAGGTAGTGTTTTATGGTAGCTCATCGCTTAAGCAATCGTGTTGCGTTACGATGATGCAGGCCAAGATTTGTTAAGGAAAGGATGTGTAGGTTATCTAGCTTACATCGTTGATACTCGAAAAAAGGGACTAGAAATTAAGGATATATCCGTAGTTAATGAATTTCAAGATGTATTTTCGGACGATCTGCCTGATCTTCCGCCAGACAGAGAAATTGAATTCGTAATAGACTTAGCACCGGGAAGGCATGAAAAACATGTTAATAGGTGTGTACATGTTTCATAAGGTAACATGAGCATGTGGACCGCGTTAAATGAACTTTACTAGTAAAAGTATAAGTTTTGAATGTAAATCGTGACATGTTATATCGAAGTCTAGATTTTGATTTTTTGCGAGCATGTTTAGATGGCTTAGAAGTGCATGAATAACCCGTCAACTTATGTTTATACGATTCGTAAGTAAGCATGAACATGTTGGACTTATTAGTAAGACTTACTTATAAAAATATGAGTTTTGATTGTGAACCTTAACATGTTATTGTAAATTTCATATTCTGATATTTATGGACACATGTGATAGTACTCTTAGACTCATTCATGTGTCATGCATGTATATATACCATGATTAGTTGTCGTGATTCAAAATTTGAGTAAACGAAGCATGTTTTTAAACTAATAACTATGATAGTCATATGTATGGAATGCGAATACTCATAAGTATGCTTAATATAAATACCTTAAGTGTTTTGAAGGCGAGCATGATAGGCTTTGTAAATTTCATGACCTTGAATGACCGTAAGTGTCGACTTAGAATCTATATCACATATGTTTGGAGCAAGGGAAGGTTACACGAATATAAAAAGACTCTTTAACATATATATATACTATGTGATATATGTGAATCCGATTTCGACAGTTAACTTATGGGAATGCCATAACTTGCTAAAATAAAATATATTTAGTATTTGTGACGCCCCCAAATTCCAGGACCGTCATGGGGTCTCTCGAATTCGGTTCATCACGTGTTCATGGTAATACATCACAATAATAATAACTAAATATCATACAATCACATCGAAAAATCTATTCTAGAATAATTTACAATGATTTATTATAATTATTCTCCCAAGTCTCGCAACCTACAGTACTTAATAGATTACATAATAATATCAATTAACGACTTATTACATAATCTAACTTAAGCTTAAACATAATCAAATCCAGTCTTACTACATCA
Source organism: Panax stipuleanatus (assembly GCA_020205555.1). NCBI lineage: Eukaryota > Viridiplantae > Streptophyta > Magnoliopsida > Apiales > Araliaceae > Panax > Panax stipuleanatus. Next base: position 44,014,114 of record CM035120.1, read on the forward strand.
TCTTAATACAATATTAAAATATTTAAAACATAAAAGAGACAAGCTAGTTGGTAGCCTTGCCCTTGCCCTTATCAACGCCCGAAGGTTCGCCCTGCTCTGCCTTAACTAAAATGTTTTAAGGAAATCAAGAATGAGCACAAATTGCTCAGCAAGTAATATACAATAAGGGTAAGTGATATAATTCTTAATTCTCAAAAGGGTATAACAAAGTGTGATAGTTCAAGGATAACAAGAATATCAACAGTTTTCAATAATAGTCGCTAAGGACAGAATAATATCAATGTGATTCAATAACAAATCAATTCAAGATTTCAAGATAACTGAATACTGAGCAGTCGCTAAGGACTATGAACTTCTACTAGAATTAACAGTAATAAATTGAAAATCCAACAAAAACAGGTACAATAGGTGATCTGCCTAAAGCACCATCGTTATGCATAACAATCAATCATACTCAAGTGTGAACGTCGGTTCTCCGATAATTATATATTTCCTTCAAAGAAGGTTGTTCTTCTCAGTCAAATACAAGATCCCGCACCAATCAATTAGTTTGGGTCGCTTTTCAATAAAATAAGTCTAGCCGAATCAAATGGCATAGACACTTTCACAATATTCGAGAACAATACTAAGTTCAACATGAATAATAGCTTTAATGAAAATAAGAGTTCAAGTATGCTAATTCAATTCAAACGATTAAGTAGGAAACTAGTTCGCAATATACAAAGATATAATACTTGTATCCAAAGAGATAAGGTTTAGATACTCGCTTACGATATCCGTTGAATAAAGTAATGCAAGGGTTTAGGATACTTGCCTTATGCGTAGTTTACTCACGTAAAGCTAGCCAACACTTTCGAATTCCTATCGTAATACAATTACGTATATATATATGATATTCATTAGTCATAAAATTTAACTTCACATTTTATCTTCGAATATACGATCAACACATAAGCTAAGTTTTAACCTAGCTACACAGTTATATAGAATATAATTTCTATCTTTAACTTCCTCTTTTCTCAAGTTGATCATATTCATACATCATTACTATCATGTGAGACTACCACAATTAGCAAACATACTCGCATATTGTTAATATCACATAAGACTACAAGCAATACTAAAATATATTTTATTTTAGCAAGTTATGGCATTCTCATAAGTTAACCGTCGGGTTCAAGTAACACATAACTTGTTCAATTTTTTAAATTCCAATAATATATGATTTAGTTTTAATTCACGATCCCTAACGACTTAGGGTTATGCAATGCCATGAATTTACATAAGTTGTCATGCTTATCATTTAGAGATATAAAGTAGTCATATATTTTATTGATACGCATGTTCATATGTTTCTATGTCATGGATGTGTGATTCTAGCACTGTTACTAGTTCGTGACTTAGCTTGATTAACTTGTATTACATCTAACAAGTACGTACATGTATGATGCCTTCAAAGCATATTCAATTATGTTGAAAATATCAGAATGTAGAGTCCTAATATAACATGTCAAAGTCCACATTTAAAGCTTATGTTGTCATTAGTAAGGTTCACATGTCCACATTTTATTATGGAACCTATATACGCGAGTTAGCATGCTTTTCATACATCCTTAAATCATACAAATATGCTTGCAAGGTCAGAATGTTAACATGGCAAGTATACATATCGAGTTCATTTTCAAATTCGAAGTTTGTTTATAAAACTCTAAGTTTATCTCAAACTATAAGTATGTGTGTAACTCTTAGTAAAACATGCTTACATTGTCTCAATATATCCATATAGGCATGCCAAGCTCATTAGTACACTTGTTCAAGTCACATTAGTTATTTATACCATAACAGATTTCTAGCAGAAAGCAGGAACTAGATCCAGTAGCCGGCGCAGCTGCGCAGCGTCCCAGTTCAAAACTGGCGCAGCTGCGCAGCACCCTAGTATAACCAGGGCGCAGCTGCGCCGTTACCTGTATAGAGCTGGAAGCTCCTGCTTCGGCAGACAACAACCCAATTTATAAAATTTATTCACGAAAACAATCACATTGTATTCCAACATGCTTATAAGTTTATTATAACAACTAAACAATTGTTCTATACCCCAATTACAACCCAATTCAACATGATCAAGATTTGAAACTTTGACAGTGAACAAGAATGAAGAATATGGAATTTAGAATTATACCTCTTGAAACTTAGTTTGCTTAGCTTCTAACTTTCTGTGATTGCTAGATTCTTCTTTGAACAACAAACACTCAAACTTCAATTCTCAGAATTTTATCAGACAAAACACAGCAACGTAAACTTAGTAACACAGCTGCCAATTTATAGAGGAATTGTTATCTAGTTAATGGCTTTGCTCAAAGGTTAGAATTCATGAGGTAGAAGAAGAGAACAATGGGTAATAAGGAGTTGCTCAACTACTCTTCCTCAGCCATATGCTTAGCCATCATCACCATGGAGTATAGCTGCTCAAGTTTACGCAATGGGATTATAGGCCACTATTTGGCCACTGTTGGAACAACTGATGCGTTTAAATTTCCAGCAATGTGATTAATTAGTTCAATTTAGTTACTATACTTTCCAAAAATGGGTTTTAATGTACAATTATTACTATATTAGGAAAAATTAGGGATTACCTATGTACTCACATCATATAATCCATGTACATTTATTAATACCGGATATAATTTACTTGGATATAATCACATCACATTATCTTCTTTATTAAATTTTATTATTCCATTATATATATAAATAATCATCAATTATTATTTATATTCACGATACACTATTTTAATGTATACTTACATACATATTATCACATAGGCTATTTTAATGTCACAGCACATCTTGCCTTATTCAATGAATGAAGGAACTTTATTAATTATTTATATACTTAAACTATACACACATACTTATATTATACAAGTCCACTTAGATTATATAATATATACTTTTAAGTCACAATATGCTTTTAACATGGCAATGTGGTACAATTAATTTACATATATATAATCCATGTCATATTCTTTTGCTGTATATTCACATGTCACATAGGCATTATCATGTAACTCCCATAATTCAATAAGCCTTACCATATAGTAGTGTCATATTACACTTCACATAATACATAGTTAGCTAATATATGTTACACATTTAATTCGCATGCTTGCACATAGAATTACTCATCTTATTAATATTAATTAATAATATACACACATCCTTCATTAATTAATATAATTGTTAATCTCCATAACAATTTAATTAACCCTTATATGATTAATTATCACTTTAATATAACTCTTATTATACTTATAAACACGTTGCTCATTATTATTATTATATTTCTTGTAATAATAATAATCACATATTATTAATCAATCACAGTTAATATCTCACAACAATTAATTAATATTCTATGATAACAATTAATTAATATTCTACAATTAATATAGATTAATTGTTTGCTTAATATAATCATTCTTATATTACGTCACTGTGCCACACAAGGCTATCAACGAGTTTATCGCAAACTCCACCAATTTCTCAATTATTATAATTATTCAATTTTATATAATTGAATTAATTCATCTCATAACACAAAATCATTTATATTCAAATAAATTCTCATTTCTATTAATATATTTATTTAATAATATTAGGAAATTCTCGGGTATTACAGTATTAATTGTGGTCTTATGTGATATTAATAATATGCGAGTATGTTTGCTAATTGTAGTAGTCTCACATAATAGTAACGATGTATGAATATGATCAACTTGAGAAAAGAGGAAGTTAAGAATAGAAATTAGATACTAAATAATTGTGTAGCTAGGTTAAAACTTAGCTTGTGTGTTGATCGTATATTCGAAGATATAATGTGAAGTTAAATTATATGACTAATGAATATCATATATACGTAACTGTATTATGATAGGAATTCGAAAGTGTTGATTTGCTTTTCGTGGATAAACTACGCTAAAGGCAAGTTCTCTAATTTACACTCTTTTAAAGTGCAAGTTTCCTTACTTACACTCATTTATAAGTGCAAGTAACTTAGACCTTCGTGTTTTACTTTATTCAAAGAACGTTGTAAGCAAGTTCCTAACTCTACTCTTTATTGAACATTCAATTGGCTTATGCTATTATTGTCGTACGAGTAAACTCTTGAGACTAAATTCAGATATTATGAATCATATACTTCATGAATAGGATAAAAGTAGAACTATATTCTTCGGACTTTAAATCTTGAAATTGAATTTATAGTTGTTGAGATCTATGCCATTTGATTCGGCTAGACTTATATTGTTGAAAAGCAACCCAAACCAATTGATTGGTGCGGGATCTTGTATTTGACTGAGAAGAACAAAATATAACTGTCGGAGAACCGACGCGTGCACTTGAGTATGATTGATTGTTATGCATAACGAGGGTACTTTAGGCTGATCACCTATTGTACCTGTTTTTGTTGAATTTTCAGTTTATTACTGTCAATTCCTGTGGAAGTTCATAGTCCTTAGTGACTGCTCAGTATTCGGTTATCTTGAAATCTTGAATTGATTTATTAGTGAATCACATTGATATTATTCTGTCCTTAGCGACTGTTATTGAAAACTGTTGATATTCTTGTTATCCTTGAACTATCAAACCTTGCTATACCTTTTCGAGAATTGAGAATTATATTACAAACCCTTATTGTGTATTACTTGCTGGGCAATTTGTGCTCATTCTTGTTTTTTCTAAAAATATTTCAGTTAAGGCCGAGCAGTGCAGACCCTCGAGTACCGACAAGGGCAAGGGAAAGGCTACTGAGTAGCTTTGTTTATGTAGGACTTTATAATTGTAATAAAGAACTTATGATATTATGTACTAGTTAAGGTTATTATTGCTTAAGATATGTCTAAGCTATGTAATCACTGTTTAAGTTACGAGACATTGGGACGTGAATAAATTATATTATTTAAATATAATCTATTCGATATTAGTTGTGTATTATTCCGCTGTGTGATGCGACATTTAGTCGTATTATTATTGTGATGTATTACCATGAGCACGTGACGAACCGAATTCGAGCGACCCCGTGACGGTCCTGGAATTTGGGGGCGTCATAGTCGTAATCTTTCAACAGCTCAAGCCAACGTCGTTGCCGCATGTTGAATTCCTTTTGAGTGAAGAAATATTTAAGGCTCTTATGATCCGTATAGATCTCCACTTTCTCCCTATATAGGTAGTGTCTCCAAATCTTCAACGCAAAAATGACTACTGCCAACTCTAGATCATGAGTAGGACAATTCCTCTCATATTCTTTGAGTTGTCGTGAGGCATAGGCTATGACTTTCCCATGTTGCATGAGAACACATTCTAACCCTTTGCCCGAAGCATCGCTGTAGATGATAAATCCATCCGAACCAGATGATATTGTCAGAACAGATGCCGAGATGAGTCTCCTTTTGAGCTCTTGGAAGCTCTTCTCGCATTCCTCGTTCCATCCAAATTTTGCATCTTTCCGAGTCAGCTGAGTTAATGGAGTAGCGATTCGAGAAAATCCTTCCACGAATCTCCGATAATAACCAGCTAAGCCCAGAAAGCTACGTACTTCGGTTACCGACTTAGGTTTCTCCTAACTTTGTATTGCTTCAATCTTTCGCCGGGTCAACTGATATTCCATGTTTCGATACCACGTGCCCAAGGAATGATACTTCCTCAAGCCAGAACTAGCATTTCTTCAACTTGGTATATAGCTTGTTTTTCTGAAGCTTTTGGAGTATCAGCTCCAAATGTTGCTCATGATCTTCACGGCTTTTGGAGTAAATGATAATGTCATCAATAAAGACAACCAAAAAATGATTCAAATATTCCTTGAATATTCGGTTCATCATATCCATGAAAGCCGCAGGAGCATTAGTCAATCCAAAAGACATGACTAAGAATTCATAATGCCCGTATCGAGTTTTGCCGGCAGTCTTTGGAATGTCATCAATTTTAAACTTTAACTGATGATATCCAGAACAAAGATCGACTTTTGAGAAGAATTGCGCACCTTGCAATTGGTCGAACAGGTCATCAATGCGAGGTAACGGATACCTATTCTTGATGGTGACATGGTTCATTTCCCGATAGTCAATACAAAGTCGCATACTCCCGTCTTTCTTCTTTACGAATAAAACAGGAGCACCCTAAGAAGATGTACTAGGACGAATGAAACCAATGTCTAACAACTCCTGTTGTTGGACCTTTAACTCTTGAAGTTCAATAGGAGCCATTCGATATGGAGTTTTAGAAATGGGTTTTGTACCGGGTTCAAGGTCAATAAAGAATTCAACTTCACGTTTTGGGGATAGACCAGGAAGTTCTTTGGAAAATACATCAGAGAATTTATTAACAATAGAAATATCATTCAAATCTGACGTATTCTTGTTTAAATCGGCGACATGGGCTAAGAAAGCTTTACATCCGTTTTTCAATAAACGAATAGCTTTATGACTTGAAATGACATTGATTGATTTTAGTGGTTTGGTTGTTTGAATTCGCACAACAGGTTGGTTAGGAATATAAAAACTAACAACCTTACAAAAATAATCAATTTTGCTATAATAAGTGGTTAACTAGTCGATTCCTAAAATCACATCAAATGCAAGTATTTTCAAAGAGATAAGATCAACAGGTAATGTGAGGGTGCCAATTTAAATCAAACAAGATTTGTAAACTGTGGATGTAACGAAGGTTTCTCCTAATGGAGTTTCAACAAATAGGTCAAAGTCTAATTTGTTAGGGGTCAAGTTAAACGTTGAGCGCAAGCAGGTGAAATAAAATAATGGGTAGAACCGGTATCTAATAAGGTATAGACCTCGCAAGAGTTTATGATTAGCTTATCTATGATAACCTCGTTTGGGTTCCTCGCTTTTTGGGTAGTCACGACAAAAGCTCTTCCAAGAACCACCGACTTTGACTTGTCTGGGATAGCTTTTGGAGTCACCATCCCCGCTGGACTTGGTCTCGCTATATGACACACTCAAGCTATGTGACATTCCTTTCCACAGTTATAGCACACCTTGGATTGCTGTGTGCAGTTTGGACTGATGTGTCCCTCTTGTCCGCATTTATAACATACGACTGGTGGTCGTTCTCCTCCCCTATAAACGGTTGTTGATGGTGGTGTCGATGTCTTCACGTTGTCATTGTTGTACTTTCTCTTTTTGAAATCTCCCCCCGACTCACTTCTTTTATTATCATGGCCATGATTTCCACCGGAGTGGTTATCGCTTCTGGCCTGATAACTTCCTCCATGCTGATTTTCATCGTTCCGATGACTGTTGCCACCGATACGACCTTAGTTATTGTCCCTTAGTTGAACATACTTATTATCTCGTTCTAATAATTGGGCCATGTTCACCACGTCTGAATACAAACAAAGTTTGTGAGAAATGAGGTACTGACGAATTTCTGGTTTCAAACCTCTCAGAAACATCTGTGTCATACGTTCCTCATTATCCACCAGATAAGATGCAAACCGGGATAACTCCGCAAACTTAGCCTCGTATTGGGACACAGTCATGTTGTTATGTTCTATTTTGATAAACTCTACCTCCTTCATATGATGAATACTTTCTAGAAAGTACTTATCATTGAATAATTTCTGGAACTCTTCCCAAGACATCTTGAGTGCGAAAGGCTGAGTACGCTTCACAGATTCCCACCAGTAATCTGCCTCTCCACGGAACATAAAGGTGGCAAATGGAACCTTTTGCTCCTCCGTGCATCCTAGAACATCAAATATCTTGGTGATTTGCTTAACCCAAGTTTCTGTCTTGATTGGATCTGGCTTTCCCAAGAACTCTGGTGGTCCCAACTCTTTGAATTGCTTGGCACTGACAAGCCGCGAGTTACCATTATTTCCACGTGTATTTTGAACACGAGTCTCCCTCATCTGGTTTTGCATGAACTGCAAAAAGATTCTAAACATCCCATCGTTCATCGTTTGATTGGTGGTGTTGTTTACAGGAGAATTATTGCATTCTTGTTGCACATTATCCTGGTTGGTGATTAGCGGTGCCTCAATGGTCTCAAATGCTCCATTGCTTAGATTTTCAGCTACCATTTTTAAATACTGCCACAAAACAAGGGTTAATTTAAAGAAATTAACATGTCACATATTATCCCTATATTCCGACAGACCAATTAATCAACAAATAAGCTTAGGTAGGACACACTAGCAAATATTTTACTCGTCTCTCCTCTCCTAGTTCTAATCCCAGATTTTTGCCAGAGATCATATCCCTAAGCTCTGATACCAACTGTGACGCCCCCAAAATAGGTTTAATACACAATCTATTCTGAGTCGCCAAATACATGGTACAGACTTCAAATACACATCTTCAAATTTCAACTATTATACGGTCGTGCAAAATACGACCACACAACTGTAAGCGTCAATACAAATATTATGTAGAAAATATAAACGCTCAAATTCAGGTCTCATTAATTATAATTATTAACACACTATTTTATAAAATAGTGAGAACTTCTACAGCTCTATCTCGGACCATCACTCCATTCCCCGACTAGTCCCAGCTATATTCTCATTTCCTGAAGAGAACAATGAAAGAAAAGGGTGAGCTCAACTAACCCAGTAAAGAATATTATGACTAAGATAATGAACAATAAATTATCGTTAGCCTTCAATAAATCGGATAAAATATGATGGACAACCAGTTTTAGATCAACAACTGCAGCGAAAATAACAATTCATTAGAAGTGTTAAGTAGAGAATGATGTCTACTATCTTCTATGATATAAAAGTCCATCATCAATATTTTATCCCTATAACACTAATCAATAATATTTTTAATCAACGAATTATCTATGCACTATGGGCCAAGGATATTTGTTTGTATCACCAGTGGTTATGATTATGTCAAACACCTGTCCATCTTTACACTACAGGCCAAATATATTCATAAATCAACAGCTCATCTTTGCACTGCAGCCCAAAGATATTCATAAATCAACAGCTCATCTTTGCACTACGGGCCAAAGATATTCATAAATCAACAGCTCATCTTTGCACTACGGGCCAAAGATATCTTTCACCATAGTATAGGACTGAGGATGATGAAAAATGATATAAAGAACGAATCCAGTGAGATCAAGGACAAATATTAGAGAATTTATGCAGAGTTCAAAATGAAGATCAAAACATGGATACAATCAAAGATAATTTGGACAGGAAAAAAAATATAAATTTTTTTTTCGTGAATAGTAACTCGTCATGAAAAGATAAAAATTTCATAAAAAGTTCAAACCAATATTCCAGTGAAATGATATTAGATGAAGCGCAAAACTCAAAGAATTTCTGATCATTTCAGAAATTATAGAAGCAATACTTACCGTCGTAAGTTTAAATTTAAGAATATGAAATAAAATATTATCACTTTCATAATATGAAATATGAAAGAAAATAATATTCTTTATGAATATTGAAAGAAAATAACATTATTTACGAGAAAAATAATATTCTTTACCTTAGTAAAATACTAGATCTGACTGAAATATCGGATATTATGTTGTAAAAAATCTTGCACCGTAATCCACATTCAAACTATCCTTATACTTACAAGAAATGCGCTCGATATAATAGAGAGAAAATATTCTGATTCTGGTGTGATTTTCATTTCTAACTAAGCACCCTATTTATAGGAAATGTTTAGCACACCAGGATTGATAAATGCAACTCCGGTGGCTTACTCAGCACACCAACTATGAAATCAAGCAGCACTCCACATTTGAATAATCAGCATATTTGAAAAATCCCACCAACACATATTTATATAATATATATATATATATATATATATATATATATATATTAAAACATTAATAATTATTAAAAGAATTCCAATTCCATTTTTTTCTCTTTCACCTCATTTTATTTTATACCATGAATTTATTATAAAAATATTACCATTTAAATTATAAAATTGTATTATTATATTATCACATTATACTATTATAATGTAATATTATAATAATATATTTGAATAAATATTTTATCGGAGAAGATAAAATGCCAACTTTTAACAAATGTCTCATTCCAAAATTTCCTTCATTAATATCAAAATTGGACAAATATTTACTTATCATATTTATCAATATTTTTTATTTTATTTATCAATTAATATTAAAGAATCACAAAATTAACAACCAGGTCGTTCCCAGGAAAGAGGGGGCTTTCCAATAAGAATTTCTTTTCATTGGCGCGCAATTATATAACCTAACCTCTTTCCTCGACAGAACTTTCTAGACATTGTCAATAATGTTATCTAATAATATCATTTAAATAATATATGTGACAATTATTGATTTAATATTGTAAACTACTATGCAGTGGTTACTGTGACAATTATTGAATCAATAATATAAAATATCAACGTAGCAATTATTGAATCAATAATATAAAATATTATGCAATTATCAATGTAGTAATTATTGAATCAATAATATAAAATATTGAACAGTAATTACTATAATAATTATTGAATGAGTGCCTTCTTACGTAAGAACTAATAATTCGAAATACTGTGCAATACCGTGTGGTACTGTGCAACAACGCGTATTACTGTATTTTTATTACCAAGTATTTCAACAGTTTAACGGTAACAGTTTTATCGTTATTTTATAAAAATATTATTTTTGTCGCTTTCTATATCCGACAGTTATTCCGTTGTGGGTTCCACCAATGACTGCGCCGTCATACAATTATTCCCCGACAAAAAGAATATTTCCCGACCAAACGAATATTTCCCGACACAATGAATATTATATAACCACTTGATTACTTTGTAAAATTTGCACATTTCACCCATAACTTACCCATTTATCAAATCAACACCTTACTATTTTAAAATAATATATATAAAAAATTAAATCTTTATTCATAAAAGTCGGGGTCTTACTATAGTAGTCAATCTTTTTTAAAAAAGGAAGTCAAATTTAATCATGACTCTTTCCTTAGGAATTAAAAATTAAATATAACTAGGAATCATAGATTCCTTAAAGTCCAATCAACTACCCAAAATATACCACTACGTGGGAAAGAATCCTCCACGTGGTGTGGCACCCACCAAATTATTCGGGCCCATAAAATTATGCATCAACAGATTCATTTGGTTCTTTTGATTCTTTCTCGAGCTGTTTGATGAAAAATTATCATGCCCGACTCCTTCAGGGAATTGATCTATTAAGAATTCACTTATCTCAATAACAAAAAAATCTGACTTGAATGATCTTGTATTAAGAGCTAAATTGACTAAAGGTATGAGTCATAATTATTACGAAGAGCCCGTCTAACCCAAAGATCTTTTATATATTTTTTCAGTAGTAAAAAGTTAATCAGAAATTGATTTAACCATTTGTTACGTTGGATAATGAAATGTGAACGTAGTTGTTGTCTTACACATATTACACAATTTAACGATAATACTTTTAAATACTTTTATTATAATTTTTAGTTTTTAAATTTATTTTTACCTTTGTTAGAAATTGTATATTTAAATTTGATGATATGATGTAACTAATGAATGATTGTTATGTAATTTTTGTGAAGTCTTTAATATGAAAATGATGTACAAAGACTTATAATAGTAAGATCAAACTTGTTAGGTTGATCAAATGAGTTAACATGATGTATAGATGATAGGATATGATCGATCTTAGAGCTACTTTGTCAAATCGTAAAGTATATTGATGATCACAGAGTTAGTCTTTCTTTCGTAGAGCATTCAGTGGTCGATTGCTGAGTCTGCTAGAAGTTCACAAAGTTATCTCAAGATAGTAGAGCCCACTCTAAGATCGTATAATAAAGAAAGATCACAGAGTCTGCTCAAGGATCGTAGAGTGCAGATTGATTAGTATAGCGCATCTAGAATCGTAGAGGAATTCGTAGAGTAAGAGTTATCATAGAGTATGTTTCACCAATCATTCTACGATCTTTATTTAAGTCTATGATCAAGCAATTTGTAGAGCATGTCAGGTCTGACATTAGACTGACATTAAGAAGACTTGCAAAGTAAGGATTCCAAGAAGTTGTCGATGATCCTAAAGTTTGAAATGAAGATCAGATAACATTGTGTCTAACAACTAGTTTGGCGAGATGACATGCACTCAAGTACATAGTTGGTGGTGCAGCAGTCTAATGTGACATCTCAAAGCTGAAAGTTTGCTGACACAGTAACCCCTGAAATTCAACATCAAAGATCTTCTAGGATCAGAGCATTTAATGAAGGAGCGTCGACTTTCCAACGAGAATATTTCAAGGAAACCTATAAAAGAGTACGCGGATTCAAATCCAAGTACGAATCAAGAACATAAAAGTTGAACCTCTGCCAAAGTCAAAAGAGCCTTACTCTACGAAAAGAGAACAACTATTTTTGCTGCTAAGTTCTTAAGAAGTCAATTTCAACGCAACTTAAGCAACACCTCAATAAACAATCACTCAACTGTGATTTGCTGGTTTAAGTGATCATTTTTTCAAGTTTAAGTGACTTGAAGAGTTCTTAGTGAACTGGACTAAGTGTCCCTTGACTTGGTGTCATCTGCTGAAACTTAGTGATTCGAAGGAATCTTTGTGATTCATGTGAAATAGATTTGTGTGATTTGGTATTCGTGACCCTCTGCATCCTTAGTGGATTTCCTACTCATAGATTAGAAGAGTGGACTAGGAGTCATTTATACTCCGAATCACTTAAATATCTTGTGCCATTAACATTATGCTTTATATCTATTTGTGTGTTAGATTCACAAAACTAAATTTAGACATAAGATTTCATTAAATCTTTAAGCGATTTTCAAACTAATATTCTGATTGTAAGTCCCCAACTTTTATGAATAAAGATTTAATTTTCTCTATATATTATTTTGAAATAGTAAGGTGTTGATTTGATAAATGTGGTAAGTTATGGGTGAAATGTGCAAATTTTATAAAGTAAGAAAGTGGTAATAAATTATTCGTTGTGTCGGGGAATATTCTTTTGTTGGAGAATATTTGTACGACGTCGCAGTCATTGGTGGACCCCACAATGGAATAATTGTCTGATATAGAAAGCGACAGAAATAACATTTTCACGGCAAAACTTTTACCGTTAAATTGTTAAAATACCTGGTGATAAAAATACAGTAATACGCGTTGTTGCATAGTAGTACACGGTATTACACAGTATTTCAAATTATTGGTTCTTACGTAAGAAGTCACTCAGTATTCAATAATTATTACAGTAGTTGCTGCATGGTATCTCATATTATTGATTCAATTATTGTCACAGTATCATCTGCACAATACTTTAAAGTATTAAATCAATAATTGACAGAACACAGTTACTCATATTATTATTATTAGCATTATTGACAATGTCTAGAAAGTTCTGTCAAGGAAAGGGGTTAGGTTATTTAATTGGCGACAGTGAGGAGAAATCCTTATCGGAAAGCCCCCTCTTTCCTGGGAACGATCTGGTTGTCAATATTGTGAATTATAATGATGAATGGTTGATAAAAATATTTTCATTGTGTTGGAAATATTAATGTTAATGGAAATAGACATTTATTTCGATAATAGTTGATTTTCGGATGTTAAATTGACTAAACGGAGAATTAATCGGATAAATAAGCGATTAATGGGTGGTTAACATGTGGGACCCACTTATTGGTGGATAATAAATAGTTGGTGGGTGGTTGCAGGGGTGGAGGTGCAAGATTGATAAACTTGAGGGACTAAATTAAAAATAGAGCTAAAGATAGAGGTACTAAAGTGTAATTAACCAACCTTTTTCTAGCCTATAAAATAGCAAGCTAATTTCATTCATTTCTCACCATTCTTGAAGAGCAAAGTTGTAATAGAGAGAGAAATTATAGAGAGAGAAAGAAGAAGAGTATTATGCTATTACACTATTCCAATATCCAATTTTCTACTGAGGTAAGGGATATTATTTTTCTCGTAAGGGGTATTATTTCTTTTGTATTCATAAAGAATGCTATTTTCTTTTAATACTCGTAATGGTTGTTACTTCATTCTTTATTAATCTATGGGAGTAACCTGTCTACGCGGACTACCGCATGCATGGTGAATAACCCTTCGTATTCATTCTTTATTGGTATGTGGGAATAACCTGTCTACGCCGACTACCGTATGACTGGTGAAAAATCTTTTGTATTCATTCTATTCCTTATTAATATGTGGGAATAACCTGTCTACGCAGACTACCGCATGCGTGATGAATCACCCTTCGTATTCATTTCTATTAAATTGTAGAAATGATCTGTCTACGCGGATTACCGCATGACGGGTGAAAATCCAATTACAGTTTCGTATATTCATTCATACTCGTACGAAATATTATTTCATTGGAATATTGGTCTAAACTTTTTATGAAATTTTTATCTTTTCATGACAAATTACTATTCATGAGTTACTATTTACGGTAAAAAAAATAATTTTTTTAATCTTTGATTGGATCCAAGTTTTGAACTTCATTCTTGAATTTTGCTTCACAATTGATTATTACAGAGTATTCTTGAACTTAGATAAACTAAATTACGAATCCCTAATCTTTGTCCTTTATCTCACTGGATTCGTTTTTTTATATTATTTTTCATCATCCTCAGTCTTAAATGATGATACAAATGAATATCTTTGGCTTGTAGTGCAAAGATGAATGATTATTTGATGAATATCTTTGGCCTGTAGCGCAAAGATGATTACCTGATGAATATCTTTGGCCCGTAGTGCAAAGATGGACAGGTGTTGAGATGAACATGACCACTGGTGATACAAATGAATATCTTTGGCCCGTAGTGCAAAGATGAATATTTGATTCGAGATATATATTGATTAATATTACAAGGATAAATTATTGATGATGAACTTTTAAATCATAGAAGATAGTAGACATCATTCTCTACTTAACTCTTCTAATGAATTGTTATTTTCACTGCAGTTGTTGATCTAAAACTTGTTGTTCATAATGTTTTATCTGATTCGTTGAAGTCTAACGATAATTTATTCTTCATTATCTTAGTCATAATATTCTTTACTGGTCTAGTTGAGCTCACCCTTTTCTTCCATTGTTCTCTTCAGAAAATTAGAATATCGTGGGTACTATTCGGGGAATGGAGTGATGGTCTGAGTTAGAGCTGTAGAAGTCCTCACTAATTTTTTTTGTAAAATAGTGTGATAATAAATGTAATGAGGACTTAGTTTGAATGTTTATATTTTCTATATGTCTGTATTGACACTCACAGTTGTGTAGTCGTATTTTGCACGACCGTTTGATATAAAAGATTGTATTTGGATTCTGTACCATGTATTTGGCGACTCAGAATGGGTTGGGTTGATTGGACCAATTCTGGGGGCGTCACAGTTGGTATCAGAGCCATAAGTAAAGAGCCCCGAGCCTCTATCTAGTGACTTCCTGTGTGGGATGCACCGAAGCCAGACTCTCCGTAGGGGACGTCGTTCTGCAGTGGCAAACTGATATGTATCATTGTGAGGTGCTGTCCAAGCTTGGGACATGAGTCATAGTTGGTATCAGAGCTTAGGGATATGATTTCTAGCGGAGATCTGGGAATAGAACAAAGAGTGAAGAAACGAGTAAATCCTTCGCTAGTGTGTCCTACCTAAGCGTATTTGTTAGTTAATTGGTCGGTCGGAACATAGGGTTAATATGTGATATGTCAATTTATTTAATTAACCCTTGTTTTATGGGAATATTTGAGAATAACATCTAAAAATCTAAGCAATGGAGCATTTGAGACCATTGAGGCATCGCTAATCACCAACCAGGATAATGTGATGTCGGGAGAAGAAGAAATTAGAAATATCTATGTAGTGATTGAAGAATTAATAGTTGCACCTGAGCTAGTCGCAGAGGTAGCAGCTGAGAGTGAAGAAGAAGAGGACCCTGAGGAGGAGGATTTAGTAGGAGAGTTTTATGATCGAAATATAAAACTGCAAGATCGTATTCATGAGTTAGAAGAGCAGGGTGAAGAACGGCAGGCGGTCGTGGAACAAAGGGATACGGCAATTCAAGATTTTGCTACCCGATATGCGAAGCTTGAACAAAAGCTCTCTCTGGCAGAGCATATGATATTAGAGCTGGAATCTGAGAATGCTATTGTCAAAATTCTGATGAAAGAAGAAACAACCAAACAAATGAAAATGGAGGATGCATGGGTAAAAGTCGCACGACGCGTTGATGTTGTAGAAAGGGACGTCCGATCCAAGAAGGCCAAAATAGACAATATGGATTTCACCTTTTGGACAATAATTGAGAGGATCCAACATCGAATTTGGAATTACCCTACGCATAACGGTCAACCTCTATTCAATATGGATCGAAGAATAATGATTCAAATCATGGATCAGGAGTGCGACGAAGCAGTTGAGGGTGGAATGTACTCTATAGCGAAGTTAAGTCCAGCTGGAATGGTGACACCAAAGGCTGTTCCAGACAAGTCGAAGTCGGTGGTTCAAGGGAGAGCATTTGTCATGACTGCCCAACAAACGAGGAACCCGAACAAGGTTATAACGGGTAAGCTAATCATAAACTCTTGAAAAGTCTATACCTTATTAGATACCGGTGCTACCTATTCTTTTATTTCACCTGCTTGTGCTCAACGTTTGACTTGACACCTGAGAAATTAGACTTTGACTTATTTGTTGAAAATCCGTTGGGAGAAACCTTTGTTACATCCACAATATACAAATCTTGCTTGATTCAAATTGGTACCCTCACCTTACCTGTTGATCTTATATCTTTGAAAATACTTGCATTTAATGTGATTTTAGGAATTGATTGGTTAACCACTCATCATGCCAAAATTGATTGTTTCATATAGTTGTTAGCTTTCATTCAAACAACCAGACCACTAAAATCAATTAATGTCATTTCAAGTCATAAAGCTATTCAATTATTGAAAAACGGATGTCAAGCTTTCTTAGCCCATGTCACTGATTTAAATCAGAATACGTCAGATTTGAATGATATTTCTATTGTTAATGAGTTTCCTGATGTATTTCCCAAAGAACTTTTCGGTTTACCCCCAGAACGTGAAGTTAAATGTTTTATTGACCTTAAACTCGGTACAAAACCCATTTCTTAAACCCCATATCGAATGGCTCCTATTGAACTTTAGGAGTTAAAGGTCCAACTACAGGAGTTGTTAGACATCAGTTTTATACATCCTAGTACATCTCTTTGGGGTGCTCCGATTTTATTCATAAAGAAGAAAGATGGGAGTATGCGACTTTGTATTGACTATCTGAAGTTGAACCATGTCACCATCAAGAATAGATATCCGTTACCTCGCATTGATGACCTGTTCGACCAGTTGCAAGGTGCACAATTCTTTTTAAAGATCGATCTTCATTCTGGATATCATCAGTTAAAGATTAAAACTGAGGACATTCCGAAGACTGCCTTTAGAACTCGATACGCGCATTACGAATTTTTAGTTATATATTTTGGATTGACTAATGTCCATGTTGCGTTCATGGACATGATGAACCGAATATTTAAGACATATTTGGATCATTTCGTGGTTGTCATTATTGATGACATCCTAATATACTCCAAAAGCCTCAAATATTTTTTTCACCCAGAACGAACTCAATATGCGACAATGACGTTGGCTTGAGCTGTTTAAAGATTACGACCATACCATTTAATACAATTCTGGAAAAGCAAACGTGGTAGCTGACGCGTTAAGTAGAAGATCACATGCGGTAACAAGTGCGATGCTGTCAACACAAAGACCCATTTTACATGACTTACAAAGGATGGAGATAGAGTTAAAGACTCCAGGGACCCACGTGATGATGTCAACTATACGTGTAGAACCAGCTTTAATTGATAAAGTTAAAGCTGCTCAAGCTACAGACCCGGAGCTGATGAAGATGAAGAAGATGAAGAAGAAAGTGCAAGAAGGTGTTATTCCAGAAGTAAGAATTGATGAAGAAGGAATACTTTGAGTCAATTCCAGACTTTGTGTTCTAACGATTCTGATTTGAAGCATAGAATCATGATGGAGGCACACAACACACCGTTTGCAATCCATCCTGGAAGTACCAAAATGTATTATGATCTTCGACATACATTTTGGTGGAGCAATATAAAGAGAGAGATTGCAGAGTTTATCTCGAGGTGTTTAACGTGTAAACGTGTCAAGGCGGAGCATCAAGTGCTAAAGGGTCAGCTTGCAAAAAGCTATGGGCACCGATTCACGATTTACTGGTCCATTTAAAATCCTTGACCAGGTAGGAAATGTGGCCTATAGACTCGCTTTACCGCCAAGCATATCTCGTGTTCATAACGTTTTTCACATATCCATGCTTCGTAAATATGTGAAAGACCCAAACCACATTATTGAGTTAGAACCATACGAGATAGCCGAAGATTTAACGTACGAGGAGGTACCTGTCAAGATCTTGGATAAGAAGGAATATGTCCTACGCTCGAAGATTATACCTTAAGTTAAAGTTTTGTGGAGGAACCATGATATCGAGGAAATGACCTGGGAGTTAGATTCAGAAATGAAAGCGAGGTATCCTCACCTTTTTGACATACCAGGTACGTACATCAATTTCGAGGACGAAATTTTATAAGGAGGGGAGGTTGTAAGACCCCAACTTTTATGAATAAAGATTTAATTTCCTCTATATATTATTTTAAATAGTAAGGTGTTGATTTGATAAATGTGATAAGTTATGAGTGGAATGTGCAAATTTTACAAAGTAAGCAAGTGGTCATAAAATATTCGTTGTGTCGGGGAATATTCTTTTGTCGGAGAATATTCGTACGACGGTGCAGTTATTGGTGGACCCCATAACGGAATAATTGTCTGATATAGAAAGCGACAGAAATAACATTTTTACGGCAAAACTTTTACCGTTAAATTGTTAAAATGCCCGGTGATAAAAATACAGTAATACGAGTTGTTGCATAGTAGTACACGGTATTACACAGTATTTCAAATTATTTGTTCTTACGTAAGAAGTCACTCAGTATTCACTAATTGCTACAGTAGTTGCTGCATAGTATCTCATATTATTGATTCAATTATTGTCACAGTATCATCTGCACAATACTTTAAAGTATTAAATCAATAATTGATAGAACACAGTTACTCATATTATTATTATTTGCATTATTGACAATGTCTAGAAAGTTCTGTCAAGGAAAGGGGATAGGTTATTTAATTGCGCGCCGGTAAGGAGAAATCCTTATCGGAAAGCCCCCTCTTTCCTGGGAACGATCTGGTTGTCAATATTGTGAATTATGATGATGAATGGTTGATAAAAATATTTTCATTGTGTTGGGAATATTAATGTTAATGGAAATAGACATTTATTTCGATAATAGTTGATTTCCGAATGTTAAATTGACTAAACGGAGAATTAATCGGATAAATGAGCAATTAATGGGTGGTTAACATGTGGGATCCACTTATTTATAGATAATAAATAGTTGGTGGGTGGTTGCAGGGGTGGAGGTGCAAGATTGATAAACTTGAGGGACTAAATTAAAAATAGAGCTAAAGATGGAGGTACTAAAGTGTAATTAACCAATCTTTTTCTAGCCTATAAATGGCAAGCGAATTTCATTCATTTCTCACCATTCTTGAAGAGCAAAGTTATAATAGAGAGAGAAATTATAGAGAGAGAAAGAAGAAGAGTATTCTGCTACTACTGTAATACCCGAGAATTTCCATATATTATTAAATAAATATATTAATGGAAATGAGAATTTATTTGAATATAAATGATTTTGTGTTATGAGATGAATTAATTCAATTATATATAATTGAATAATTATAATAATTGAGAAATTGGTGGAGTTTGTGATAAACTCGTTGATTGCCTTGTGTGGCACAGTGGCGTAATATAAGAATGATTATATTAATTTAAGCTAACAATTAATCTATATTAATTGTTAATCGAAGAATATTAATTAACTGTTATAAAATACTAATGAGGATTGATTAATAATATGTGATTATTATTATTGCAAGAAACATAATAATAATGAGTAACGTGTTTATAAATATAATAAGATTTATATCAAAGTGATAGTTAATCATATAAAGGTTAATTAAATTGTTATGGAGGTTAACAATTATATTGATTGATGTAGGATATGTGTATATTATTAATTAATATTCAATTTATAAGATGAGAAATTATATGTGCAAGCATGCGAATTAAATGTATAGTAACTATATGTTATGATATGTGTAGGTGACAAATGATGTGTGGATATACATTAAAATAATGTATCATGGATCTATTATAAATAATTGTTGAGTAATACAATTTAATAATATATGATATAATGTAATGTGGTAGTATCCGATTGTATTATATCGGTAAGATAAAATGTACATAGATTATATGTATTCAAATTGCATTTATTACATTATGGGGAGAACATTGTAATTATAACCTAAGAGTACATATAATATATAACATAAGTGTAGCATATAGTCCATTTGTAAGAATGCTGAGATTTTCTTGGCTTGTCCCAATATAATAGTCACTCTCTTTTCCCTCATTCACGTGCACAGCCATTATGGCCTAAGCCTATTGCTTCTCCTTAAACTCAGTAAATTTCCATAGCCTTGTAGCAATGATGAGCAAGGGAGTGGTTTTAATGATGGATTCTAACAACTAAATACCTACCATTCTATAACCTTCATGCAATTTGTCAATCCGTTAGTTTGATTTGGGAGTTAGAAGCTTGGACTGTGTATTCATTCTTCTATATAAAGGAACTCCCTACACCTTCATTTCATTGCTGAAATATTTCTAAGAGAAGAGAGTATACTGTGATTGTCTATTTAGTTCAGAAGGAATTTCTATAGTAGCATCAGCAAGCTTACTCCATAACAGAGGTATAAATCCCCTTCGTGTCTTCATTTTCATTTTCTGTCAAAAGAACTCCTTTGTTGTTCTCTGAGTTTTGTTGAAATTCTTGATTATGCCAAATTGGTTCATGATTGGGTTGTAGAACCCTTATATTGTTGTTATATGAACATACACACATGATGGAACCACTGAATAGTCTTTCATTTCCATTGTTCCTCTTCAATTTCTGTAAATACATGAAATTCGTAAATTAGTTAGAGTTCATGAAATTGGGAATTGATAATTGCTATTGACTGTTATATAAGCATATATGTATGTGTTAGTAAGTTAAACAAGTCTAATATCTGGGTATGGTATGTTGAAATCGATGAAATGGGAGGTTTTGGGTCGTTTTTCGCTGCCGTCTGAACCGGAAAAACTGCCTCGACGCCGCAGCGCCGCAGCCCGCGCCGCAGCGCCACACGCGCCGCAGCCCGCCGCAGCGCCACACGCGCCGCAGCCCGCGCCGCAGCGCCGCACGTAGCGCCACTCGCGCGCAGCGCCAGTAGTGCCGCGCCGCAGCGCCAGCCTCTGTGTTCAGTTTTCTGCATTCTACAACAAAACTGTTATGTACCAATTGTTTGATTTTTGTTTAAACAAGCATGGAAGCATGATTAATACATATATATAAACCTAATGAGGCAATGTAAGCATGTTTTAGTGTATTAGCATGCATGGTTAACCAAACGACACATAGTTTGGAAACGAATTTAAAGTTTCATAAACGACGTTAACATATATGAAGCATATTTACATATTGACCTTGCAAGCACATTAGTACCACCTAGAGACACATGAAGTGCATATTAGCTTATCTATATTGGTTCCGTAATAAAATATGAACATGTGAACCTAACTAGTGCTCATTCCTAACAAGAATAGAAGTTTGAAGGTGGATATGATCATGTAAATGCTATATAGTCATTTTGATGATATGAGCATGTTTAGATAACTTTGAAATATATGAATGAAGCCTTAACTTACATATGTAAGTTTCATAAGGAAGCATGAACATGATAGACCTTATTGATGAACTATACTAACAAAGTATAAGCTTTGAACGTGAACGTTGGTATGTTATGACGAGAATTAGAATTTGACATTTATGGACACATGTGATAGTACTCTTAGACTCATTCATGTGTCATGCATGTATCTATACCATGATTAGTTGTCGTGATTCAAGTTTAGCATGAACAAAGCATGTTTTCAAGATAATAACGATGCTAGCTACATATATGCAATACGAGTACTTATGAGCATGACTAATACAAGTTATATGAATATCTTATGTGTTTAAAAGCAATCATGTTAGACCATATGAGTTCGTGTCCTTGAATGGCTTTAAGTATTAACTTAAGAACCTATACCATGTACGATTGGATTTGGAAAAGTTATACAAGCATGAAAGTATCCTTTAAATATGAATACATGCTACGCGATATTATATGATGTTACTTGAACCCGATTTTGACGGTTAACTTAAGGAGATGCCGTAACTTGCTAAAGTGAAATATATTTAGTATTGATTGTGGTCTTATGTGATATTAATAATATGCAAGCATGTTTGCTAATTGTTGAGATCTTATATAATATGAGAATGCGTTTAAACTCTAAAGTAAGGAACGTTAAGGATAGAAATTATACTCTATATAACTGTGTAGCTAGGTAAAACTTAGCTTATGTGTTGATCGTATATTCAAAGAGAAAATGAGAAGTTAAATTATATGACTAATGAATATCATATATATACGTAACTGTATTACGATAGGAATTCAAAAGTGTTGATTGCTTTTCGTGGATAAACTACGCTAAAGGCAAGTTCTCTTACTTACACTCTTTTAAAGTGCAAGTATCCTAACCGACGCATTTACTTTATGCAAGGAAATCTATGATTGTGAAAGTTTCCTAACTTATACTCTTTTACTATGCAAGTATCCTATCTTGTGTATTGCGAACTAGTTTCCTATTTAATCGGTTGAATCGAATTAGCATACTTGAACTCTTATTTCATTAAAGCTATTATTCATGTTGAACTTAGTATTGTTCTTGAATATTGTGAAAGTGTCTATGCCATTTGATTCGGCTGGACTTATGTTATTGAAAAGCAACCCAAACTAATTGATTGGTGCGGGATCTTGTATTTGACTGAGAAGAACAACTTTCTTTGAAGGGAATATATAATTGTCGGAGAACCGACGTGCACACTTGAGTATGGTTGATTGTTATGCATAACAAG
This sequence comes from Panax stipuleanatus, assembly GCA_020205555.1. Lineage (NCBI taxonomy): Eukaryota > Viridiplantae > Streptophyta > Magnoliopsida > Apiales > Araliaceae > Panax > Panax stipuleanatus. The sequence goes on from CM035120.1 coordinate 44,037,297, forward strand.
GGTACTTTAGGTTGATCACCTGTTGTACCTGTTTTTGTTGGATTTTCAGTTTATTACTGTCAATTCTAGTAGAAGTTCATAGTCCGTAGTGACTACTCAGTATTCAATTATTTGAAATCTTGAATTGACTTATTATTGAATCATATTGATATTATCCTGTCCTTAGCGACTGATATTGAGAACTATTGATATTCGTGTTATTCTTGAACTATCAAATCTTGTTATACCCTTTCGAGAATTGAGAATCTTATTACTCACCCTTATTGTATATTACTTGCTGGGCAATTTGTGCTCATTCTTGCTTTCCCTAAAACATTTCAGTTAAGGCAGAGCATGGTGAACCTTCGGGCGTTGATAAGGGCAAGGGCAAAGCTACCAACTAGCTTATGTCTGTTATGTTTTAAATATATTAATATTGTATGAAGATGATGTAGTAAGACTGGATTTGATTATGTTTAAGCTTAAGTTAGATTATGTAATAAGTCGTTAACTGATATTATTATGTAATCTATTAAGTACTGTAGGTTGCGAGACTTGGGGGAATAATTATAATAAATCATTGTAAATTATTCTAGAATAGATTTTCCGCTGTGATCGTGTGATATTTAATTATTATTATTATTGTGATGTATTACCATGAGCACGTGATGAACCGAATTCGAGAGACCAAGTGGCGGTCCTGGAATTTGGGAGCGTCACAGGTTGGTATCAGAGCCGTAGTTATAAACCTTAGGAACGAGTGTCCTTAGACTATAACTTAGGTGAACTTAGAAGTTAGGAAGGAGATAAAACTCATGTAGAGTTTTCCTTGAGAGACTTAGTCTGTTATGAAATGTAACTTCATTCTATACAATGAACTTATGTTTTATTTAACATTCTAATGGAGTTGCTGTTTGTTTGCCTTGTGTTTGTAGGATGACAGACACAGGTGTAACTAGTAGAGTGGCCGAGGAGGAGCCCAGGGATATACATGTAGTGTACGAGGCACCTCTAGAGGCTACACCAGTGCAGGCTGTTGCACCGATCGAGTCCGACGACGAGGACGAGATTGAGATAGAGACTGATCCAGAGGAGGAGCCGATGGAGGATGAGCCAGTAGAGGACTCTGATGAGGCTACTATAGAGGAGCAGATGCTAGGAGAGTATGAGGAGCGGATCCTAGAGTTAGACTGTAGAGTTCAGGAGCTGGAGGCAGAGGCCCACGAGAGAGAGTCTGAGTTCCAGAAGCTGAGGGACGAGGACCACCAGAGGAAGCTGGCTATGCAAGAGTTAGAGGTGGAGATTGCCTACCGTAGGGAGGCAGGGATCCAGATGGGGACTCTGTTTCACAGGTCAGTGGCTAGGAATGCAGATTTGGCAGAGAAGCTAGAAGAGGTTGAGCAGAGGGAGCTGAGTGAGAAGACTGAGAAAGAGGCACTCCGTACTCAGCTAGAGTTAGAGGTGATGGATAGGTTACACTTCGAGGAGAAGTGGGAAGCATCCAATGAGAGAGCTGACGACCTTGAGGATGAGGTCAGGTGCAAAAAGAGAAAGATGAACAAGATGGGGTATGTGTTCCGTTCAGCTTTTGAAAGGGTGATTGATGGTGTGTACCACTACCCGGCAGAACAGGGACAGACTCTACATACCTTGAGCCGAGAGCTGTTTGTGTATATAGCACAGTTGGAGTACAAGAGCGCAGTGGAACGCGGGATGATGGGATGAGATTTCCTTAGTCAGTCTAGTTGTAGTACTAGTTGTGTCTTTATGTATTGTATATACTATGTTGTAATTCCGATCTTTTGTGTAAGATGTGGGATGATGATGTAAACCCCGAGTTAGCTTTTGTTAGAGGGGTAGTATGGTAGTAGGTTGGTATATTCCCCGTCTTTTGTGATATTAGGGGATATATGTGATGACATTTATAGCAGTATGCTAGGAAATCATGTAATGAAAATGAAATGGCATATGAATATAAATGGAGTTGATTTTAGAAACGTGTTATAAATTTATTCTTTTAGTATTAAAAAAAATACTTAAGTAATATACTTGAATAATAATAAAATGAAAAATTGTGATGCAGATAATGCCGCCCAGACGTAGATTGACTGCACCCGAAGAATCCGTTAACAATGAGAGAGAACAAGTAGACCCGATCCAGAAACTGGTAGACTTGTTAGGAGAAGCCTTAAGGGAAGGAACAATGAACCCGTTCGCCCGAACTCTCAAACTGTGCCAGTAACAACCTTTAAAGACTTTAAGAGTGTAGGACCCCCGGAGTTCGAGGGAACTACCGACCCAATCGTCGCACAAACGTGGATCAAAGAGATCGAAAAAGCTTTCACTATAGCTAGCGTAGGCGAAGATCAGAAGACGGTGTTTGCCACGTACATGATGAGGGGAGAAGCGAACTACTGGTGGGAGGCTAATCAACAAAGAGCTGGAGAAGGGATAATAGCTTGGGATAAGTTTAAGACACTGTTCTTCGAGAATTACTTTCTGAAAAGTATGAAGAATAGGATGGAGGTGAAATTCCTAGAGTTAAAACAAGGTGAAATGACGGTGGCGCAATACGCGGCTAGGTTTAACAAACTAGCACGATTTGCGGAGCACCAAGTTGGTGATGAAGAGAGGAAGGCTAGACGCTTTGAACAAGGGTTGAAGCCATGGCTGTTCAATAAGGTATCAGTTCTTCAAATTGATTCCTTTGCAGCATTACTGGAGAAGGCAATCATTGCGGAAGGTGGCAGTGAGGCCTTAAGTCTGTGTAACAAAGAAAAGAAAGGAAAGAATACTGGAGGAGAGAATCGTACGGGAGGAAGCAGTAGCGGAGGAAGCAACTTGGGAAAGAGAAAGTTGGAGAATAACAACAACAACAAAAACAACAATAATCAATCAGGGAATTTTCGTGGAGGTTTCAAGAAGAGGGCTGAAGGATGCCCGAAGTGTGGGAAGAATCACCAGGGCGAGTGCTGGAAGGGACGTGGCACTTGCTACAACTGCGGACAGGAAGGGCACATCTCGCCCAACTGTCCGAAACCGAAAAAGATACAAGGATGCTTTGCTTGTGGCTCGACGGAGCACCGAATTAAGGACTGCCCAAAGAAGGGAAGTGGCGGGGGTAGTAATCAGCAAGGAGGCAACAAGTTGATGATCGGTGGACCGGCACAATCCAACCGCCCAACCGCCAGAACCTTTAACATGACCGTCCAAGACGCAGTGGCTGCGAAGGATGTGGTGTCAGGTATAATCCCAATCAATGATATAAATGCTTATGTATTATTTGATTCGGGTGCCACCTGTTCTTTTGTATCTGAAGAATTTGCTAGTAGACTTAGTACACCTCGAGAACTATTAGAAAATCCTTTGATCATAGAAGTTGCTAATAAGGAAGTGATCCCTGTAGAATACGTTTATCTAAATTGTCGCGCAAATATTAGTAAACATGAACTGAGCGTAGACTTGATTCCTATTAGACTGGGAGAATTTGACGTAATACTGGGAATGGATTGGTTGTATAACCATGCTGCGATAATTGACTGTCAGAACAAATATGTGAACCTTCAGACTCCGAGTAAGTCTAAGGTAGTGTTTTATGGTAGCTCATCGCTTAAGCAATCGTGTTGCGTTACGATGATGCAGGCCAAGAAATTGTTAAGGAAAGGATGTGGAGGATATTTAGCTTACATCGTTGATACTCGGAAGAAGGGAGTAGAAATTAAGGATATATCCGTAGTTAATGAATTTCAAGACGTGTTTCCGGACGATCTGCCTGGTCTTCCGCCAGACAGAGAAATCGAATTCGTAATAGACTTAGCACCGGGAACGGCACCGATTTCGAAAGCTCCATATCGTATGGCGCCAGTAGAAATGAAGGAATTGATGATACAATTGCAAGAATTATTGGATAAGGGTTACATTCGACCGAGTGTTTCTCCTTGGGGAGCACCAGTACTATTCGTTAAGAAGAAGGACAGATCGATGAGGCTCTGTATCGATTATCGAGAATTGAATAGAGTAACGATCAAAAACTGGTATCCGCTACCGAGGATAGACGACTTATTTGATCAACTGAAGGGAGCAAAGTGTTTCTCAAAGATCGACCTACGAACAGGATATCATCAACTGAAGGTACGGGATGAGGACATACCAAAGACTGCGTTTCGAACCCGTTATGGACACTACGAGTTTTTGGTAATGTCATTCGGATTGACTAATGCTCCGGCAGCATTTATGGACTTGATGAACCGAGTTTTCAAGCCATACTTGGATAAATTTGTAGTGGTTTTTATCGACGACATTTTGATCTACTCAAAGACAGAGGAAGAACACGCCAAACATCTAAAGATTATTTTGGAGGCACTAAGGAAGGAGAAGATGTATGCAAAATTTTCTAAGTGCGAATTTTGGATGGAGAAGGTTCAATTCTTAGGCCACGTGGTGGATAAGAATGGAATCTCTATAGACCCTGCGAAGGTTGAAGCAGTAAGTAATTGGGAACAACCGAGAACACCGACGGAGGTGAGAAGCTTTCTAGGGTTAGCTGGGTACTATCGAAGATTCATCCAAGATTTTTCTAAGATAGCAACCCCGCTGACCAATTTGACTAGGAAGACGGTGAAATTTGTATGGACCGACAAATGCGAAGAAAGTTTTCAGGAGTTGAAGAAGAGATTGAGCGAAGCACCTGTATTATCATTACCAGATGATGCGGGAAATTTTGTGGTGTATAGTGATGCATCGCACAAGGGGCTTGGCTGTGTGCTCATGCAACATGGCAAGGTTATTGCATATGCGTCACGACAATTGAAGGATTACGAAAAACGATACCCTACTCATGACTTAGAGTTAGCGGCAGTAGTTTTTGCGTTAAAGATATGGAGACATTATCTATACGGAGAAAAATGTGAGATATACACGGACCACAAAAGTCTGAAATATATCTTCACACAGAAAGAGTTAAACATGCGGCAGAGAAGGTGGTTAGAATTAATCAAAGACTATGACTGCAATATTCTTTATCACCCGGGAAAGGCAAATGTGGTTGCCGACGCTCTGAGCAGGAAAGGAAGGGAGAAGTTGTTTAATTTAACAACTCAGGAAGAGTTGATAAGAGAGATGGAGAAATTGGAGATAGAAGTAAAAGGACCAGAAAAGTCTGGTGAGAAGTTAATTGTAATGGAAGCTTGTCCGACGTTGTTAAATAGAGTAAAGGAAGCTCAGGAAAAGGATGAAGAGTGTGAGAAAATCCGAAAGATGATCACAGAAAGTGAGGAAGAAAAATTTCGAATGGATAAAGACGGTATTTTGAGATTTGAAGGGAGAGTGTGGGTACCAGCGGTAACCGAGTTGAGGGAAGAGATTTTGCACGAGGCACACAATACGACATATTCCGTTCATCCGGGAGGCACAAAGATGTACCGAGATCTAAGGCAACATTTTTGGTGGCCTAATTTGAAACGGGAAGTCGCAGAGTGCGTCAGTAAATGCTTGACTTGCCAACGCGTTAAAGCAGAGCATCAGCGGCCAAGTGGTTTACTACAACCGTTAGAAATACCAGAGTGGAAATGGGAGCATATTACCATGGACTTCGTGGTAGGACTTCCAGTTACACAGAAAGGTTATGATGCTATTTGGGTTATCGTGGATTGACTAACGAAGACCGCACACTTTCTACCAATCAAGATCCGCTACAGTTTGAACCAATTAGCAAGCCTATATGTAAAAGAAATTATTTCACGACATGGAGTGCCGGTGTCAATTGTCTCTGATCGAGATCCGCGCTTCACGTCCAATTTTTGGAAGAGTTTGCAGGAAAGAATGGGAACAGCAGTTGAGGTTGAGTACAGCTTATCATCCTCAAACAGACGGACAAAGTGAGCGAACAATACAAACGCTAGAAGACATGCTTAGGACTTGCGTGATGGATTTTAAGGGAAATTGGGACGACCACCTACCCTTAGTAGAATTCGCATATAATAATAGCTACCATGCGAGTATTGGCATGCCACTGTACGAAGCTCTTTACGGGAGAAAGTGCAGAACGCCGTTATGTTGGGACGAAGTCGGAGAACGACGAATACTCGGACCAGAGTTAGTTCAACAAACCGCAGACCTGGTGACAGTGATAAGAGCCAGACTTGTAGCAGCTCAAGATCGCCAGAAGAAATACGCAGATTTGCATCTGCAGGACCGAGACTTCAAAGTCGGCAGTTTCGTATTCTTGAAGGTATCTCCATGGAAGGGAAAAATCCATTTCGGCAAGAAAGGAAAATTGAGTCCAAGATTCATAGTACCGTTCGAGATACTGAAGCGAGTGGGCGAAGTGGCATACAAAGTTGCGTTACCACCCGAGTTGGAGCATATCCACAACGTGTTCCACATTTCCGCGTTGCGACCGTACAAGGCCTACTACAAGCACGTGATTTCTTACGAGCCCATTCAAGTGGAGAAGAACTTGGCGTATGAAGAAATTCCTGTCCAAATATTAGATAGGAAAGAACAAACTTTGAGAAATAAAGTTATTTCATCTGTAAAAGTACTTTGGCGTAACCACGATGTCGAGGAGGCAACGTGGGAGTTAGAAGATAGGATGATGAGGGACTATTCCCATCTATTTGTGTAACCTTGTAGCAATTCCGGGACGGAATTTTTATAAGGGGGGAGGATGTAATACCCGAGAATTTCCATATATTATTAAATAAATATATTAATGGAAATGAGAATTTATTTGAATATAAATGATTTTGTGTTATGAGATGAATTAATTCAATTATATATAATTGAATAATTATAATAATTGAGAAATTGATGGAGTTTGTGATAAACTCGTTGATTGCCTTGTGTGGCACAGTGGCGTAATATAAGAATGATTATATTAATTTAAGCGAACAATTAATCTATATTAATTGTTAATCGAAGAATATTAATTAACTGTTATAAAATACTAATGAGGATTGATTAATAATATGTGATTATTATTATTGCAAGAAACATAATAATAATGAGTAACGTGTTTATAAATATAATAAGATTTATATCAAAGTGATAGTTAATCATATAAAGGTTAATTAAATTGTTATGGAGGTTAACAATTATATTGATTGATGTAGGATATGTGTATATTATTAATTAATATTCAATTTATAAGATGAGAAATTATATGTGCAAGCATGCGAATTAAATGTATAGTAACTATATGTTATGATATGTGTAGGTGACAAATGATGTGTGGATATACATTAAAATAATGTATCATGGATCTATTATAAATAATTGTTGAGTAATACAATTTAATAATATATGATATAATGTAATGTGGTAGTATCCGATTGTATTATATCGGTAAGATAAAATGTACATAGATTATATGTATTCAAATTGCATTTATTACATTATGGGGAGAACATTGTAATTATAACCTAAGAGTACATATAATATATAACATAAGTGTAGCATATAGTCCATTTGTAAGAATGCTGAGATTTTCTTGGCTTGTCCCAATATAATAGTCACTCTCTTTTCCCTCATTCACGTGCACAGCCATTATGGCCTAAGCCTATTGCTTCTCCTTAAACTCAGTAAATTTCCATAGCCTTGTAGCAATGATGAGCAAGGGAGTGGTTTTAATGATGGATTCTAACAACTAAATACCTACCATTCTATAACCTTCATGCAATTTGTCAATCCGTTAGTTTGATTTGGGAGTTAGAAGCTTGGACTGTGTATTCATTCTTCTATATAAAGGAACTCCCTACACCTTCATTTCATTGCTGAAATATTTCTAAGAGAAGAGAGTATACTGTGATTGTCTATTTAGTTCAGAAGGAATTTCTATAGTAGCATCAGCAAGCTTACTCCATAACAGAGGTATAAATCCCCTTCGTGTCTTCATTTTCATTTTCTGTCAAAAGAACTCCTTTGTTGTTCTCTGAGTTTTGTTGAAATTCTTGATTATGCCAAATTGGTTCATGATTGGGTTGTAGAACCCTTATATTGTTGTTATATGAACATACACATATGATGGAACCACTGAATAGTCTTTCATTTCCATTGTTCCTCTTCAATTTCTGTAAATACATGAAATTCGTAAATTAGTTAGAGTTCATGAAATTGGGAATTGATAATTGCTATTGACTGTTATATAAGCATATATGTATGTGTTAGTAAGTTAAACAAGTCTAATATCTGGGTATGGTATGTTGAAATCGATGAAATGGGAGGTTTTGGGTCAGTTTTTCGCTGCCGTCTGAACCGAAAAACTGCCTCGACGCCGCAGCGCCGCAGCCCGCTGCCGCAGCGCCACACGCGCCGCAGCCCGCGCCGCAGCGCCGCACGTAGCGCCACTCGCGCGCAGCGCCAGTAGTGCCGCGCCGCAGCGCCAGCCTCTGTGTTCAGTTTTCTGCATTCTGCAACAAAACTGTTATGTACCAATTGTTTGATTTTTGTTTAAACAAGCATGGAAGCATGATTAATACATATATATAAACCTAATGAGGCAATGTAAGCATGTTTTAGTGTATTAGCATGCATGGTTAACCAAACGACACATAGTTTGGAAACGAATTTAAAGTTTCATAAACGACGTTAACATATATGAAGCATATTTACATATTGACCTTGCAAGCACATTAGTACCACCTAGAGACACATGAAGTGCATATTAGCTTATCTATATTGGTTCCGTAATAAAATATGAACATGTGAACCTAACTAGTGCTCATTCCTAACAAGAATAGAAGTTTGAAGGTGGATATGATCATGTAAATGCTATATAGTCATTTTGATGATATGAGCATGTTTAGATAACTTTGAAATATATGAATGAAGCCTTAACTTACATATGTAGGTTTCATAAGGAAGCATGAACATGATAGACCTTATTGATGAACTATACTAACAAAGTATAAGCTTTGAACGTGAACGTTGGTATGTTATGACGAGAATTAGAATTTGACATTTATGGACACATGTGATAGTACTCTTAGACTCATTCATGTGTCATGCATGTATATATACCATGATTAGTTGCCGTGATTCAAGTTTAGCATGAACAAAGCATGTTTTCAAGATAATAACGATGCTAGCTACATATATGCAATACGAGTACTTATGAGCATGACTAATACAAGTTATATGAATATCTTATGTGTTTAAAAGCAATCATGTTAGACCATATGAGTTCGTGTCCTTGAATGGCTTTAAGTATTAACTTAAGAACCTATACCATGTACGATTGGATTTGGAAAAGTTATACAAGCATGAAAGTATCCTTTAAATATGAATACATGCTACGCGATATTATATGATGTTACTTGAACCCGATTTTGACGGTTAACTTAAGGAGATGCCGTAACTTGCTAAAGTGAAATATATTTAGTATTGATTGTGGTCTTATGTGATATTAATAATATGCAAGCATGTTTGCTAATTGTTGAGATCTTATATAATATGAGAATAGCGTTTAAACTCTAAAGTAGGAACGTTAAGGATAGAAATTATACTCTATATAACTGTGTAGCTAGGTAAAACTTAGCTTATGTGTTGATCGTATATTCAAAGAGAAAATGAGAAGTTAAATTATATGACTAATGAATATCATATATATACGTAACTGTATTACGATAGGAATTCAAAAGTGTTGATTGCTTTTCGTGGATAAACTACGCTAAAGGCAAGTTCTCTTACTTACACTCTTTTAAAGTGCAAGTATCCTAACCGACGCATTTACTTTATGCAAGGAAATCTATGATTGTGAAAGTTTCCTAACTTATACTCTTTTACTATGCAAGTATCCTATCTTGTGTATTGCGAACTAGTTTCCTATTTAATCGGTTGAATCGAATTAGCATACTTGAACTCTTATTTCATTAAAGCTATTATTCATGTTGAACTTAGTATTGTTCTTGAATATTGTGAAAGTGTCTATGCCATTTGATTCGGCTGGACTTATGTTATTGAAAAGCAACCCAAACTAATTGATTGGTGCGGGATCTTGTATTTGACTGAGAAGAACAACTTTCTTTGAAGGGAATATATAATTGTCGGAGAACCGACGTGCACACTTGAGTATGGTTGATTGTTATGCATAACAAGGGTACTTTAGGTTGATCACCTGTTGTACCTGTTTTTGTTGGATTTTCAGTTTATTACTGTCAATTCTAGTAGAAGTTCATAGTCCGTAGTGACTACTCAGTATTCAATTATTTGAAATCTTGAATTGACTTATTATTGAATCATATTGATATTATCCTGTCCTTAGCGACTGATATTGAGAACTATTGATATTCTTGTTATTCTTGAACTATCAAATCTTGTTATACCCTTTCGAGAATTGAGAATCTTATTACTCACCCTTATTGTATATTACTTGCTGGGCAATTTGTGCTCATTCTTGCTTTCCCTAAAACATTTCAGTTAAGGCAGAGCATGGTGAACCTTCGGGCGTTGATAAGGGCAAGGGCAAAGCTACCAACTAGCTTATGTCTGTTATGTTTTAAATATATTAATATTGTATGAAGATGATGTAGTAAGACTGGATTTGATTATGTTTAAGCTTAAGGTAGATTATGTAATAAGTCGTTAACTGATATTATTATGTAATCTATTAAGTACTGTAGGTTGCGAGACTTGGGGGAATAATTATAATAAATCATTGTAAATTATTCTAGAATAGATTTTCCGCTGTGATCGTGTGATATTTAATTATTATTATTATTGTGATGTATTACCATGAGCACGTGATGAACCGAATTCGAGAGACCAAGTGGCGGTCCTGGAATTTGGGGGCGTCACAACTACACTATTTCAATATCCAATCTTCTACTGAGGTAAGAGATATTATTTTTCTCGTAAGGGGTATTATTTCTTTTGTATTCATAAAGAATGCTATTTTCTTTCAATACTCATAAGGGTTGTTACTTCATTCTTTATTGATCTGTGGGAGTAACCTGTCTACGCGGACTACCGTATGCATGGTGAATAACCCTTCGTATTCATTCTTTATTGGTATGTGGGAATAACCTGTCTACGCGGACTACCGTATGACTGGTGAAAAATCTTTTGTATTCATTCTATTCCTTATTAATCTGTGGGAATAACCTATCTACGCGGACTACCGCATGCGTGATGAATCACCCTTCGTATTCATTTCTATTAAATTGTGGAAATGATCTGTCTACGCGGATTACCGCATGACGGGTGAAAATCCAATTACAGTTTCGTATATTCATTCATACTCGTACGAAATATTATTTTACTGGAATATTGGTCTAAACTTTTTATGAAATTTTCATCTTTTCATGACAAGTTACTATTCACGAGTTACTATTCACGGTAAAAAAAATATTTTTTTTAATCTTTGATTGGATCCATGTTTTGAACTTCATTCTTGAATTTTGCTCCACAATTGATTATTACGGAGTATTCTTGAACTTGGATAAACTAAATTACGAATCCCTAATCTTTGTCTTTTATATCACCAGATTCGTTTTTTATATTATTTTTCATCATCCTCAGTCTTAAATGATGATACAAATGAATATATTTTGCCTGTAGTGCAAAGATGAATGATTATTTGGTGAATATCTTTGGCCTGTAGTGCAAAAATGATTACTTGATGAATATCTTTGGCCCGTAGTGCAAAGATAGACAGGTGTTGAGATGAACATGACCACTGGTGATACAAATGAATATCTTTGGCCCGTAGTGCAAAGATGAATATTTGATTCGAGATATATATTGATTGATGTTACAGGGATAAAATATTGATGATGGACTTTTAAATCATAGAAGATAGTAGACATCATTCTCTACTTAACTCTTCTAATGAATTGTTATTTTCGTTGCAGTTGTTGATCTAAAACTTGTTGTCCATAATATTTTATCTGATTTGTTGAAGTCTAACGATAACTTATTCTTCATTATCTTAGTCATAATATTCTTTACTGGGCTAGCTGAGCTCACCCTTTTCTTTCATTGTTCTCTTCAAGAAATGAGAATATCGCGGGTACTAGTCGGGGAATGGAGTGATGGTCCGAGTTAGAGCTGTAGAAGTCCTCACTAATTTTTTTTGTAAAATAGTGTGATAATAAATGTAATGAGGACTTAGTTTGAATGTTTATATTTTCTATATGTCTGTATTGACACTCACAGTTGTGTGGTCGTATTTTGCACGATCGTTTGATATAAAAGATTTTATTTGGATTCTGTACCATGTATTTGGCGACTCAGAATAGGTTGGGTTGATTGGACCAATTCTGGGGGTGTCACACTGATATACTTAATTAATTCAGTTAATAAATTATCTTATAATACATTATTAATAATCAAAAAGACTTTAAAGGATCTATTCAATCCTCTTTTTAGATCTCTTTGTGCCTTTGAGAAACAACAAAATTTTCTCATATGTATGACACATTTAAATAACATAAAAAATGTCCACTATCTTCTCCAAATTAAAAGTCCATCATCAATATTTTATTCTTGTAACACCAATCAACAGTTCTTCGTTGTACTCAAGACAAAGAGAACTTTCATCACCTGTTTTTATCTGAAACACCAAAGATCATGGTTATACCAATTCACAGTTCCTATTTATAATCATGCTAATAAATTCATCTTTGCACTCCGGGCCAAAGATATTAAACTGTAACACCAATGGTCATGCCAATCAACAATCCATCTTTGCACTACTGGCCAAAGACATACAATTGTAAAACCAATGGTCATGCCAATCAACAGTCCATCTTTGCACTACAGGCCAAAGATATACAACTGTAAAACCAATGGTCATGCCAATCAACAGTCTATCTTTGCACTACGGGCCAAAGACATACAACTGTAAAACCCATGGTTATGATCATACCAATCAACATTTCATCTTTGCACTATGGGCCAAAGAGAAATTTCACCACAACGATTATAACAATGATATATAATCAGAATAATAAGATAAAAATAGTTCTTAGTGATTTTTAACTTAATTATCCAGAGTCCAAATTACGAACACGATATCTAGAAAATCGATTAGAATTCTTGATAGAATATAAAGTTCAAGTAAATGTAAAGTTACCGGATCAAACATAATAACTTAAAACTGAATATAACGATTCAGGTCAAGATATTAGATGAATCACAAACCATTAAGGATATTCTAATCATTTCAGGACTTTTCACCATTTAATGATAAATTGAAGAACGAATAATAATCTCTTACAATAATATGGAGTATGAAAGAAAATGATATCCCTTTACCATATTATGAAAAAGTGATACCCCTTCCCTTAGCACGTGACTAGATGCTGTTTTCTATGAAATTGATCAACCTGAACAATGCTTGCACTCTTTATCAACACTTGGAGTAACCTTACAATCAAAAAAATACTCACAATATTATACTCACAATATTGTAATAAAAGAACTTTATACTTTTGGTGTAGTCATGGTGTGTGTTTTGTTACTCAACCAAAGCAATCTATTTATACTAAGATTTGAGGAGACAACTAGCACACACGTTTTGATAAACTAACCCAATGAGCTATATAAAAATATTATTAGTGGAATTTATGGTCCCACAGAGGAAATTAAACCAATTCGTACACGTTTTAACAAAATTTGTTCAATAATAGAGTTGTGGTCCATACTACTTTAGGAAAAGTAGAGTGTTGGCAAGTCCTGCCAAACTTACTTTTGTAAAAAGAAAATAATTAAACAAACATCTGCATATCATACTTATCTTTAATCAACACCTTTTATTCATCAATTATTTATACATTTTTAATCTTTCAATAATTATTCACAATCATTATTATAGACTCACAATACTTTCAGCTGGTTTTATAATATCATAACTGTTATTTATTAACATATGTAATAAATAATTACATGTAGATAGGGAGAAAATAAATGCATGATTTTTAAAAATTTTAGAGGCATCAGTGGTGTCTTCATCGGCACAACTCAGCTTACCCACGAATAAATCCAGGGCTCAACTTACCCCTGAATAAATTCAGGGCTTGAGACCACTTGAGCATAGAGGAATTTACCAAGACTCGAACGCACGTTAATGAGGACTTATGTATGGCTTCCCACCACTAAGCCACCATATCAAGTGATAATAAAATACAATAATATAAATATATAAACATTTATTAAATCAACATCTTACTATAAATAATTTAATTTCTACTAAAAGTCGGGGTCACGAAAATATATTCACATCGAATAAAATATAAACCAACTAATAATTCATAATTCATTCACGGTGCCTTTATTTATCGCATAAAATTATTATTTTTATTTTTATCATCACTCATTCGTTACTTGTGCGTTTACATTCCGACACCTCGTGAGCTTACTAATACTTCTAAAATATTTAAAATATTATTCTGAATTTTCCAAATAATTTTCACATTTTTCGGATTATCCGACAATTTTTTTTAATTATTTCTATTTATAAAACTATCATTTAATAGCTTTAAAATAAAAATACTAACTTCACATAATTTTATATCTTTGAAACACCATCAATATTAATCTTATATTATTATAAGATTTTTCAGTAAACTTCATAATTTTTCACCATTCATAGAATTTTCTATGAATTTTTACTAACTCCTAAACAAACTTTAAATAGCTTAACAATTCAATAAATACTTCTGCTCTTTATTAGTTGTCCAAAAATTTCAGTAATTTTGAAATAATAATATAGGATTTTCCACTAAATTTCATAATTAATATACCAAAACTTATAAGTTAATAACAAAACTTAAGAAACCCATATATGATAATTTATTTTAAAAACATCAGTCCACTGTTTTGGTATTAACTATCAATTTAATTAATTTTAACAGAAACTAGACTTCAAATAATCTAATTTAGCATCAAGAATTACCTAAATCGGATATAAAATCATTAAGTTATACATTTTTGAAACTTAGAACTTGATGTTGAAAATTCTATTTTGAAAAATTTCAGACCAGCCACCACATGAAATTTATAACAAATCATACGTTAATCTTTAACGGTTCAAAATTTGTGGACTTATACTCAACTTATATATGTATAACATATTTAAAAATTTTAACGATTCAACGGTCGGATTAAGAATTATCACTCATGCAATAGAGCTTAAGAAAATTAATTTTTCAGATTCTAGCGGACTATAAGTCCTTCAAACTAGTTTCATTCAAACAGTCACCACGAAAATCCACAAGGAATTTTTGGGTAATTCTAATTTCTGTGTTTAGCTTACTTCCAGGGCTTTCTTTTGACATAAGACTCATCTCCTAACTCATTATACACATAGAGTTATGAATTTTAAAAAATCAAATAGTAAAATAATTTTTTTGAATTTTCAGATATTGTTCTTCTTTTAATTTCTTGATTTCTTTCGTTTGATTCATGTTTATGCAAGTTTAATCTATCAAAAACAATTATGTTCTATCCATATACAATTCATAAAAACTTAACATTCATATATGAAAATCAAATTATAAATTAAAACATACCCATTTTAATTTCTTCTTTTCTCCCATTCTTCTTTCTTCTGCAAAGTCTCTCTCTCTCTCTCTCTTTTCTTTTCTCAAACTTTTGCTGCGGGAGAAAGCATGGGAATAGAGGTGAAGTGCTGAAAATTGGCTTGATAAGGCTAAATCCAATGCCAACACCAAGGCCCCCCCATTAATCAATCAACCAATCACAAACAAGTTTGGTGAAATAATGTGGAATGGCTTGGAAATTAATTTCAGCATTATCCCCACATGTATCAGCTCTTAGCGCCTCCCCCCTTCTAGAAGATTTAATTCCCTTCTTTTATTTGCTCTTTTATCCGATTAATTGTTCATTTGACCATTTATCAATTTAATAGTTTACAGTTTTAGAATAATGATCATAAATTAAATTAGACTTTTATTTCATAAAAGTCGGGATCTTACATCAGTACTCTCCCAACTCTTAGAATAGTGTGTAACCCTAACCCATAATAAGACTTCTCTTATTTATAGATATAGACAACACTCCTAAACTATTTAGGAATATGATTTTATTTTAATTAATTAAACTCTTTTAATTAATTGTATTCCTAATCCAATTAGAAATTAATGAGAGTACTTTTATTAATTAATTCACAAACCCCTTTAGGAATTAAATAATAATAATAATAATAATAATAATAATAATAATAAAACTCCTTTTATTAAATTATATTTAATTTTTTTAAAATATTAAGTAATAAATATTAAGCTATTTAATTTATTCTATTAGCGTAGATTAAATTAAATATACTTAACTTATTATTACGATTATACCATTTACTTCTTAAATAAATATTTTACTTTCATGGTGTGACCCTTTAGGTTCTCTATATTAAATCGGTTGTGAATAAATCAATTAGAACAATTCTAATCTTATTTAAATAAATAAATTAAAATATTTAATTCATTTAAATAAATAACATTTATTCTACAATAAGGGTAAACCCCCTTAGCGATCAACAACTTTTTAGATAATATAGATTTCAATATTAATCATAAAAGAACCTTTTAGTGAATAGTTACCGTACAATTCAATCCTTCTATCATACAATGTCCCAATTAAATATAAGACATATAATTACTGTCAAGTCTTATTTTATTTAATTATATGTATTTCGATTCTCAAATACACAACTCTAAATAATGCAAATTAGAAACTCCATTTTCTAATTTCATTCTATATTGGCCAAGGATTTATGATTTGTAATTTATCGAATCACATAGAACATTATCTCCTTTTACTAGAAGCGGTAGATTCTTTGTTGATCATTCATTATCTCCATTTATAAATTATTATACCCAAGCATACCCTTTGATATAACCTAAAGGTCTTAAGGGAAATGTCAAAGTATAACTCATCATACACAAGATACTATAATAATCTCAAGTCTAAGGATCACTTGTACTACTATCACTAGAGGAATTTCTATTGACAGGCAAGTAAAACTCCATTAGGTATTCCTTAGCGAGCTACATTCGGTGAACTTATTCTCCAATAATCACCTACATACTTAATTTAGTGTCTCCACACAAATGATTATGAGATCAATCATCCTCATCTAATGAGCAAGCAAAGTATGTACTAATCTATCCGGATTCACTAATCCCCTTTTTAGTAATCCAACGATTAGGAACAATTTTAGTTTTAAGCTATCTAAGAATTTAGATCTCATTAGAATGATTATCATCATGATTCTAAAAAGATTGCTCAAAACTAGAAGTTTATCACTTTTAATATAACACCACCATGCAGATAAAGTAAAGGCCTTTTATTAAACTAACTTTTATTATTAATAAATGAATAAGATTATAAAGTATATACTACATCATATCAAATATGATTGGCTTGTGTGTATACTAATTTCAATCTCACACTTGCACTAAAGCCAATCGCCATGGTATCTTATAACCATCTTCTCTAAGTGACGATTAAACTGTTGTTGTGTTAAAACTTTAGTATATGGATTTGCAATATTATCTTGAGAGTCCACACGCTTCAATTATGAACTTCTTCATCCAAACAGCTTCCTTTGCAGCTTCACTTGCATCTATGTACTCTGCGTCTATCATTGAATCATTAACTGTTTGCTACTTGGAACTCTTTCAACTCACTGCGCCACCGTTTAAGATAAACACATACCCCGAAACGGATTTACTGTCATCTTGGTCCATTTAAAAATTTGAGTCTGTATAGCCCTCTAGGGGTGTTTATTAGTAAATTATCGTATCGAACTGGTCCGAACCGAACCGGACCTGTTACCGAATCCACCTAAAACTATGTACTGAAACCGGTACCGATTGGATCGATATACCGAACCAGTTAACCAGTTCGGTACCGGATCAGTACCGATTTATACCCATTTTTGTATCGGCTACTTTGGAACTTAGAAAGCTTGGCACTTGGTAGTCATTTTATTTGGAAAATTTCCTTCAGACTTTTTTCAATTAACCAATGTGGGACTTCTACTTTGGAACTTAGGAAGCCTTTTTATTTGGTAGTCATTTTATAAGGAAAATTTCCTTAAGACTTTTTTCAATTAACCAATGTAGGACTTGGAGGCCTTCTCTTGGTCTTTTTACAAGGAAAATGTCCTTAAACTTTTATCATCTAATCAATAATAAGGAAATTAATAAATATAAAGAGGTTATATAAGTATCTTTGTTCTCAATTATTAGACTAATGAAGGAGAAAAAAGCAGTGGTATATGAAGTAATCAGCAAGTTTTATGGATTAATCATGAATTATTGGACTAATTAATTCTTTAAATTTTAAATATATAGTATTATCATAAAAAAAAATTAACGTGTTCTCAAAAGCAGAAAATTCCATTTATTACTTCCCTCCAAAAATCACGAGCAACTAAATTCCAAATACAAATCCACTTTAATTTTTAAAGAGAGACAGACTTTAATTTTCTTACTCTCGCTGAGCTTGCATTGATTTGTATATATAGTAAGGGAGGCTATGTACCCCTCAGCCCACTCTACATTTACATTCAAAAAAAAACTTGTCCAGCTAAAAAAGTCAAGTCTTGTTTCCACTTAATTCTCTCTCATTCTCATCATTACATATATTCATCTGATCTCACAAACCAACCATATATATGTATAAAAAAACCAACACTCTATTGTCAAATAGCCATTTGGAAATAGGAGTTAATCATATGTAAGTTAATCTTCACAAGAGTTTTCATATTTATAAATTGATAATTATTATGGATGCATTAAGTTTGGAGTCTTTGAATAGAACATGGCCATTAAGACCCTTTAGAACATGAGCAGCCCCTGAAGAAAAAAGGCATTTAACTTGAGGTTGGACATTTGTCCCACATCGACACCTGAAGCAATATTAAGTTCAACAAGCAGCTATAAGAATGGGCCTTTGGTTCCAATATTTATTTGTTTTAGAGTCCCACATTGTCTAATTTATCTTTTATTTATCTTACCTCTATTTTATAAATAGAGTAGACTTTAAGTTAATTTCACAAGGCTAGACATGAAAGGTCTAAAGAAAGGGGTTTGAACCCAATTAATCGGTACAATCGGTTCGGTACGGTGCATACCGGATATATAAGTTAACTAACCGGAACTGGTATTGAAAACCTGTATATACCGGACCGGTTCCGAACCAGTTTTCTTTGTCCCGAACCGGTCGGTTTGGACCGGTTCGGTTTACAGTAAAACCCAAAAAAACCAAAATTTTTGAATACCCCTATAGCCCTCTAGTTTTAATTCAAACCCACCGTAAATAAAAAATACATACTTAGTTCTTCTTAAGTACTTTATGATGTTTTTCACTACCTTTCAGTGTTCTTCTCCTGGATTTGACTGATATCTGCTTGTTACAATAAATGCATGAGCGACATCTGGTCTAGTACATATCGTACCGTACATGATAGATCCTATTGCTCTTCAGCATAAAGAATCTTACTTATATGATCTCTCTCCCCAGGTGTCTTTGGGAGCTGTTTCTTGGAGAGATGTATTCCATGGCTCATCGGCATGAGACTTCTCTTGGAATCTTCCATGCTAAACTTCTTTAGCATCGAGTCAATATACGTTCCTTGGGGTAGGCCAAACATCCTTTTAGATTTATCTCTATAGATCTTTATCCCAAAATATAGGATGCCTCACCCAAGTCCTTCATGGAGAAGTGTGTAAATAACCAGATTTTGATCGATTGTAGAATAGAAATATCAGTCCCTATCAGTAATATATCATCAATATATAATACTAGGAATGAAACAATGCTCCCACTAAACTTCTTGTACACATAAGGTTCATCCTCATTTTTGATAAAATCAAACTATTGATTGTCTCATCAAAACGGATGTTCCATCTTTGACAAGCTTGCTTCAATGCATAAATAGATTGTTATAGCTTACAAACTTGATTTATTCCAACTGTTAAAACAAAACCCTCTGGCTGTATCATATATACATCCTGCTTAAGTTTTCCATTGAGGAAGGTCATTTTCACGTCCATTTGTCAGATTTCACAGTCATAATAAGCAACAATCATAAGCAAAATCCGAATGGACTTGAGCATAGCTACTGGTGAGAAGGTTTCATCATAGTCAACACCTTATCTTTATTTGAAACCTTTTGCAACTAGTCCAGCCTTATAGGTGTCTACCTTGCCGCCTGCTCCAGTTTTTCTTTTTAAAACCCATTTACACCCGATAAGCTTAATGCCTTTAGTGATGAAACCAAAGTCCATACTTGGTTTTCATTTGTGGAATCAATTTCGAATTTCATGGCTTCTAGCCATTTCTCTGAGTCTTTACTACTCATAGCCTGTTCGTAAGTCAACGGATCATCATCATCTATGATGTGTACCTCATCATCATCCTCTATGACGAATCCATACCTCTCAGGTATCTTTGGAACTCTTCCAAATTTATGAATATGTTGTGGTACAGAAGGTGTCTCTACTTGGATAGGTTCATCCACTTGATTTGTAGTGGTTTGTGGTTCTTGAATTTCTTTAAGATCTATTTTCCTCCCACTATCCCCTTCAAGGATAAACTCCTTTTCCAAGAAAGAAACATGTTTTGCAACAAACACCTTTTGCTTAGTAGGATTGTAGAAATAGTATCCTAAACTTTCTTTAGGATATCCTGTGACGGCCCCAAATTTGGACCACTCGCGTCTCGAATTCGGTTCGCCACTTTCTAAATATCTAATAACATAATAACATCTCACGCAACGAAATGATAGAATAATTTACATTTATTTAATATTATTATTCGGGTCCCACGGTTTCGTAACTTAAACATAACTTCAACATCTTAATCATAGCTTAAACATAGCTAACACATAGCTAATACATAAATACGAATTAAGTCTTATTACATCATAATAATAATTCTAACTAAGTACAAAGCTACTCTGTAGCCTTGCCCTTGCCCTTATCTGTGCCCGAGGGTCCACCCTGCTCTACCTTAATTGAAATGTTTTAGGAAAAGCAAGAATGAGCAACAAGTTTACTCAACAAGTAATATAGCAATAAGGGTGAATAATATAGATTTCAAATCCCAAGGGTACAACAGTAAATGATAGTTCAAGAATAACAAGAAGTATCAATAGTTCTCAATAATAATCTCTATGGACAGAAAGCTATCAACAAGATTCAAAGTGTTAACCTTTCCAAGGTTCAAGAATAATGAACACTGAACAGTCACTAAGGACTATGAACTCTTACTAGAATTAATAATAATTTGCTGATAATCCAATAAAAACAAGTACAACAGGTGATCAGCCTATAGTACCCTACGTCATGCATAACATTTAATCGTACTCATATGCGCACGTCGGTCTCCCGACAATTATACAGTTTCCCCTTTAATGAGGGGTTGTTCATCTCAGTCAGTTATAAGATTCCGCACCAAACAATTGGTTTGGATCGCTTTCAAATTCATGATATAGGTCTAGCCGAATTAAATGGCATATACCGCTCTTTTAATGTATATAAGAACAATAATAGGTTCAATACTCGAAATCAAAGTTCGAAGAATATAAACAGACTTTACCTTGAGCTATGAAGCATCAATTCATAAGACAAGAATCATACTTTCAATTGTTTACTTGTACGACCAATAATAGTACAAGCTTAAATAATGCTCAATAAAGAATAAGGTTTAGATACTTGCATATAGTAAATGCGTCGGTTAGCATACTTGCCTTATGCGTAGTTTATCAATGTCTAGCTTATCGATACTTTTTGAATCCTATTATAACATAGTTATGTATATAGGATGTTCATTAGTTACGTACATTGAATACATATACTTGATATGTAAGCACACACATACGATTCTAACTTAGTCGTATAATCCTATACGTACGTCATTACATACTTTACATACACATAACACAAAAATCAGTTTGTAAGATACTATGAAATTAAATAACATCGCTCGTAATCATTACTTGACTTAGCATTTGAAAGTTTATAAACACTTATCCCTTATATGGTTCTATCGTTAGCATGCTCATTATCATTTGGACTCACCACTACACATGTATGGAAGTTTAGGACATTAATACAAGAATGCATCAGTTTTCAGATTACAAATAAAATAGTCAGTCTACACTGCAGGGTGGCGCGGCCGCGTTTGATTTGAACTAGGGAGTGGCACGGCCGCGCTGCTCCCAGTTCAAACCAGAGCTGAAATTCAGATTGCATGGCCTAGCTCGCTCACCCACATACATTGCAGAACATACAAGCCATGAGGTTTATGATAGGTTTGATTCTTATATCTTGCCTTCAACATAGTTCACATCAATTTTCAACTAACAAGGCTTTAACGTTTTTGATTAACCAAGTTCTTCACGTTTAGTCATTATACATAAGCAATGAGGTCAATAAGCCTTAATTATACATGCTCAAGTCATCTTAGTCATGCATTTCAAGTTATATAGTTCTACTTCTTTAAAACTCATTGGAACCAAGCTCAACTAGTTTGCTACGTACATGGCTAGTTAGGTATACATGTCAATCATGTCTAGAGGCATAACATATCCTATCTTGGTAGTTACAAGTTTCAGAATGTACATAAGGTAGATATCAACCACCTTAGTTTTCCAAATTCTTAAGTTTTCTTTGAAACCTCATGTCAAACCAACTAATCATGCAAAGTAACTTCACATACCATATTTCATGCTCATGTACATACATGATCAGACCACATAGGCATGCTCACAAGTTCATATCTTATAGTGTACCTAGTTCATCAAGTTTGTGTTTGAAAACTCCAAGTTTCCTTTAGAACCAAGCTAAGGTGGGTGATAACATGTAAGGCCACCTATAATAGTATGTCAGGGACATAAAATAGGTTCAATTAAGTTCAACTAGCATGCACAACATTTCAGAAACCACAAAAATCATCATTTGGTTCTGCAGAAGGGCGTGACCGCGCCCTGTTTGTACTACCGCTCCGTTTCCAGATAGGAAGCTTTCTGCTAGAGCAGTGCTTCAACACTAACTTCAACCTCTTTCATAAAACATGCTTGTAATCAACTATATTACATCTATAATATACTTACAAACCTAACTAACATGCTAGCATCTTTTCACATAACCAATTTCAACTATTTTATGCAATTTCTACGAATTATTGAACTCAAAACTAAGAACACAATGTAAGATTTATACCTCTTGAGCTTGAATTGAACAAGGCTTGCTCTCAATTTTAGATTATACACTCAATACTCTTTCTATAACACTTAGCAATAACTTAATCAAAGTGAATGGAAGGAGATGAGAGCTTAATTTATAGACAATTGAATATCTATGCCAAGCCTTTACACCATGATTGAAACTAATGGAAGAAGATAGAATACATTGGGCAATTATTAGTTGGTGGAATAGTGGCCAACCACCCTCATCACCCACTCCCTTCTTCATCATTTGATTGAAGCTAGAATGGTGAATTTGAGAAGCAAGGGATAGGCTAGGCCAAAAAGGCTATTCACATGATAAAGGAAATGAGACACTCATTAAGGGACAAGCTTAATCTCAGCATTTGCAAATGAAATAATACCATATACTATAGGTTTATTATACATATATATATATATATATATATATTAATCTTACATAAATGTATATGTATGTATACCTAGGTTTTAATCTTCTTTAAGTTATAATGTAGCTTTAGTGGGAAAATATTATTACATTGTAGCAATTGGGGGTACATGTATACATATTAACATATAATCCATGTTCATTTGATAATACTGAATATAATTTGATTGCATATTGTCACACCACATTATCACAAACTTTATTATTTCAATTATACTTAATTATTAAAATAGTTATTAAATAACAATTATTTATTTAGTTTAATTTAATATTCTTCATAAAGTACATATTAATGTACCACACATAACATATTGTCATATAAGCATTATTTATGTAACTTATGTAATTCATTTAATCTTATCATATAGTTTTATATATAATATAGTCTCCTTGTAGTGTCACACTACATTTTATATTATATAGATGTAGTTACTATATAACATATAATTACATATTGTTGCACATAGCAATTAATTGAATAAACACTAATGTCTTATATTAATTAATTATTTACTCATTAATATGCTATTACTCATAATAACAATTAATTAACATTATTATATTAATTAATCCTTCACTTATTAATTCCTTCATTCTTTAATTAAACCATCATAATTCCTCTCTTCGTGCCACACAAGACATTCCACGAGCTCATCATAATTCTCCACATTCTCTCAATTATCATAAATTTAATTTAATTCAATTGAGTTACTCATCTCATGCTATATAAACATTTATATAAAACAAATATTCACATTCTTATTAATATCAATATTAATATTTATTCATAAAATTTACGGATTTTACATCCTCCCCCCTTATAAAAATTTCGTCCTCGAAATTGGTACAAGGTTACACAAAAAGATGGGGATAGTCTCTACTCATCTTATCTTCTAATTCCCACGTGGCCTCCTCGGCATCGTGGTTACGCCAAAGCACTTTTATTGAA
This sequence comes from Panax stipuleanatus, assembly GCA_020205555.1. Lineage (NCBI taxonomy): Eukaryota > Viridiplantae > Streptophyta > Magnoliopsida > Apiales > Araliaceae > Panax > Panax stipuleanatus. Next base: position 44,061,846 of record CM035120.1, read on the forward strand.
GATATAACTTTGTTTCTTAGTGTTTGCTCTTTTTTATCTAATATTTGGACATGAATTTCTTCATACGCCAGATTCTTCTCTACTTGAATGGGCTCATAGGAAATCACGTGCTTATAGTCAGGCTTGTACGGACGCAACACGAAAATGTGAAACACGTTGTGGATGTGTTCCAGTTCGGGTGGTAATGCTACTTTATATGCCACTTCGCCCACTCGCTTTAATATCTCGAATGGTCTTATGAACCTTAGACTCAATTTTTCCTTTTTGCCGAATCATATCTTTCCTTTCAAGGGAGATACCTTCAAGAAAACAAAACTACCGACTTTAAAGTCCCAGTTTTGTCAATGTAAATCTACATACTTTTTCTGGCGATCTTGAGCTGCTACCAATTTGGCCCTTATTATTGTTACCACATATGCTGTTTGTTGCACTAATTCTGGCCCCAACATTCGTCGTTCTCCGAATTCGTCCCAATATAACGGCGTTCTGCATTTTCTCCCGTAAAGAGCTTCGTATGGTGGCATGTCGATAGTCGCATGATAACTATTGTTATACGCAAATTCTACTAGTGGTAGGTGATTGTCTCAATTTCCCTTGAAATCCATTATGCAAATTCTAAGTATATCCTTTAGCGTTTGTATTGTTCGCTTACTCTGTCCGTCTGTCTGAGGATGATACGCAGTACTCAACCTTAACTGGGTTCCCATCCTCTCTTGCAAGCTTTTTCAAAAGTTTGACGTGAAGCGCAGATCTCGATCAGAGACAATTGACACCGGCACTCCATGTCGTGAAACAATCTCCTTTACGTATAAACTTGCAAACTGATTCAAATTATATCGGATCTTGATCGGTAGAAAATGAGCCATCTTCGTTAGTCGATCCACAATAACCCAAATAGTATCATACCCTTTCTGCGTGACTGGAAGACCTACCACAAAGTCCATCGTAATGTGCTTCCATTTCCATTCTGGTATCTCCAACGGTTGAAGTAAACCACTAGGCCTTTGGTGCTCTGCTCTGACTCGTTGACAAGTGAGACATCTGCTGACGCACTCTGCGACCTCTCGTTTCAGATTGGGCCACCAAAAATGTTACCTCAGATCTCGGTACATCTTTGTGCCTCCTGGATGAACAGAATACGTCGTATTGTGTGCCTTGTGCAAAATTTCCTCTCTCAATTTGGTTACCGCTGGTACCCATACTCTTCCTTCAAATCTCAAGATACCGTCTTTATCCATTCTGAATCTTTCTTCTCCATTTTTCTACTATCATTTTTCTTATTTTCTCGCATTCCTCATCTTTTTCTTATGATTCCTTTACTCTATCCAATAATGTTGGACGAGCTTCCATTGCAAATACTTTCTCTCTAGACCTCCCCGGTCCCTTTACCTCTATATCTAATTTCTCCATCTCTCTTATTAATTCCTCCTGAGTTGTCAATTGGAACAATTTCTCCCTTCCTTTTCTGCTTAGTGCGTCGGCTACGACGTTTGCCTTTCTCGGGTGATAAAGAATCTTGTAGTCATAATTGATAAGGATGAAATATTTTATATTTTATTCCCTTAATACTTCATCTTTTATATTTATTTTGTACCTAAATATATTTATTTTGCTTATATTTGTTATTTTAGGTACAATTGAACCATGTGAAAGAAATGGGCTTAGCAGTTGACAAAAGAAAGGAATTGCAAGGGAATTGAATTGAAGCAGCTCACATTCCAAGCACCTCACGAATTGAAATAAGTTTGCAAAAGACTTCCTAGCATTATCAAAGTTAAAGTAGCTTGTTAAAGAATACATATGGGGCCCTCAACGTGAATGTTAATTGAAGTAGCTCACACTCCAGATTTTAATTCCAAGCAGCTCACGAGTGTGGGCCACGTTGGTTGCCAAGCAGCTTGGTAAAGAATTAAGGGAAGAGAAGCTCACGAAATTAGATGTCCATTGGAGCAGCTCAAATTCCAATAGCAGCCCATGGTTTACTTGCAAAATTCCTATTGGGCCACAGTTGTAAGAGCAGCCCACGGTTCAGCTGCTAATGTTATTCAGCAGCTTGAATATAACATGGGTCCACGTCAATAACAAACATCATGGGAGAAGCAAAATCAGAAAGCAAATGAATTAGATGTCTAGCTAATAGCAAGATGGGGGCCATAATTTTGATATATAGTTGGATTCCTAGCAGCTTTTTCCATTTGGATTGGATTAATGCTGCAATCATCATCATATGCCGCCAACTCATGTGTGGTTCCACTGGTGGCAGCTGCTTGCGAGGGATGTAGGCAATAAAGAGGATCCATGCAACATTCAAGCAAGCTGGACAGAATGAAATCCCGCCCCAGCAGGGGATTTACACCTGGAGACCCGCCCCAACGGGGAGGCGCGACCAGTTCAACAAAGTAGAGTCCATGCGTGAATTGGATTGGGAAGTAAGGCTAGGGCATATTGAAGGGAGGTTTTGATACATTATAAAAAGGGGCTTGAAGCAAACATATAGGCAATCTTGTTTTCATCTTGTATTCATTCAGAAAAATACTTTTTCTCTCTATAATTTCTTTGGTGTTTTCAATAGCCATGTGCGGCTAATTCTTGTTCTTGGATTAAGGAGACGGAAGTCTTGGATTAAATATACTGTGAGATCTAATTGATTTTAATTGTTTAATTATTATTGTGAGTATTGATTATTCTTCTGTTCTTGAATTATATGATTGAGTTGATTAATTTCTAGGGTGCACACTAGTTTATTATTAATTAAAATCTACTGCTAAATTAGATATTGAATCCGTAATTATTTGGTCACTCTAATTTGCAAAGCAACTAAGATTAATAATTAACTGCAGATCATGAGATTATTATATCTTAGGAAGAATATTCAACTAAATTAAATGCAACCGCTTGTGCTTGTGTTGTTTAGCTTCATCGGTTTTTTTAATTCTTAAAGCTTCTACTAGATTAAACTTTTAGCGCTTGTCTGAAGTTGTTTAGTAGATAGGGTTAGTTAGATCGCTTGTTTCTATCTAACTAAAATTAAGGAAAGACATGAAGTGATTCTAACGATGAATATTCAATGTATTAATTGTGTATGCTTGAGTCAGTGATCAGTGTATGTTCTAAGGTGGAAGTTGACTTAACCCAAGATTTGTTCTCCTTATTCAGTTCGTTATAGTATTTTACACATTAGTTTATTTTAATAACAATCAAAAATCCCCCTCTTTTGGAATATAAAGTATATAAAAATAGATTAATCAGTCTCTGTGGGATCGACTCTTACTTGCATTACTACACAATTATATTTTGCAGTAAGGTTTTATTTTTGGTTGTCTGCGACAGCACACCAAATTTTGGCGCCGTTGCCAGGGGACTGATTTTAGTTTATTTTAATATTTTTGTGATCCTTATTTTATTTTAGTTTTTTTTAAAAGGTAAATTGAATTTCCTTGATTGTTTATGCCCAAAACTCGATCTACTAATCAAGGTGATTTGAAGTGTGATCCAGAGATAGAGAGAATTGTTCGCAGATTAAGGAAGGAAGCTCGAAAAATTAGTGAAGACTAGAAAGCCATGGCTGCAAATCGAACCCTTAAAGAGCTTTCGGCTCCTGATTTGAACCAACAACCCTTATGTATAACTTTCCCTAATCTTGATACTAGCACTCATTTTGAATTGAAATCTGGATTAATACATCTTCTACCTTCTTTTTATGGTTTAGCAGGTGAAGATCCCCACAAACACTTGAAGGAATTCCATGTGGTATGCACGAGTATGAAACCTACCGGAGTAACCAAAGAGCAGATCAAGCTAAGAGCCTTCCTGTTTTCTCTGAAAGATTCAGCTAAGGATTGGCTCTACTATCTACCCTCCGGAAGTATCACCACATGGGAAGAGATCAAAAGACTCTTTTTAGAGAAATATTTTCCAGCTTCAAGGGCGGCCAACATACGGAAGTCAATTTGTGGTGTGAGGCAGAACAACGGAGAATCCCTACATGAGTATTGGGAACGTTTCAAGAGACTGTGTGCTAGTTGCCCTCATCACCAAATCAGTGATCAGCTGCTCATCCAATATTTTTATGAAGGTCTCAGTTGTACAGACAGAAGTATGATTGACGCTTCTAGTGGCGGAGCGTTGGTGGATAAGACTCCCGAGGCTGCAAGAAATCTAATTGCAAATATGGCAGCCAACTCTCAATAATTTGGCATTAGACTGGATTTTGCACCGTGGAATGCTAGTGAGGTTCAAATTTCTTCTATTGTACAACAAATTGCGAGTTTAACTGCTCTTGTTCGTCAAATGGGTGCAGGTAACACACAGCAATAAAAGCTTGCGGAATTTGTGCGGTAGTAGGACATCTGACAGATGCATGCCTAACTCTCCAAGAGGAATCCATTGAACAGGTACATGCAGCAGGAGGATTTCCTGGGCAACCACAGAGGAAATATGATCCCTATTCAAATACATATAATCCTGGATGGAGGGATCACCTAATTTTTGCTACGAGAATCCACAAGCAAGTCAACCCGCACCTCAAACTTTTTTGAATCAGCAGCAGTACAAACCATCGTATCCCAATAGATAACAACAGGGCCAATCTTCTAACCCTAGTATATCTTTAGAAGATATTGTTAAAACACTTGCCACTAACACTTTAAATTTTTAACAGGAAACGAGGACAAGTATTCATAATTTGGGTACGCAAGTGGGACAAATGGCAACTGCAATCAGTCGATTAGAAGAGCAAAGCTCTGGAAAATTACCCTCTCAAACAGTGGTGAACCCAAAAGAAAATGTAAGTGCAATCACTTTAAGGAATGGTAAAGAGATTGTAATTCCAGAAAAGATAATGCCTACACCATAAGAGAAAGACAATGCGGATGAGAAAAGTAAAGAAGCAGACAGCAGTGTTCTGAATGACAAGGATGAACCTAAGCGTAAATTTCCCCTTCTCTCTGAATATAAACCGGTACCTCCTTTCCCTCTTGCTTTAACAGAAAACAGAAAATATGAGAAAAAATCAGATTTGTATGAAACTTTTTGTAAATGCGAGGTAAATATTCCATTGTTAGATGCTATTAAACAAGTACCTCGTTATGCTAAATTTTTAAAAGAACTGTGTACACATAAGAGGAATCAGGATATGAAAAATATGAAAAGGTAAGGGTAGGGGAAAATGTTTCAGCGGTCATTCAAAGAAAGCTACCTACTAAGTGCCAAGATCCGGGTATGTTCACTATTCCATGCACGATAGGTAGCACTAGAATTGAAAAGGCCATGTTAGACTTGGGAGCTTCTATAAATGTCATGCCATATTCTATATATGCTAATCTATCACTTGAACCTTTGAATAAAATTGGTATTGTAATACAACTGGCTGACAGATCTAATATTTATCCCAAAGGTATAGTTGAGGATGTCATTGTGCAAGTCAATGATTTGATCTTTTCTACTGATTTTTATGTGCTTGATATGGAAAACGGTGACCAAAATGCTCTTATTTTGTTAGGAAGACCATTTTTAAAGACATCAAAGACTAAAATAGATGTTCATAGTAGTACACTTTCAATGGAATTTGATGGCAAAATTGTGAAATTTAATATTTCTGATGCCATGCAATACCCCACTGATGATAAATCTGTTTATTCAATTGATGTAATTGACTCTTTAGCACAGAAAATCAGTGAACTTGATGGAAAGGATAAATTAGAAAGTGCACTTAGTAAGAACATTGATGAATCAAGTGCGAATTTAACATTGAGCACCGAGTTGCAAGCAACTGTAACTGCTTTTCATGACGCTCCAAAATCAGGTAACATCGTTTATGCTGAATTATCGATTTCTAACAAGAAGTCTTTACCCTCTGTTTTACAGGCACCAATTCCGGATTTGAAGCCTCTTCCTAGTCGACTGCATATCTCTATGAGGGTTTACGCGAGAAAAAATGGAGAATGTGGACCTCGAAGGATCCGATATACACGAATTCACTTAAAGAAAATGTTGGGTCTAGTCAACGACCATAAACAAAGGCGCTGCATGGGAAGCAACCCATAGGGGAGTATCTCTTTACTTTTCTTTGCATTTTAGTTTACATTGGGGACAATGTAAGTTTTAAGTGTGGGGGGAAGCATTTAGATATTTTTTTAATTTTTTTTTTTACTTTAATAAAATTTTGTGGGTATATTCACTGCAAACCCTCACGAGACAAAACTCGTCCACTGGGGTAACCTTGGGGTTTAAAGGCTCGTTGCACATGCTAAGTGCAATCGTGTTTCCTACGAAAATGAAGTAGTGTTAGGATGTCTCACTTGAGAAATAAGTTAATTTGGATTTTGATCCTTGACCAATGATAAAAATTTGATTTCTTTGTGATAGCTTCTGGGAGGACTGATAGACATTGGGTAATCTAAATCTGGTTTTCTTTGTTGATCACTACTTTATTTGAGATCCTTCATTATCGAGCACATATCCATTTATTCGAACTAGTTTTGACTTGGAAGAAATTGATCGCTACTTGAAGTTGATATGAGGTATTATTTAAGAAAAGGGAAAAAATTTAGGCAAAGTTTGCAAGGTTGAAAGAAAAAAATCAAAAGAGAAAAGAAATAATTCATGTGGTGGGCTGAGATGGAGCGTAAAATGCACTCACTCATAAACACGTGACATGCGAGATGGAGCGTAAAACGCACTCGCTGGTAAGATGGAGCATAAAATGCACTTACCAAAGAAAAGAAAAAAATAAGACAGAAAGAAAAAGTCTTTTGATCCTTTAATGTTATCTACTGGTGTTAACTGAGATTTATGGGAAAACAGGTAGTTGAGTTTATCTTTCTCCTTTAAGGTTTCGATTTCATAAGTTTTTCTGTAGTTTGATTAGTTTCATACAAGTGGATTCACACACGCACAAGGGGTTGAGAATAGAGTAGGATTGATACGTAAAGTTATGTTTCAGATGATACATTGTTTTAAAGTTTCCCAGAGTTATTATTTTGAATCTGTGAGGTCAATGTTGAAGTTCATATTAACTAGTGGCTCAAGTTTGTCAGATTTGTTTGGTTGAATTTTTGTTATAGTTTATCTTTATTTTGCCTGAGGACGAGCAAAAGATAAGTCTGGGGGAATTTGATAAGAATGAAATATGTTATATTTTATTCCCTTAATACTTAATCTTTTATATTTATTTTGTACCTAAATATATTCATTTTGCTTATATTTGTTATTTTAGGTACAATTGAACTAAGTGAAAGAAATGGGCTTAGCAGTTGACAAAAGAAAGGAATTGCAAGGGAATTGAATTGAAGCAGCTCACATTCCAAGCACCTCACAAATTGAAATAAGTTTGCAAAAGATTTCCTAGCATTATCAAAGTTCAAGCAGCTTGTTAAGGAATACATATGGGTCCCTCACGTGCATGTTAATTGAAGTAGCTCACGTTCCAGATTTTAATTCCAAGCAGCTCACGAGTGTGGGCCACGTTGGTTGCCAAGCAGCTTGGTAAAGAATTAAGGGAAGAGTAGCTCACGAAATTAGATGTTAATTGGAGCAACTCAAATTCCAATATCAGCCCATGGTTTGCTTGCCAAATTCCTATTGGGCCATAGTTGTAAGAGCAGCCCACGGTTCAGCTGCTCACGTTATTCAGCAGCTTGAATATAACATGGGCCCACGTCAATAACAAACATCATGGGAGAAGCAAAATTAGAAAGAAAATGAATTAGATGTCCAGCTAATAGCATGATGGGGGCCATGGATTTGATATATAGTTGGATTCCTATCAGCCTTTTCCAATTGGATTGGATTGGATTAATGCGGCAATCATCATCATATGCCGCCAACTCATGTGTGGTTCCACGGTGGCAGCTGCTTGTGAGGGATGTAGGCAATAAAGAGGATCTATGCAACATTCTAGCAAGCTGGACAGAATGAAATCCCGCCCCAGCAGGGGATTTACACCTGGAGACCCGCCCCAGCGGGGAGGCGCGACCATTTCAGCAAAGTAGAGTCCATGCGCGAATTAGATTGGGAAGTAAGGCTAGGGCATATTGAAGGGAGGTTTTGATACATTATAAAAAGGGGCTTGAATCAAACATATAGGCAATCTTGTTTTCATCTTGTATTCATTCAGAAGAATACTTTTTCTCTCTATAATTTCTTTGGTGTTTTCAATATCCATGTGCTGCTAATTCTAGTTCTTGGATTAAGGAGACAGAAGTCTTGGATTAAATACACTGTGAAATCTAATTGATTTTAATTGTTCAATTATTATTGTGAGTATTAATTATTCTTCTGTGCTTGAATTATATGATTGAGTTGATTAATTTCTAGGGTGCATACTAGTTTATTATTAATTGAAATCTACTGCTAAATTAGATATTGAATCCGTAATTGTTTGGTCACACTAATTTGCGAAGCATCTAAGATTAATAATTAACTGAAGATCACGAGATTATTATATCTTAGGAAGAATATTCAACTAAATTAAATGCAACCGCTTGTGCTTGTGTTGTTTAGCTTCATCGATTTTTTTAATTCTTAAAGCTTCTACTAGATTAAACTTTTAGCGCTTGTCTGAAGTTGTTTAGTAGATAGGGTTATTTAGATCGCTTGTTTCAATCTAACTAAAATTAAGGAAAGACATGGAAGGGATTCTAACGATGAATATTCAAGGTATTAATTGTGTATGCTTGAGTCAGTGATCAGTGTATGTTCTAAGGTGGAAGTTAACTTAACCCAAGGTTTGTTCTCCTGATTCAGTTCATTATAGTATTTTACACATTAGTTTATTTTAATAACAATAAAAAATCCCCCTCTTTTGGAATACAAAGTATATAAAAATAGATTAATCAGTCTCTGTGGGATCAACTCTTACTTGCACTACTACATAATTCTATTTCGCAGTAAGGTTTTATTTTTGGTTGTCTGCGACAGCACACCAATAATCTTGGATTAATTCTAACCACCTTCTTTATTTCATATTCAACTCCTTCTGTGTGAAGATATATTTCAAACTATTGTGGTCCGTGTATATCTCACATTTCTCTACGTACAGATAATGTCTCCAAATCTTTAACGCAAAAACTACTGCCGCTAACTCTAAGTCATGAGCAGGGTATCATTTTTCATAATCCTTTAGTTGTCGTGATGCATACGCAATGACCTTGCCATGTTGCATGAGCACACAGCCAAGTCCCTTGTACGATGCATCACTATACACCACAAGACCTCTCGCATCGTCTGGTAATGATAATACAGGCGCTTCGCTTAATCTCTTCTTCAGCTCTTGAAAACTTTCTTCGCATTTCTCCGTCCATACGAATTTCACTGTCTTCCTCGTTAGATTGGTCAACGGGGTTGCTATCTTAGAAATTTTTTTGATGAATCTTCGATAGTACTCAGCTAACCCTAAGAAACTTCTTATCTCTGTTGGTGTCTTCAGCTGCTCCCAATTACCCACTGCCGCTACCTTTGCAGGGTCTACTAAAATTCCATCCTTATCTACCACGTCTCCTAAGAATTGAACCTTCTCCATCCAAAATTAAAAATTTGAAAACTTCGCACACATCTTCTCTTTCCTTAGTGCTTCCAAAACCATCTTCAGATGTTCGGCGTTGGGACGCCCCCAAAATAAGTTCAATACTCAACCCATTCTGAGTCGCCAAATACATGGTACAGAATCCAAATACAATCTTTTATAACATACGGTCGTGTAAAATACGACCACACAAACTATGAGCTTCAATACAAATTGTATATAATACGAAATATAAAAACTCAAATTCATTCCTTATTCATTACAATTATTGTCCCACTATTTTATAGAATAGTGAGGACTTCTGCAGATCTAACTCTGATTATCACACTGTTCCCCGACTAGTCCCCGCGATACTCTCATTTCTTGAAGAGAACAATAGAAGAAAAGGGTAAGCTCAACTAGCCCAGTAAAGAATATTATGACTAAGATAATGAAAAATAAATTATCTTTAGCCTTCAAGAAATCAGATAAAATATTATGGACAACAAGTTTTAGATCAATATTCGCAGCGAAAATAACAATTCATTAGAAGAGTTAAGTAGAGAATGATGTCTACTATCTTCTTTGATTTAAAAGTCCATCATCAATATTTTATCCCTGTAACATCAATCAATATACATCTCGAATCAAATATTCATCTTTTGCACTACGGGCCAAAGATATTCATTTGTATCACCAGTTGGTCACGTTCATCTCAACACCTATCCATCTTTGTACTACGGGCTAAAGATATTCATCAGATAATCATTCATCTTTGCACTACAGGCCAAAGATATTCATCAAGTAATCATTCATCTTTGCACTACAGGCCAAAGATATTCAGTTATATCACCATTTATGACTGAGGATGATGAAAAATATTTTAAAGAACTAATCCAGTGAGATAAATGACAAAGATTAGAGATTCGTAATTTAGTTTATCCAAGTTCAAGAATACTCCATAATAATCAATTGTGGAGCAAAATTCAAGAATGAAGTTCAAAACTTGGATCCAATCAAAGATAATTTGGAAAGAAAAAAAAATTAAAATATTTTTTTATCGTGAATAGTACCTCGTGAATAGTAACTCGTCAATAGTAACTCGTGAATAGTAACTCGACATAAAAAGATAAAAATTTCACAAGAAAGTTCAGACCAATATTCCAGTGAAATAATATTAGATGAAGCGCAAAACTTAAGGAATTTTTGATCATTTTAGGAATTATAGAAGCAATACTTACCGTAGTAAGTTTAGAGTTAGGAATCTGAAATGAAACAATATACGAAACTACAATTGAATTTTCACTCGTCAGACGGTAGTCCGCTCAGACATATTATTTCCACAATTTAATAACAACTGAATACGAAGGGTTATTCACCAGGCATGCGGTAGTCCGCGTAGACAGGTTATTCCCATAGAATAATAAAGAATGGAATAACAACAGGATTTCACCATGCATGCGGTAGTCCACGTAGACAGGTTATTCCAACAGAATAATAAAGAATGGAATAACAACCCTTACGAGTATTGAAAGAAAATAACTCTCTTCATGAATACGAAAGAAATAATACCCCTTACCTTAATAAAAATTTGAAGACTGTACTAGTGTAATAGCAGAATACTGTTCTTCTTTCTCTCTTACTTTCTCTATATTTTCTCTCTCTATAGCTTTAGTGAATTGGTGAGAAATAATGAAGAAATGAGCTTCTATTTATAGGCTTGGCAGAGTAAGGGTACAATAGTCTTTTCGCCATAATTTATGACATCATCGCTTACATCATCGATCTTATGACATCATTGCTTACCTCATCGTTCTGATGACATCATTGCTTACCTCATCGTTCCGATGACATCATTGCTTACATCATAAGAATTCTAATTCAATTTGTTCTCTTCTACCTCATTTTACTTTTATACCATGAATTTACTATAATAATGTTACCATTCAAATTATAAAAATCATACTATTATATAATCACATCATACTACTATAATGTAATATTATAATAATATATTTGAATGAATTATTTTATCGAAAAAGATAAAATACCAACTTTCAACAAATGTCACATGCTAAAAATTCCTCCAGTTTAAATCCACATTGAGTAAATATTTTCTTATCATATTAATAATTCATAAATAATAATATAGAACTACAATATTGACAACCAGGTCGTTCCCAGGAAAGAGGGGGCCTTCCGATAAGGATTTCTCTTTACTGGCGCGCAATTAAATAACTCCTCCTAGACAGAACTTCCTTAGACATTGCCAATAATGCTATCTAATAATATTATTCCAATAATATGAATTATTGATTTGATAATTTGAAATACTGTGCAATGACAATTATTGAATCACTAATATAAAATATCAACATAGCAATTATTGAATTAATAAAATAAAATATTGAACAGTAATTACTGTAATAATTATTGAGTAGTGACTTCTTACATAAGAATCAATAATTAGAATTACTGTGCAATACCGTGTGCTACCGTGCAACACCGCGTAATACTGTATTTTAACCACCGGGTATTTTAACAGTTTTAACGATAAAAGTTTTACCGTTATTTTTGTAAAAAGGTTATTTCTGTCGCTTTTTATATCCAACATTCATTCTGTTGTGGGGTCCACCATTGACTGCGCCGTCGTATGAATATTCTCTGATAAAAAGAATATTCCTCGACCAAACGAATATTCCCCGACAAAACGAATGTTTTATAACACTTGCTTACTTTGTAAACTTTGCACATCTTACCCATAACTTATCACATTTATCAAATCAACACCTTACTATTTTAAAATAATATATAAACAAAAATTAAATCTTTATTCATAAAATTTGGGGTCTTACAGGCGTGCTCTTCTTTAGACTTCAAGTAGATCAAGATGTCGTCGATGAAAACTACCACGAACTTATCCAAGTATGGCTTGAAGACTCGGTTCATCAAGCCTATGAATGCTGCTGGAGCATTAGTCAATCCGAATGACATTACCAAAAACTCGTAGTGCCCATAACGGGTTTGAAATGTCGTCTTTGGTATGTCCTCTTTTTGTACCTTCAACTGGTGATAACCTTTTCGTAGATCTATCTTTGAGAAACACTTTGCTCCCTTCAATTGGACAAAACGGTCGTCTATCCTCGATAACTGATATTTTTTCTTGATCGTTACTCTGTTCAATTCTCGATAATCGATATAGAGCCTCATCGATCCGTCCTTTTTCTTAACAAATATTACCGGTGCTCCCCAAGGGGACACACTCGGTCGTACGTAACCCTTGTATAGCAATTCTTGCAATTGTATCATTAATTCCTTCATTTCTACTGGCGCCATACGATATGGAGCTTTTAAAATTGGTGCAGTTCCCGGTGCTAAGTCTATTACGAATTCAATTTCTCTGTCTGGCAGAAGACCAGGAAGATCGTCCGAAAATACATCTTGGAATTCTCTCACTACGGATATATCTTTAATTTCTACTCCCTTCCTCCGAGTATCTACAATGTAAGCTAAGTAACCTACACATCCTTTTCTTAACAATTTCTTAGCTTGCATCATCGTAAGACAACAAGATTGCTTAAGCGATGAGCTACTATAAAACACTACCTTAGACCGATTCGGAGTCTGAAGGTTCACACTTTTGTTCTGACAATCAATTATCGCAACATGGTTATATAACCAATCCATTCCTAGTATTACGTCAAATTCTCCCAATCTAATCGGAATTAAGTTTACGCTCCGTTCATGATCTCTAATGGTTGCGCGACAATTTTGGTATATGAATTCTATAGGGATTACTTCGTTATTTGCAACTTCTATGTTCGAAGGATTTCCTAATCGTTCTCGGGGTAAGTTTAAATGACTAGCAAATTCTTCAGACACAAATGAACAGGTAGCACCTGAATCGAATAATACATAAGCATTTATATTATTGATTGGGATAATACTTGACACCACGTCCTTTGCAGCAACTGCATCTTGGACTGTCATGTTAAAGGTTCTGGTGGCTGGGCGGTTGGTTTGCGTTGGTCCGTCGATCATTAGCTTGTTGCCTCCCCCTTGCTGGCCACTTCCTCTGATGTTCCCCTTTTTGGGCAATCCTTGATCTGGTGCTCAGTTGAGCCACAAGCGAAACATCCCTTAATCTTCCTTGGCTTCAGGCAGTTGGGCTAAATGTGTCCCTCTTGGCCACAATTGTAACAGGTACTGCGCCCCTTCCAGCACTCACCCTGGTGATTCTTTCCACACTTCGAGCATCCCTCAGCCCTCTTCTTAAACCCACCATGAAAATTTCTTGAATGATTTTTGTAGTTGTTGTTATTCTCTCAATTCCTCTTTCCTAAGTTACTTCCCTCGTTGCTGCCTCCTCCACGGCTTTCTCCCCTAGTGTTCTTACCCTTCTTCTCTTTGTTACACTGACTTAGGTCTTCACTACCTCCCTTTACAATTATAGCCTTTTCCAACAACGTGGCAAAACAATCAATCTGGAGTACTGACACCTTATTAAACAACCAAGGTTTCAGTCCTTGTTCAAATCGTCTGGCTTTCCTCTCTTCATCCCCTACTTGATGTTCTGCAAACCGGGCTAGCTCATTGAACTTAGCCCCGTATTACGCCACCGTCATATCTTCTTGCTTAAGCTCTAGGAACTTTACTTCCATTCTATTCTTCATGCTCTTCGGGAAATAGTTCTCGAAGAACAAAGTTTTAAACCTCTCCCATGCTATTATTCCTTATCCTACTCTTTGTTGATTTGCCTCCCACTAGTAGTTCGCTTCGCCCCTCATCATGTAGGTAGCAAACACTGTCTTCTGATCTTCACCCACACGAGCGATGGTAAAAGCCTTCTCTATTTCCTTGATCCATGTCTGCGCCATGATCGGATTGGTAGTACCTTCAAACTCTGGAGGTCCTACGCTCCTAAAGTCCTTAAAGTTTGTAACTGGAACTGCTTGGGGATTGGGGAGAACAGGTTCGTTGTTCCTTCCCCGAAGAGCCTCCCCTAACAAATCAACTAATTTCTGAATGAGATCTACTTGCTATCTCTCGTTGTTAACTGACTCATCTGGTGTAGTTAGTCTACGTCTAGGCATCATTATCAGCATCACAAAATTTCATTCTTATTATCTAATTATATTACTTAAGTATTTCTTTAATGCCAAAAAGGAATAAAATTTTATAACACGTTTCTGAAATAAGATTATTTATATTCATATGCCAAATCATTACATTAACATGATCATCCCTAGCATACTTCTATAAATGTCAACATATATCCCCTAATATCATAAAAGATCAGGGAAAACACTAACATACTACCCCTCTAACATAAGCCTACTCGGGGTTTACAGCTATCCCATATTTTACACAAAAGATTAGGACTACATCACAATATATACATCACATATGTAATTACTACTACTAGACTAAACTAGTAGGTCTCATCCCATCATTCCGCGCTCCACAGCGCTCTTGTACTCTATCTATGCTATATATGCCATCAACTCCCTACTCATAGTGTGTCGGGTCTGTCCCTGCTCCACTAGATAGTGGTATACACCATCAATCACCCTCTCTACGGCCGATCGAAACACATACCCCATCTTGTTCATCTTCCTCTTCTTACACCTCACCTCATTTTCTAAGTCCTCTGCCCTTTCGTTAGCTTCTTCCCACTTCTCCTTGAAGTGGATCCTCTCCATCACCTCCAACTCTAGCTGAGTACGGAGAGCCTCCTTCTTCGCCTTCTTGCTCAACTCCCTTTGCTCAACCTCTCCTAGCTTTCCCTCCAAGTCAACATTCCTAGATACCAACTTGTGAAACAGAGTCCCTATCTGAATCCCTGCCTCCTTACGGTAAGCAATCTCTATCTCCAAATCCTGCATCGCTATCTTCCTCTGGTGGTCCTCGTCCTTCAGTTTCTGGAACTCGGTCCCTCTCTCTTGAGCTTCAGCCTCTAGCTCCTGAACTCTACAGTCTAACTCTAAGATTCGCTCCTCGTACTCGTCTAGCATCCTCTCCTCGATCGTAGCCTCGTCAGAGTCCTCCATAGGCTCGTCCTTTATGGGCTCTTCCTCTGGATCAGACTCCACCTCAATCTCGTCCTCGTCGTCAAACTCGAACGGTGCAACTGCCTGCACAGGCTCAGCCTCTAAAGGTGCCTCATATACGACATGTATATCTCGGGGCTCCTCCTCGGTCACTCTACTAGGTCCTCCCATGTCCGTCATCCTACAACCACAAACACAAGAAAACAAACAACAAACTCCATTAGAATGTTAAATAAAACATAAGTTCATTTTATAGAATGAAATTATATTTCATAACACACTAAGTCTCTCCAGGAAAACACTACATGAGTTTCATCCCTTCTATCTTTTAAGTTCTTCTAAAGTTATAATCTAAGGACTCTCGCTCCTAAGGTTTATAACTAACGCTTTGATACCAACCTGTGACGCCCCCAAATTCGAAACACTCTCGTCTCGAATTCGGTTCGCCACTTTCTAAATATCTAATAACATAATAATATCTCACGCAATGGAATGATAAAATAAATTATATTTATTTAATATAATTATTCGGGTCCCACGGTTTTGTAACTTAAACATAACATCAGCATCTTAATCATAGCCTAAACATAGCTAATACATAGCTAATACATAAATACGAATCAAGTCTTATTACATCATCATAATAATTCTAACTAAGTACAAAGCTACTCTGTAGCCTTGCCCTTGCCCTTATCTGTGCCCGATGGTCCACCCTGCTCTACCTTAACTGAAATGTTTTAGGGAAAGAAAGAATGAGCAACAAGTTTGCTTAGCAAGTAATATAGCAATAAGGGTGAATAATATAGATTTCAAATCCCAAGGATACAACAATAAATGATAGTTCAAGAATAACAAGAAGTATCAATAGTTCTCAATAATAATCGCTATGGACAGAAATATATCAACAAGATTCAAAGTGTTAACCTTTCTAAGGTTCAAGAATAATGAACATTGAGCAGTCACTAAGGACTATGAACTCTTACTAGAATTAACATTAATTTGCTGATAATCCAATAAAAACAAGTACAACAGGTAATCAGCCTATAGTACCCTACGTTATGCATAACATTTAATCGTACTCATGTGCGCACATCGGTATCCCGATAATTATATAGTTTCCCCTTCAATGAGGGTTGTTCATCTCAGTCAATTATAAGATTCCGCACCAAACAATTGGTTTCGATCGCTTTCAAATTCATGATATAGGTCTAGTCGAATCAAATGGCATAGACAGCTCTTTTAATGTATATAAGAACAATTATAGGTTCAATACTCGAAATCAAAGTTCGAAGAATATAAACAGACTTTACCTTAAGCTATGAAGCATCAATTCATAAGACAAGAATCATACTTTCAATTGTTTACTTGTACGACCAATAATAGTACAAGCTTAAATAATGCTCAATAAAGAATAAGGTTTAGATACTTGCATATAGTAAATACGTAGGTTAGGATACTTGCCTTATGCGTAGTTTATCAATGTCTAGCTTATCAACACTTTTTGAATCCTATTATAACATAGTTATGTATATAGGATGTTCACTAGTTACGTACATTGAATATATATACTTGTTATGTAAGCACACACATACGATTCTAACTTAGTCGTATAATCCTATACGTACGTCATTACGTACTTTACATACACATAACACAAAAATTAGTTTGTAAGATACTATGAAATCAAATAAAATCGCTCGTAATCATTACTTGACTTAGCATTTGAAAGTTTATAAACACTCATCCCTTATATGGTTCTATCGTTAGCATGCTACTCACCACTAAACATGTATGGAAGTTTAGGACATTAATACAAGAATGCATCAGTTTTCAGATTACAAATAAAATAGCCAGTCTACACTGTAGGGTGGCGCGACTGCATTTGATTTGAACTAGGGAGTGGCGCGGCCGTGCTACTCCCAGTTCAAACCAGAGATAAAATTCAGTTTGCATGGCCTAGCTCGCTCACCCACATACATTGCAGAACATACATGCCATGAGGTTTATGATAGGTTTGATTCTTATATCTTGCCTTTAACATAGTTCACATCAATTTTCAACGAACAAGGCTTTAACGTTTTCGATTAACCAAGTTCTTCACGTTTAGTCATTATACATAAGCAATGAGGTCAATAAGCCTCAATTATACATGCTCAAGTCATCTTAGTCATGCATTTCAAGTTATATAGTTCTACTTCTTTAAAACTCATTGGAACCATGCTTAACTAGTTTGCTACGTACATGGCTAGTTAGGTATACATGTCAATCATGTCTAGAGGCATAACATATCCTATCTTGGTAGTTACAAGTTTCAGAATGTACATAAGGTAGATATCAACCACCTTAGTTTTCCAAATTCTTAAGTTTTCTTTGAAACCTCATGTCAAACCAACTAATCATCCAAAGTAACTTCATGTACCATATTTCATGCTCATGTACATACGAAATCAGACCACATCGGCATGCTCACAAGTTCATTTCTTATAGTGTACCTAGTTCATCAAGTTTGTGTTTGAAAACTTCAAGTTTCCTTTAGAACCAAGCTAAGGTGGGTGATAACATGTAAGGCCACCTATATTAATATGTCAGAGACATAAATAGGTTTAATTAAGTTCAACTAGCATGCTCAACATTTCAGAAACCACAAAATCATCATTTGGTTCTGCAGAAGGGCGCGATCGCACCCTGTTTGTACTAGGGAGTGGCGCGGTCACGCCACTCCGTTTCCAGACAGGAAGCTTTCTGCTAGAGTAGAGCTTCAACATCAACTTCAACCACTTTCATAAAACATTCTTGTAATCAACTACATTACATCTATAACATACATACAAACCTAACTAACATTCTAGCATCCTTTCACATAACCAATTTCAACTAATTCATCCAATTTTTATGAATTATTGAACTCAAAACTAAGAACACAATGTAAGGTTTATACCTTTTGAGCTTGAATTGAACAAGGCTTGCTCTCAATTTCAGATTATACACTCAATACTCTTTCTATAACACTTAGCAACAACTCAATCAAAGTGAATGGAAGGAGATGAGAGCTTAATTTATAGACAATTGAATATCCATGCCAAGCCTTTACACCATGATTGAAACTAATGGAAGAAGAGAGAATACATTGGGCAATTGTTAGTTGGTGGAATAGTGGCCAACCACCCTCATCACCCACTCCCTTCTTCATCATTTGATTGAAGCTAGAATGGTGAATTTGAGAAGCAAGGGATAGGCTAGGCCAAAAAGGCTATTCACGTGATAGAGAAAATGAGACACTCATTAAGGGACAAGCATAATCTCAACATTTGCAAATGAAATAATACCACATACTATAGGTTTATTATACATATACATATTATTCTTACATAAATGTATACATATGTATACTTAGGTTTTAATCTTCTTTAAGTTATAATGTAGCTTTAGTGGATAAATATTATTACATTGTAGCAATTTGGGGTACATGTATACATATTAACATATAATCCATGTTCATTTGATAATACCGAATATAACAATTATTGAAATTATACTTAATTATTAAAATAATTATTAAATAACAATTATTTATTTATTTTAATTTAATATTCTTCATAAAGTACATATTAATGTACCACACATAACATATTGTCATATAAGCATTATTTATGTAACTTATGTAATTCATTTAATCTTACCATATACTTTTATATATAATATAGTCTCCTTATAGTGTCACACTACACTTCATATTATATAGATGTAGCTACTATATAACATATAATTACATATCGTTGCACATAACAATTAATTGAATTAACACTAATGTATTATATTAATTAATTATTTACTCATTAATATGCTATTACTCATAATAAAAATTAATTAACATTATTATATTAATTAATCATTCACTTATTAATTCCTTCATTCTTTAATTAAACCATCATAATTCCCCTCTTCGTGCCACACAAGGCATTCCATGAGCTCATCATAATTCTCCACATTCTCTCATTTATCATAAATTCAATTTAATTTAATTGAGTTACTCATCTTATGCTATATAAACATTTATATAAAACAAATATTCACATTCTTATTAATATTAATATCAATATCAATATTTATTCATAAAATTCACGGATATTATATATCCCACAAATATGCACTTATCAGATCTTGTCCCAAGCTTATCATTCTGAAACTTTTTTCACATAAGCTCAACATCCTCAAATCTTAACATGCTTGAGACTAGGTTTCCTCCCTATCCATATCTCATATGGAGTCTTAGGGACGAATTTTGAGGGGAGCTTATTTAGTAGATATGCAGCCGTTTCTAGGGTATAACCCCAGAATGATACTGGAAGATCGATAAAACTCATAATGGATCGAACCATGTCTAAAAAAAGTTGATTTTTCCTTTCATATACGCCATTCAACTGTGGTGTTCCTGGTGGAGTCCATTGTGAGATTATACTAATATCTTTGAGACAATTGATAAACTCACTGCTTAAGTATTCAGCACCTCAATCCGATCGAAGAATCTTAATACTTTTGCCAATTTTTTTTCTCTACTTCACTTCTGAATTCTTTGAACTTTTCAAATGATTCAGACTTGTATTTCATCAAATACACAAATCTAAATCTTGAATGACCATCAGTGAAAGTAATAAAATAAGAATACCCTCCTCGTGCATTTGTTGTTATAGGTCCACATACGTCTGTGTGTACCAACGCTAACAACTCTGTAACGCTTTCTCCTCTTCCACTAAAAGTTATTTGGTCATCTTACCCATGAGACAAGATTCACAAGTTAGATATGATTCATAATCAGATAGCTCTAAAAACCCATCTTTATGTAACTTGGATAATCTTGTTTTATTAATATGATCGAGTCTACAGTGCCGCACAAAGGTATAATTAACATCATTTGTTTTCCTTTTATTAGTTTGTTCAATTTGAAGTATATTTTCATGCAAGTCAAGTATGTAAAGTCCATTCAGTAAATTACCAACACCATATAAAATATTTTTATTATAAATAAAACAACTGTAGTTCTTTATTATAATATCAAAACCATCCATATCCAATACAAAAATTGAAATAATATTTCTAATAAGTGTTGTAACAAAATAATAATTATTTAAACTAATGGACTTGCCCGTAGGCAGTGCTAAATAATAAGTCCCTACAGCTAATGCAGTAACCTTTGCTCTAATTTCCCATTGGTAGGACGACTTCATCCTTGTTCAGCTTTCTACTTCTGCTTAGTCCCTGCATAGTGTTACATATGTGATAATCACAGCCGATATCCAATACCTAAGTAGAATTTTAACTTTCAGAAAAATTAACTTCAATTATTAACAAACCTTTATCGGAAGTCGAAACTTCTCCAAGCTTCTTCTACTTTTGTTCCGCGAGAAACTTCTCGCAGTTACTTTTCCAATGACCCAACTTATTGCAATGGAAACATATTCCTTTGCTATTTGGATCAAGTTTCTTATTATCCTCTCCTTTCGTCTTGCCCTTAACCTTCTTATTTTTCTTCTTTTTAGAAGATATATTGGGCCTCTTCCTTTTCCTGGAAGAATCATCCACCAATAAGACTTGGTCCTTCTTGGATGAAAAGTGACCTTCAGCAATTTTCAACATGTTAAGTAACTCAGCCAAGCTGACGTCCAACTTATTCATGTGAAAATTCATAAAAAATTATGAGAAGGTGTCTAGGAGTGACTACAAGATCAAATCTTGACTTAACTCTTCATCCATAACGAACCCTAACTGTCCAAGTTGTTCAATCAGATTGATCATCTTTAGGACACGAGTCTCAACAGTAGTGCTCTCAGTCATACGAGATCGAAAGAGCTCCTTAGATATCTGATATCTAGTAGTCCTACTTTGCTCACCATATAACTTTTTAAGGTGCAAAAATATTGTAGGAGCATCCATAATTTCATGCTGACACTGAAGCTCGTTACTCATGGATGCGAGTAACGCATTGAGCCACGGTTGATCTTGTCACTTTCTAAAAGTAGCAATCTCTTCCTTAGAGTCCGAGTCTGCAACATTTGCAGGGACAGTTGAATTTAGGACATAAGTAATCTTTTCAGCAATGAGAACAATTCTCAGATTCCTTAACCAGTCCGTGTAATTCTGTCCGGTCAGTTTGTTAGCATCAAGTATGCTACACAATAATTTTAGTGAGTTTGAAATTTTCAAATTCTGCGTGTGAAAAAGACAACATTTTAACATATATTCATTTTATTAATTACCAATATAAATTAGGTGTTTATTTAGATTGGTATCTCCCATTATTTTCATAAAACTATATTACCCTCAATATATATATATATATATATATATATATATATATATAGTTCGACAAGTCTATTTAAAGATTTGCTAGTGAGAATAAGGATCCCATTTCAAATGTATATAGCATTGTGTGTGCACACAAACTATATATAAATAAATAGGTAGACAACTTTTATCAATTACATCACCATGTAACTCCTTTTATTTTTCCTCTTAGATCATAATGGTCAAGTTTGTGCACATCCGAAATAAAAATAATCTAAGTTAAGTTAGACCCAACATTTTTATATAAGTGAAGAGAAAACTACATCCCTTGTGTGTGCACAACAAAGCGGTAATGTTCAATTCCTTATAAACATCCAATGTAATAAAGCAACATCTTAAATATTTAATATTTGCCTTGTGTGTGCACAACAAACTCATATTAAATAGTCAATACTCTATCGCTTTACCATGCTAGAAGGCGATGTTCGATATTCCAAATATCTTTGAACGTTACAACTTAATATAATTACTTTGAGGGGTTTGTTATTAAGTGTCTCATCTTGTTTAGCGTGCATGCACACACACACACACACACACACACACACACACACATATATATATATATATATATATATATATATATATATATAAAATATGCATCATATTAATTAACATGCGAAGCATATTGTATAATATATGATATATATATAGAAAGCATGCACATATAAAATATTATATTCTACCCAGATTGATTATGGACTTTTATTCTAATTTGATTCACTAAAGCCACCAAGTGGACCAAAAGGTCAAACCTAGGGTGCAAGAACTGAATTTAAATATAACTATTACATTTAAACCCGGGCTGCAATACAAACGGGTCTTCAACCGCTTGATAAGTGGTTTTTAAGACCACTTATTCAAATATTATCTAACTTGTTTTGTTGCTTAAACTCAAGTATCATTGTGCTTTTCATGCATTTTTGCGTTATTTTGTAGATTTCATGTTTTGGAACTCTCTTGGTGCATATGTGGCTAAAACGGCTGAAAGAATGCTAAAAGGGATGATGGCATGATAATGGAAAGGAGTCAAGCAGTGTGATGGGAATGTGATGATGCAAAAAGGCTCAAAGGATGCAAGAAGGCAAGAGGTGCAGAAGAAAGCAAATGAAGAATGCAGCAGAAGCCAACAATGCACCAGCAAAAACCACAGGCCCTCGTGGCCGCGCCGAGTTTACAAAGGACTGCCACGCGCCTGCTCCATTATGCAGAGCAGAGATCACTCTGGGGATCCGCGCGGCCGCACTAGGACAAAAGCTTAAGGGCGCGCGGCCGCGCCAGCTCGACTTGACCAAAAACTTAACTTTTCATTTCAGCTAAACGGGATTTGGCTTAGAGGGTTATATATTAGGGCTTTTGCCCATTTTTGAAAGAAAGAATATACTCCCTTTGGGAGCTTAGCTTAGCCCTAGTTCTCTTCTTCTTCTCTATTTAATTTCTTGTCTAGATTAGCTTAGGAGTAGATTAAGGTTAGGTTTAATTAGTTATTTTCTAGGGTTTAATTAGAGAACAAGATTGAAGCATTTGGATAGCATCAAAGATCCAAGCTTGGAGAAAGAACACAGATTTGCATTCTCGATCTTTATACTCTCCTTGTTATCATTTTGCATTCGGATGATTTTTATTCAATTTGTGGATGATATATTTGAGTCATTCATGACTTAAACTTATTTTGAGATTTCAATGGAACCTAATGAGTAGTTTACATTGATATGCTTCCATGTTGGTCTTATTGATTGCTATGAGATTGTCTGTTACAATTCATGCTTTCATTGTTTAATTGATTAGCTACCAGTTACTGTGATAACCTATATGGACTTGATAGACGAAATGTGGGTTTAGATCTAATCGTAGTAGCAGGTGATTGTATGTCTACATAGCGTTAGATGTATGATTTGTGCTTAGGATAGACATATACCGAAGCACCGCTCGTAGTCAATTGAGAACTTGGACTTAAACCCTATTTATTTGTAAATCACATAGACATATAGTGGTTTAGGTAATGTGGGTGTTCATGTGCGTTCTATCATCTGTGGATTGTATGTGATATGGATTAGGTGCATTGAAAGATGGCCTTATCTCACTTTCGTGTTCTTGAATAACATTCTGTGATAATTAATTTGACCTAACTGGGAGTATGTTGATTTAGATAAATCATTAGGGGAAGTTGAGATCTCATATCTTCATTATCTGATTTTACTCTAGGGTTAGTTAGTTTTAAGTTTCATTATTTAGTTTTTAATTAAAACACTTTATCGCTCGTTTAAATAAGACTGAAATGATTACGGGCTAGTGGTTTAGCGAACTTTTATCAGTTAATTCTCCATGGGAACGATATCTATACTTACTCTTTATTACTTGTTGACCGCGTATACTTGCGCGTATTTTTCATTATATAAATCGGACAACAAGTTTTTGGCACCGTTGCCGGGGAATTAATTTGATGACTGTTTGCCAACATTAGTTTTAATCAGATTAGTCTTAATTTAAACATTTTTATTTTGTTTTAATTCTCTTTCTTATATTCTCTTTTCAGGTACAATGGATCTCAATGCTTATCCATGGTTTTACACAAGGCAAGATCAACCAAGGGAAATAGGGAATGATGGCCTCGACCCAATTGCTACATTATCAGCACAACTAGAGCATCTCTTGAGGAAGTTGGATACTGTTACAGCCCAACGGAGTTGAGAGACGGCAGTTACTTATGATCATTGTGCTGGCAACTACTCGAGCCATGAGTGCCCCATCAGTCTTGGACAAGACCTGTTTGGGGGTGATTACTCCAACCACAATGAGTATCCCAATTATCATCCAGATTTGGAGTATCACCCAAACTCTTCAGCGAGCTATTATCTAGACCAATACTGCGAGCAAAGTCCAATATATGCACCAGACCCCACATATCCATCTCCGTGTTTACAAGAAGAATAGTCAATAAGGGACTTCATGTATAGGGTCTTAGCAAACCAAGAGGAGATGATTAGGAGCCAGAAAATATCGAACCAGAAGTTTCAGAACTAGATGGCACAAATCATCAATTTCCCAACCAATGAGACTCAGTACATGGATCCCGAGGCTGAAACAAAAAAGGTAAGAGTGGAAAGTTTATGGGGAAATTCCATAGAATCAACAAGGGAGATCTTGATTGAGCAAGCAAAATCGATTGAGAATCTTCATAATTGGGAGGATCAAAATAGCACGACTTTAATGAAGGAGGAAGTGAGTGAGTAAGGTATAAAGACTCAAGATCTTCAGAATCCAATACCTCAACTTTTTGAAGTCGTGAGCAATGGCCCTCAGAATACTTGGTGCTATGATATGGATGCTGAAACTGATGGAGAGCCAGAAGTGCACTTGCAACGGGACGAACCGAAAGAAAGGAATATTGAGGAGACACTTGGGACGTGAAAAATTATGAATGTGAGCAACAGTGACAACACCCCAAGTGCCTTCTCCGCCTAAGTTGGAAAAGCTAGTGAAGTTTGCACACCCATGCCCCCTTGGCAGTCACATCACTGATATGGATCTCAAGGATATGAGAGAGTCCGCACTTTTGAAACCATAGTGGTCTGAAAAAGAGAATTGAAGAAGAGCCCGTTGTGTTGGGTGTACCTCAATGCCCCCAATAGCTCCACGAACACAACGGAAGAAGCGCCTAGCTCCCTGAACTTCAAAATGGGGCATTCATATACACATCATATGCTAGGCGACTCAAATCCGAAGCCTCTCATGAAGGGGAACCTCCTAACACACATGGCAGTTCTAATGGATGGAGGGTTTCTTAAATATCATCGAGGAATCGGATAGCGGTGGCAAGACAAAGTCCAGCTATCGGACTATAAACCAAGCGCTCGATGGGAGGCACCCCATCAAATCTCTCTCTCTCTCCCTACTTGTTTAATTTTACTTACTTATCTACATTTCCCTCCCCCTTTGTTAATTCTATGCATTTTGATTTATTTGTAAATTTTTGAATATTTTTGGAATTAGGATCTCAATGCCTATATTTTTGGACTTAGGCATTAGTGCGTGCATTTTTGGGACTTTGAGGTTTTGAACACATTTTAGAAGCACGAGCATATTGCATATACGCACATATAGTAATTTTTGGGAATTCACATATATATCCCCTATGTTTAATTCTCCTAATTGTAAATAGTTAATATTAAGTTTTGGTGGTTGAGAGGGTTTAATAAATCTTCTATGCATATCTAAGGTTAAATTTGCTGGAATGAAGCAAAGTTCAAAAGCCCATCCTCAATGCATGTCAAAAGCTGCATATCAAAAATCTGGGGAAGGGTGCGACCGCGCTTCATGCAGGTTATCTCAGACTTAAGGCAAATCCAATCACCATATGTGTCAATAAATAAAATCCAATTAAAATAAAATAAAATCATTCATGCATCCAATTAAAATAAAATCCAATCACATTGGTCAATAGTCCATAATCAATCCCATTTAATATCATACATATCACCATATGCGTTAATAAATAACATTCATCTCATGAATAATAAAATCATTCCATATATGCATTGATATCACTTAATGGGCAAAACTTTGCTAAAATTTAGTTTTGAAACAAAATAAACTCTTTTATTTTAATCAAAAACCAAATCAAAATTAAACTCCTTTAATTTTTAGCAACCTGGAATCCTATTCCAGATAAAATAAACATCTTTATTTTAAATTTTTATCAATTAAATAAACCATTTGTTTCAATTGAAGAAAAACAAAATTTCAAAATCTGCAGAGAGGCGTGGCCGCGCCCAGAATGAACTGGGATGCAGCGCGACCCTGCTGCTCCACGATCAGATTTTGCAGACAGGCGCGACCTTGCCCAGAATAAACGGGGAAGCGGCTAGGTCGCGCCGCGTAGCAAAACCAGAAAATTAATTTTTGTCCAGAAAATTCGATCGTATAGCATATCAATTCATAATGGAATCATCAAAATCGATAATTAGCAGAAGGTTAGGCTCTGATACAATTATTAGGTTGTATATTACGTATACATGCAATAAAATTATATAAACAAGGTGGAAGCACGATAAAATCAGATTTTACAATTTTATACTAACCATCACCATGATCATACATTGTGCTCAATTATCAATCAATAAAAGAGATGGAGAATCAGATTCATACCCTTGTAGAAACGAGTTTCCTCATGTATAAGTTCAACTCAAAATCCTTCGTGCTCTCCTTGAATTCACCGGGTTTGATTCATTCCATTGATCAACGTTAGTCACTTAAGCGTTTGGCCTCTAGAGGTGATCCACCAATGTAGTATGTATTCAAGAAGATGGGTGTTGGCAAAACCCTAGTTTCTATCTCTATAAAAAATATTAGTACTCTCCCAAGTCTTGGAATAATGTGTAACCCTAACCCATAATAAGACTTCTCTTATTTATAAATGTAGGCATCCCTCCTAAACTATTTAAGAATATAGTTTTATTTTAATTAATTAAACTCTTTTAATTAATTGTATTCCTAATCTAATTAAGAATTAATGAGAGTAATTTTATTAATTAATTCTCAAACCCCTTTAGGATTTAAATAATAATAGTAATAGTAATAATAATAATAAGACCATAGATTAAATTAAATAATAAATATTAAGCTATTTAAAATATTTCTAAAATATTAACCTATTTAATATTTCTAAAATATTAAATAATAAATATTAAGCTATTTAATTTATTATATCACCATAGATTAAATTAAATATACTTAACTTATTATTACGATTATGCCATTTACTTCTTAAATAAATATTTTCCTTTTATGGTGTGACCCTTTAGGTTCTCCATATTAAACCGACTGTGAATAAATTACTTAGAACAATTCTAATCTTATTTAAATAAATAAATTAAATAATTTAATTTATTTAAATAAATAACATTTATTCTATAATAATGGTAAGTCCCCTTAGCGATCAACGATTTTTCAGATAATATAGATTTCAACATTAATCATAAAAGAACCTTTTAGTGAATAGTTGTCGTAAAATTCAATCCTTCTACCATACAATGTCCTAATTAAATATAAAACATGTAATTATTGTCAAGTCTTATTTTATTTAATTATATGTATTTCGATTCTCAAATGCACAACTCTAAATAATGAACTTAGATCTCATTAGCATGATCATCATCATGATTCTAAAAACATTACTCAAAACTATGGGTTTATCACTTTAATATAACAGAACCATGTAGATAAAGTAAAAGCCTTTTATTAAATTAAATTTTATTATTAATAAATGAATAAGATTACAAATTATATGCTGCATCATATCAAATATGATTGGCTTGTGTGCATACTACTTTAAAAGTCTTCCATTACAATGAGACATTTAATAGAAGATTTCCTCATTAAAAGCCCAATAATTATATAATAGATTCAGTAGCCCAAACACCTTGGTAACGTACACAATATTTATTACTGTGCCCCATCAAATCTCCTACATTTGTAATCATAACAGTCCATTAATAGTTGTTCTTCGAGAAAAGCTGCGAAATTAAAAAGACAAATCATTTTACAACCCTTCTCTCCAAAACAAAGAAGTACACTCCCTAATTTCCAAAATCTCCATCTCTCTCTCTGCTGTTCCTCCCCTCTCTACTGCAAAAGCTATTTTTCGGGAAAGTTTTTCTTCCCAATCTTCAATGGCTTCCTCGAGCACCTCCTTCCCAGTCACCGGCGAGCCCATTGACGTTATCCCCATTTCCTCCATTCCTCCCCTCCCAATAAGCACCACTACTAACGCCACCAATAATCCCACAACAGCCACTACTGCCATCACCACTGAATCTACCACAGTCACCTCTACCAGTATTGCCCCCAATCACCAAACCCATCCCGAGCAGTGTTGGAATTCTAGAAAATGGTGAGAGAATACTCTGACGAAACAAAATTCACCCACACCAACACTAAATCTTCCATTACGGAGGAGATCCTCGTTAAAATTCGAAAACAATTTCATATCCAGACACCTATGAACTCAAAGCCCCTACCAAAAATGATCGTATGTACCATCACCCAGATGGTTGGACCACCATGCCACTCGCTGTCTTGGAAAAAGGGGTTCGCCTTCCCCTCTATGCCTTCATCATTACTACCCTAGGGTTTATCGGCATCGACTTCTCTTAGCTAGTGCCGAATTTCTATATTCATATTATTACGTTCATTACCGTTTGCCATAAACTCTGCGTCCCTCCAACCATAGACTTCTTCCTCTCCCTCTTCTCTATGAGCCGATCTCGAGAACCAGTGTTTCAACAGATAGGCAAATAATAACCCAAACAAAACCAACACCTCGAGAAACGATCCTTGATGAACACCTCTTCGAGTAATAAGGGGTGGCATACACACTTGCTTTTTGTCCAAGGAACCAATACCCACCAGATCCCAGACTGGGCCGAGTTCGATCGACCGAATGTCGTCATCGGAGAACTCTCTCAAAAAAGAATTGTGGAAATAGTGAAGTCGATCAAAAGATTACCGATGAAGGAATGGAGTTATGGGCTTCTATCTAACCAAACGTGGCTGTACGACCACAAATGTAAGTCTCGTAGTAAGTTTTTCCTTGCATTTATTTTACAATTTGATGTTATCAATTTTGACCCATTCCTTATTTGCGGTGTCCCTTATCAAGCCAACACCCTCTGAAGAAATCAGCCAGACTTCTTCTCCACCACCCATTACTGAAACCACCCCCTTATAATCATAACCGAAGAACCATCCACCACCAACACTGGACCAAACCCACCAACAAGTATGCCTCAACCACCCACAAAAACAATTCTTACTTTGTCCTTTAAAAAGAGACTATTAGATATGCCTAACTTCGAAAGGACCAAAATCCTTCGGATTAAGAAAAGGCACAATAAAGTTGCTGCCCAAACTACTACCACCGAAACGCCTAAGGCTATTTAGTCCGAAGCCCCCACCAACTCTAACGAAGACATTCCAACCTTCGAACCACTCCAAATAAACATATTCGATCCAAACCAAAACTAAAGCAAAAAAAATAGAGCCCAAAGACCCTTCCTCCGAACCACTAACCAAAAAAGCCAACATCGAAACCTCTTTCGAACACTTTCCCCAACACATTCCTCCTTCTCCACAAGAACAACCTTCTTCGAGTCGAGTTCAAGAGGCTCGAGCCTCAATGATGCTTTGGCCCGAATAGCCCGAGGACTTCCCACACGAGTTGTATGAACACTTCGTTCTCTCTATTAACGAGCCCCAGTTTGAGAACGCAAGTATCAAAGAGCTTGTGTTTTCTAACTTCATGCACCATGGCTAGGTAAGCACGTCTGAATTCCTTAATTTTCACAAGATCTTTTTATTACAAGTCATCCTTACCTCTTGTGTTCTATCTTCAGTTTGCTGCAGTCTCTGCCCGGATTATCCGTCGATGGTCCGAGGTCGATCGAAGAGAAAAGGATCTTGAAGACGAGAACGACTGTCTGAGATCCAATCTTCAAGCAGCCAAGGATAGACTTAAAAAAGAAAAGAATCTACACAAGAACACTGCATTCTATTGCGATAATCTGGAAGTTGATGTTGCAAAGCTGAAGGAAGAGGCTGCAGAAGCTGAAGTTTGCCAAAGGAATCTCTTGGAGAACTACGAAGCAATGCAAAAGAAAAATGAAGAGCTGAAGAGGGGCAACTCGATACTCAATCAAAAAATCATGGATTTGGTTAAAAAAGGAGAACACATGTTCCATACTTGTGTTTCCTTAGAGGACGAACTCAAGGAATATAAGGCTTTGGGACCTCCTTTGACCGAAGCACTCAAGAAGCAGATCTGCCAAGAATACAGAGACTCTACATAGCTGTCGGCAGAAGTCACGCAGATGTATGCTGAAGGATATAAAATCGCTCGAGGTAAAGATAAGGAGAAGATTATTACTGCCTAGCTCAACGTTTTTATCCTTGACTCCTCTGATGATGAAGCTGAAGTAGGCCCTAACCCTCCTCACCAGTAGTCAATTTCCTTTTATAACCTGAAGCTAAAATTGCAATTATCCCACAAATGTAAAAAAATATTATGCAATTTAATGGAAATATCATTCATTTTGAAATATTGAAAGTCTATTTCATATATGCAATAAACCAATAAAAATATTCGTTTAGATAAACTGAATATTTATGCAATATAAGCAATTAATAAAGTACTCGTTTGGAAAAATTGAATACTTATTTTATTGATATCTTTGAAAATTCATACATAGTCCTAAAAAATAAACTACTTAACATGCACTACTGATAATATTTTCTAAGTCTGCCTGCATTCCAAGTGTTCTTGACTTCTGTTCCATCCATTGCTCAAAGCCTATAAGTACCTGACTTCGGCACTTCTATGACCTCATAGGGTCCTTCCCATTTAGGCATTAGGTTTTCGAGATTTTGGAGCGTAGAAGCCTCCACCTCTTGAAGAACTTAATCCCCAACTTCAAACCTCCTCAATTTTACACCTTTATTATAATGTTTAACCACTCTCCTTTTGTAGACTACTAGCCTTACTAGGGCCGACTCCCTAACCTCTTCTAATAAATCAAGGTTGAGGCGAATGCCTTCATCATTATATAATTCTTTGAATTGGCTAACCCGAAGTGAAGGGGACCCAATTTCAATAGGAATAAGGGCATCGGTTCTGTAGGCTAGCCTGAACGTCGAATCACCTATTATTGTCCTTAGAGTAGTTCGATATGCCCACTTCATGCCATCTCCCATTCGCCTCGTCAAGCCTTTGTTTGATTCCATTCAGTAGAGTCCTATTAGTGACTTCTACCTAACCATTCCACTAAGAATGAGCCACTGAGGTTTTTCGATGTTGAATTCCCAGATCCTTTAAAAACTGCTCGAACTTAGAACCTACAAATTATTTGTCGTTGTCCGAGACGAACACCATATGAATCCAGAATTGAAAAACCATGAACTTCATAAAAAACTTAAAGCATTCCTGCTCTGTAATCTGCCGGAGTGGTTTGGTTTCCACCTATTTGGTTATATAATCGATAGCCACTACCACAAAGCTGACCTGACCCTTCGCTTTTAGTAGCAGACCCAATATATCTATCCCCCATACAACAAATGGGATCGGGATAGAACAGAGAACAATTCTTCGGGTGGCAGATGAGGAATAGGGCAATTCAATTGGCACTTGGGGCACTTCTGTACATAAGTCTTTGCTTCCTGAAAGATTATTGATCAATAATACCCCTGTTGAAGCACATTGTATGCCAACACCTTTTTTCCTATGTGATCACCACAGATCCCCTTATGAACCTCTCGAAGAACATATTCGGCATCAGATGGCACCAGACACCTCAATAAAGTAGGGGAATAAGCCTTTTGATATAAGTCCCCATCAATGAGCATAAAGTTTGAGCTTCTGTACTTGATCTTCTTTGCCAACATCCGATTCGAAGGTAAGACGCCATTAGCCAGATAATCCAAATAAGGTGTAAGCCAATAATTCGACCGCTCCACTGTCATTACCTCCGAATGCTGAACGCTTGGTGAATTTAAAACCTCCAGATAGACCAACCCACAAAATGAATTTGCCTCTGTCGTATCCAACCTTGCTAAAGCATTTGCTATGGTATTATCTGATCTATCAATCCCCTAAAAGGCAAACAAACTGAAGTAGTGGAGACGGTCTTTGACTTTGACCAAATACTTCGGTATTTTCCCCCTGACTTCATATTCCACCGAAATCTATTTTGACAACCAATTGGGAGTCATTGAAGATGATTAACTTTTGTACCTCAAGGCTCTTCGCCAACCGAAGGCCTGCCAAAATGGCTTCATACTCTACTTCATTATTAGTTGCCTTAAATCCGAAATGAATAGCATGCTTCACTTTAAACCCTTTCGGATTCGTCAAGATAACACCAGCCCCACAAACATCTGAAGTTGAAGAGCCATCCATGTATAATATCCACGAGATCTGAACTGGCTAAACACCCGAGACCGCCCTAACCATCTCGTATGCCTGGTCTACAACATCGGGTTCAACAAACGAGCATTCTACCAAAAAGTCGACCAAGGCCTGACCTTTTATTGTTGTCCGAGGATGATACTCCAAGACAAATTGCATTAACTCCATTGCCCAAGCTACTAGCTGACCCGAGACGTCTGGCTTGTTTAAAATCTTCTTCAATAGCTGATCGGTATACACCACAATCAATCGACCATAGAAGTAGTACCGAAGCTTTCGACTAGCCATTATTAAGGCATAGGCAAACTTCTCATGGTTTAGATATCTAGTTTCGACATCCCGAAAATCATGATTCACATAGTACATTGGGTACTGCTTTCCCTTATCTCCCGAACCAATACAGCACCAACCGCGAAAGAACTTGCAGCCAAATATAAATACAAAGGTTCCGAAGGAACCGGTTTCACCAATAAAGGAGTCGAAGACAAGTACTTTTTAATGCCCTAAAAAGTAGCCTCGCATTTTGAAGTCCACTGAAAGGTTTTCTCATTCTTCGGTTCTTTCAACGTATCAAAGAACGACAAACACCTTTCTGTTGATTTAGACATAAACCTGCTCAATGCTGATATCCGACCTGTCAATCGTCGAACATCCTTATAAGACTGTGGAGACTTCATATTCAGAATTGCTTTGATCTTCTCTGATTTTGCCTTGATTCCCCTTTTGCTTATCAGATAACCCTAAAATTTACTCGCTCCCAGACCGAAGGTGCACTTCGTCGGATTTAGCCTGAGGTTGTTGTGCCTGCCAGTCTGGAAGCAATCTTCTAAGTCATCAAGATGCCCCCGTACAGATAAAATTTTTATATTCGTATCGTTAACGTATACCTCCATACTTCGACCCAACTATCTCTGAAATACATAGTTCATCATTCTCTGATAAGTAGCACTAGCATTTAACAACCCGAATGCCATCTTCTTGTAAACATAAATTGTCCGATGAGTGACGAAAGCCGTCTTTGGGATATCTTCCTTATGCATTGTTATTTGATTATATCCCGAAAAAGCATCCATAAAACTGAGCAAGGCGTACCTTGAAGTGGCATCGATGAGTTGGTCGATGTGTGGAATAGGGTAGAAGTCCTTCAGGCACGCTTTGTTCAAATTCGTGTAGTCAATGCAGATCCGCCACTTCCCGTTCTACTTCTGTACTAAACCACATTCGCCAACCACTCTGGATAGTCAATTTCAAAGATGAAGTCTACTACCAACAACTTTGTTATCTCGTTGTCAATGATCTTCTGCCTCTATGGGGGCAAAGATTCTTTTTTTTTTGCCGGACTGGCTTCTTAGCAGGGTCCACATGCAACCTGTGCACAACCACTGATTCATCAACTCTTGGCATATCGCTAGGAACCCCAAAAAAATGTCTGCATATACCCGAATCAGTTCTATTAATCTCGTCTAAAATGGTTCCTGCAATCCTGACCCGATCTTAATCGTCTTGTCTTTCTTCATAGGTATCAGCTCAATATCTTCTGTCTCTTCGGCATGCATAGCAAGGGGCTCCGTACAGCCCTCAGTAAATGACTCGATCTTTATTGCCATTATCTACTTATGTTTGTTGACCCCAATCCTCGAAGTGATCAACACATTTCGATAACACCTTCTCGCCAAGTTAAGATCCCCAACAACCTCTCCAACGCTATTTGGTGTAGGGAATTTGATTTTAAAGTGTGGAATTGAAGTTACTGCTTGAAACGCTATTAGATTTGGCCTCCCAAGAATGGCATTGTAAGATAAGTCTATATAAACCACAAAAAATCTGCATATAATCTCAACCTGCTGTGGGGTTATCCCAAAGACGACTGACAGTTCAATCGTCCCTGCTACCCGAACGGGATTGTTGCTGAAATGGTAGAGGGGAGACTCATGTCCGATCTCCATCTTCCTACCTTCAAAATCCATTATCTGATAGACGCGAGCATATATAATATCTATGGATGAGCCATTGTCATTCATTATCATTTTCATATCTACCGAACCCACCTGTGCAGTAATGACTAGCGCTCCCTCATGCGGTTCGATCGATTCCGAAGGGTAATCTTCATCGGAGAAATATATAACTGTGCCCAGATACTGTCTTTCTTTCTTAACAGGCTGATCAGACACTGAGAGCACAACGTCTAGTAAACCTCGTCTCTTCTTCCCCGTAACCTTTTCGACCAACCCACTCGTGATCACATCCACCACTAGACGTGATGCCTGGGTCTGACCCATTTGTTGAGGCTGGGTGGCCGGGTTCTGTATTAGGGCTGTATTCATCTATCCTGCTCTCGAAGTATCACTTCCTGTAACATATTGAACCAGTTCATCCTTCTGCACGTTCTTCTCGATCAAATCCTTTAGACTCCAATAAGCCTCGGTAGAGTGTCCGGTTGACCCATGATAGTCACAATATTTATTCTGATTTCCCCAGTTCGACTTTGTGTTATTTTTGGTCGGTTCAAAGTACAACTTTGAAAGTAGTATGCATAAAAGCCAATTATGTATGATGATAAAGCATATACTTTAGAGACAATCTTATTTATTTATTAATAAAAGTATTCACTTATTAAAGGCGTTTAATTATCTACATGATGCTGTTTTTATAATATGTAAATAACCCATAGTTTTAAGCAATACTTTTAGAATCATGATGTTGATCATGCTAATGAGATCTAAATTCTTAAAAAGCTTAAAACTAAAATATTTCCCAATCGTTGGATTACTAAATAAGGGATTAGTAAATCCGGATAGAATGGTATATATGTTGCTTGCTCATTAGATGAGGATGATTGATCTCATGATCATTTGTGTGGAGACACTAAAGCAAGTATACAGGTGCTTATTGGAGAATAAGTTCACTGAACGTGAATCGCTATGGAATACCTAATGGAGTTTTACTTGCCTGTCAATAGGAATTCCTAATGTGATAGTAGTACAAGTAATCCTTGGACTTGAGATCATCATAGTATCTTGTGTATAATGAATTATACTTTGACTTATTCCTTAAGACCCTTAGGGTATATCAAAGGGTATGTTTGGGTATAATAAGTTACATATGGAGATAATGAATGGTCAATAAAGAATCTACCACTTCTAGTAAAAGAAGAGATATGTCCTATGTGATTCGTTAAATGACAACCCAGTAGTCCTTGGCCAAGGCAAAATAAAATTAAAAAGGATTTTCTAATTTGCATTAATTGGAGTTGTGCATTTTCTAATCGAAATACATATAATTAAATAAAATAAGACTTGACAGTAATTCCATGTCTTATATTTAATTAGAACATTGTATGGTAGAAGGATTGAATTGTACGGTAACTATTTACTCACGGATTTTTTTTATGATTAATGTTGAAATCTATATTATCTAAAAAGTCGTTGATCGCTAGGGAGGCTTATCCCTATTGTAGAATAAATATTATTTATTTAAATAAATTATTAGTTTAATTTATTTATTTAAATAAGATTAGAATTATTCTAATTGATTTATTCACAACCGTTTAATATGGAGAACCTAAAGGGTCACACCATAAAAGGAAGAATAATTATTTAAGAAGGTAATGTCATAATCGTAATAACGCATTAAATGTAATTAATTTAATCTATGGTGATAGTATAAATTAAATAGCTTAATGTTTAATTATTTAATATTTTAAAAATATTAAATATAAATTAATAAGAGGATTCTTATTAATATTATTACAATTATTATTATTTTAATTTCTAAAGGAGTTTAGGAATTAATTTAATATTAGTACTCTCATTTATTCCTAATAAAATTAGGAGGCAAATTAATTAAAGGAGTTTAATTAATTAATCCCAATATGATTGGGAAGCCTAATTAATTAAAGGAGTTTAATTAATTAAATAAAAACCTATTTCTAATAGGAGTAGTAGGGTTGACTAATATCTATATAAGAGAAGTATTATGTTTGATATCAGTTGATGCAATTCCAATTGTTGGAGAGTACTCTTTTTCTATAGTGGATAGAAACCTAGAGTTTAGCCAACCACCCTCCTTCTTGATAATTTATCTTCCTTGGTGGATCACCTCTAGAGGACAAACACTTGGGTGGCTAACGTTGATCAAAGGAAGGAATCTAACCCGAAAAATTTAAGGAGATCACGATGAATAAGGAGTTGAACTCGTACCTATGGAAGCTTCGTTCTACAAGAGTATGATTCCATAACTTCTTATTTATTGTTTTAAATTAATAATTTGCATAAAGGATGATCCGGGTAATGGTTTTGTAGAAATTTTAAACTCTAATATACCATGCTTTCGCTATTTTTTGTAATTTGATTGCTCCATGAGAACCATTTAGATCTGAGACTTGACTGTCCGCTTCCCGAAACCTTTTAATATATTGGCCCAAGGTCTCGTTCAAATATTATTTTATCTGAACCAAGGAACATGTCGGCTTTCCTCTCCTCTTGCTACTTCTGAACCTGATGTGGAATTTATCACAGAGTTCTTTCAACGACGAGACTGAGTTTGGAGCTAACGATATCATCCATTGACGAGCGTCCTTTTTTAGATTCGTCATAAACATCTGACACTTGGTAGCATCAGAGTAGTCATAGTAATTCATCAGCCGGTCAAGCCTGAATGTGTCCATAGGGGTCTCCAGATCCGTCATAGCTCTCCATATGTGGGGCCTTCTTCTTCATATCGGTCCATTTTCGATCTATCTCAGGGGAGAATGGCGATGAAGAACTGACCGGAGTCCCCTTTATCGGATTGGAATCTGCAAGCCTTTGTACCAACTTCGCCAATCTTTGAGCTAACATTTCGGTTTCGCTCCTTCGGGGGGACGACTTTTGCCTGTCCCCCTTTCTTTTTTCCGGAGAGATATCCCGCCTTCTCAGTTCGGACCTTCCTCTACCTTCTGAACTTGCTTCTCGGGAGCGACTTCAATGCCTTCTCCTCTCTTGTGAACGACTTTGGGACCTGTTCCTCTCCTGCGAGCGACTTCGGTGCATGCTCCTTGTAGACACTCGAAATTTTATTTTCCTGTTACTAACTACGCAGGAGGGAAAAAGTGTCTTTTCAAACCCCCAAAAACTAAAACCAAAATCAAACCCCGGAGACAGCCCTGTGGCACATCAAATCAATCCTCAGAGATAAACCTGAGGAAAGACAGAATCAACATCAGTCAAACCCTAGAGACAACACTGAAGAGAGACAGCTGCAGCCACATCAACCCTGGAGATAACCCCAGGAGGGCAAAGATGGAATGTTTACAACACAACAGAAATAAATTATCAAACATCTATGGATAAGGTCACAAGAACCACCACAAAAATTCTGAGTGCAAACTGCGAAAGACAGCTCAACGGACTACCTACGAGGACTTAAAGATGCTATTCTGGTTATAGGCCCATCTTCCTAGAGTTAGAAAAGGTCAAGCTCTATGTCATTGTGTAGCTCTCGAAGAGAGATTTTCGGAATGGTATGTCACACCTCCATAGAATTTCTGGATTGCAAGATATGAAGGTTTTAGCAGACTGCACATCGATCGAGGGAATGAACTTCCAGACGGCAGGGCCCACCAGGCCCAGCCACAGGATTACCTGTGGCTGACTGGGTCTATATATATCAGGCCCCCCAGCTTATTTTGAGAGAGAGAACTCATTTATTTAGCTTTCTAGAGAGAAATTCAAGGGTCTAAGAGAGAAAGGGAGCGTTTCTTCATCTTAAACACTGTAAATCTCAATTCTAAACACTTATATACATATAAACTCCAACATATCAAGTTTTAACTGGTGGAAATCAAGTTTTTAGGTGCATAAAGTTGTTCCTTCGTAGTTCTCGCTCCAGTTTGTAATATTTCTTCAGATCTGTGCTTGTTTACTACTTTAATACATATATAAGTGTTGTATATACTTAGATCTTGCTTGGTTGTGTTTAGATATTAGTTTTTACCATTCAATTTGTGTCAATAGTCAATATTTAAAGTGTATTGACTAGATGTATACTAGATCTAGCCAAATCTATCTTTTAATCGGTTCCATAGTTATAAAACTTGAACCTTTTGAGCTAGACTGGCTAGGATCTAGATAGATCTAGTTTAATTTATAGTTTGTAAATATTTGGCAACGACGTGACCCTAGATCTG
Source organism: Panax stipuleanatus (assembly GCA_020205555.1). Lineage (NCBI taxonomy): Eukaryota > Viridiplantae > Streptophyta > Magnoliopsida > Apiales > Araliaceae > Panax > Panax stipuleanatus. The sequence goes on from CM035120.1 coordinate 44,100,860, forward strand.
TATCCAGAAGAAACAGGAAGCTTATTTACTCGCGTATAAAGATTTGATCAATAAATCCATTGTTCAGCGAAGTTTTGAGTTATATATGTATATATTATGTTAAATATACATCGTGCAAGCTTTTAAATGATTTAATGTGAGCCTAGGAGCCACAGGATCGATGATTCAATCAATGGATCTAGATTTGGTTCCCACGATGGACTTGTTTAAATTGTACAGTCATCTTGCAATCCATTGTACATGTAATCTAGGGCCTTAAAAAGGTATCCGGATTTAAGGCCCTAAAATAATGAAATCATGGTTTATGGGTGTTCCGGCTTACTTAGATGGCTTCCATGCCCATAAGAAGCCCGACCCTTGTAGATAATAGTTTCAATACTGTCAAAGATGTTTCGCATCTCAATAAAATTGAATCAAGCCGCTTCTAGAATAAAATTGGAAGTATCAGAGGGCCTCGATTCCTATTTGGCGAAAAGGGTTTGAAAGCCAGATTTCAAAACCTCGCCTTTATATGCTTTATCTAAAAAAATAAACTTTTCTATAAATCAAACCCTTTGTAACATATGTCCAAAGAGGAACAACAATACTTTTAAAATAAAGCACTCAAGCACTTTCACATATTTAATCACACACACACACACACACACAGCACATGCGTAGGGAATGAAAAAATAGCGGTAACCGTGTTTCACGGAAGTCGAGGGATGCCTAACACCTTCCCCTCACTTAAGAAAGCCCACGAACTCTATAAATCTCGGGTTCTAGACCAATTAAAAGGAATCACACATTGGGCTATATTGCAAAAACCTTTCAAAATTTGGTTGAGTTGGTACAACCTTTTGAACTCATACCAACTGGCGGCTTTGTCTAATTCGGCCCAATCCTTAAAATTAATCTTTTAAAAATCATCGACATATATATCGGCCCTTTCCTAAAACTCACCCTTGAAACAAATGAATCAACCTAGCGAAATAATAAAGGGCAGAAGAAGCAAAATCAGGGAAAGGGGAATCCTCTACCCCGGCGTCGGCAGGTGGAGACTCTGCTAGGGACGATAGAGGGCTTAAGCCGTATTTCAATCTTTTCAATTCCCTTTTATCTGCATGTGTATGATAAATGCTTTCTTTACATTGAATATATGTGAATTAATGCTTTATTTACAACGCTTTATATTAGTGCTTCGTACAATGCCATCATATTGCTTATGGTGAGATGCGTTGAATGTATGTGAATGTATGTTGTGTGATTCCTCCACCAGGAGGCAAACTCGTTGATGGCTGATTACTGGACTCAAGAGGAGCATAATCCCGCGATGCTCATGAAAGGCGCCACTCAGATCCGCTCCAATTGAAAGATTAGATTAATTTTTTATCTAGTAGATTGCGATGATCTGGGAACCTTCATGCCGAAAAGCCCGTGAGAGTAACCTAAGATAGGTCAACCTTTGACAAACTAAACGCGAAGGGAAGTCTCTTCATGCCTTTCCCTCTTAATTCCATATATTAAATGTCAATTCCATAAATCCTGTCAAGATATTAAATGTCATATCTGTCATCTTATCCTGTCATCAAAACAACTAACCTTTATTTTCCAGGAAAATATTATAAAACCCTAAAAATAACACATTGCATAGCATGCATACTGTTAGCGTTTATCAAAACTAAACTACATACTCTTTTTTGTAGGTAAAATGTGTCCTATTACTAGATCAAGGTCTAAAAAGGCACAAAGCCCATCTTCAGACATGGCAGAAAGTGCCTCACATGAATCTATCCCAATGTCCGGAGATGAATTTGAGGAACTTAAAAAGCAGATAACAGAAATGGCTATCCTATTAAAAGAACAGCTCAAAACCACTTAAGAACCAAAGAATCAAACTCAACCAGAGTCCTCCTAGTAAGGGGGCAGTTAAAGTTCTGACAAAAAGGTGGAAATTCATATACTTGAACCTCATTCCAGTAAAGGAACCAACAAAACCCCTGAACTCACCAATCTTAAGAATAATCGAGAAATTAGTGATATTAGGAAGAAATTCCAACAAATAGTAGAAATCATCCGGTTAATCAAAGGCACTGGGACATATGGAAGTGTCAATTACTCAGATATATGCATCTTCCCCAGGGCTCGTTATCCTGATAAATTCCAAGTCCCGAATTTTGAAAAGTACAACGGGTTAAGAGATCCTTATACCCTTCTGAAGGTGTATATTGGAGAACTCGGGTCCTATGCAGAGGAAGAGAAGCTGAGAATGCAAATATTACAGAAAAGTCTGACCAGAGAAGCCAGAGCATGGTACGCCAGACTTAACAATGCCAAAGTCCACAGCTGGGAAGAGCTAGCTCATGCCTTCCCGAATCAATATAGTTTTCAGTCACAAATGGCACCAGATAGATATCAAGTGACCGAAGTAAAAAAATAGAACAATGAGTCTTTCCGGGAATATGCCCAAAGATGGAGACTAATGGCAGCACAAGTCAGCCCACCTATGACAGAAACTGAAATGGTGATGACTGTCATAAACATATAAGAAGCTCTATTTATAAGAGGGTCTTGGCCAGCATAGGAAAACCATTTTCGGAAATAATCAGACATAGAGAAATGACTGAAATGGGGTTGAAATATGGTAAGATCAAAGGCCTCACGGCTCTTGAGGCAGTAGCTAAACACATCCAGACTAGAAATTATGGGAGTAGTCCTAGAAGAACCCACAAGAAAAAGGAAGAAGATGTATCCTTAATACTTCAGGGTCAAACTCGGCGAGGCAGTTAAAACCCGCCCATTCAAAAGTAAAATAATTTTCCCCCTTTTCAAACGTTTGTAAAGCCTCCAAGTCCTTCATCACAGAAAGCCGGAGAAGTCAGACGCAAGAGAACATTTACACCCCTAGGGGACTCACTAGAGAACATATTGAAGCTTCTGACAACACAGAAGAAGATCACTCAGCTCTTTCCCCCTACAAATCCAAATGGGAGAAACTTTAACCCAGGCAAAAAGTGTGCTTACCATTCTAGGTCCCTTGGCCATGATACCCAAGAATGTTGGTCTCTGAAACACAAAATCTAAGACATGATAGATAGTGATGAGATTGTGGTGACAACACCAGAACAACCACATATCCTTGATAATCCTCTGCCTTAGCATAATGAGGAGGGAGTGAATATGATTAGTATGAGTAATGGAGAAAATTCCAAGTACCTTAAGTACATTGGAGAGTCGTCCCAAACAAATGAAAGTAGCCCCGCCCAGTTGGGTTATTCAGGAGGACGGTCTTCGATGGAGCGGGAAATAAAATCCATCAAGGAGTAGATTAATCAATTAGCAGAATTAATGGTATATCAACACTAAGTAACTCGGCAGTTGATAAGCCAGATCAACCAGAGGCAGATAAATATTCCTCCACCTAGAATCCTACCAATTGCAAAGAAGGATCATTATCGATTCCAAGAATAAGAAACCCAGACAGATAAGGTTGCAAGGGAAGAAAGATTCTGGGCTTGTAGAGAGTTTACGGCTAAAAGAAAATTCACTCATTTGAACCAATCTAGGGAGGAAATTCTATAGATGTTGATCAATGAAGGAAAGATCACAAAACTGTTACCCCCAATGGACCCCCGATCAAGGAGGTTCGATGCTACTAAGATATGTCAATACCATTCCAACACTCTTGATCATGACATAGAAGGTTGTTGGGCACTTTGCCACCTAATCCATAATCTAATTGAGAACGGTGATCTACAAATGGTAAACATTGGTAATACCTCGCCTGAAGAAGAGAAGATATTTCCTCCCGGGACTCGGAGTTGGAAAGAAATTATAGCAGTTAATTCTTCTGAGGAAGACACATCTGTTGTACCCTTGTTAATTCAAGGAATTGGGGATGAAAAAGGAAAGAATCCTACGAAGATAGCCGCACCAAAACCACTGATGTTGCCATCTGTACCATAATACCCCATAATCAATCTGAAAAGAGTCCCATGTAATTATGGGGAAAGTACGAGATCAACATCAGATTGTACCACTGTCCAACCTAAGGGTAATCCGTTGTTTTTACCTCAGCGCATGTTAAAGACAATCATCAAAACCTCGGGGAAAGTATCCAAAAAAAAGGTTGCAGAATTCCTTAGCAAAATGGGGCATACTGAAGCAAAAGTGGTGTGGCAGTTAAAGGATGCACCCCTGCAGATCTCCATCATGGATCTAATATTATCCTCTAAGGATCATCTTAAAATCCTGGTTCAAGTCCTGGAAGAAGCCCACCTGCCAAAGACGGCGGACACAGAAAAGTTTCGGCACTTGGTAGATCACATCCTTAATAGCAATGTGATATCCTTCACTGACGATGACATGCCGACAGAAGGAACGGGTCATCAAAAAATACTACATATAGCAGTGATATCCTCAGGATATGTGGTAGGGGTGTATTGATAGATGGAGGATCTTCCTTGAACATCTACCCTTATGATACCGTGGAAAGAATAAAAATCAACCCAAACAGAATTCAGAGCAGTCATGTCCTCATAAGAGCCTTTGATGGATCTCGACGGGATACTGTAGGAGGAATAGAACTTCTAGTGGAGATTGGCCCATATACATTCCACCTATCATTCCAAGTGTTCAATATCACTATTGGATACAATTCACTGTTAGGAAGACCATGGATTCATATAGCGGGAGCAGTCCCATCCACTCTTCATCAGCAGTTGAAACACATCATCAATGGTAATCTGGTGACTGTTAATGTCGAACCAGAATACCCGATACATGTAAATAGAGATATGCCTTTTATCAACCTCAATGAAGGAGTTGAGCCTGCTAGTTTTCAAGCATTCGAAGTGAGTACCACTCACTATCGACCTCTTGGGGCACCGGCCTTAAAACCAAGGATCTCTCTCAAAGTAATGGTTGTCGGTTAAGAGATGATATCCCTGGGTTTCTGGCCAGGCAAGGGGCTGGGAAAGAATCAACAAGGGATCAAAAATCCAATTCAGATACCTAGGCATGTAGGGAAAGCTGGATTAGGCTACTACTATGGATTAAAATGCAAAAACCCGTATAAGCATATGCCAGCTCATCTATCAACCATCTTGTTACCGAATTTCACTGATGGAAGATTCGGGAAACCTATGAGAAAAATCATTACTTCTTTGTCCAGCTTGTTGATGCCTAAGGCTAAGCCAATCAGTGATAAAGAAATGTAAATTCCTGCTAAGGAAATGAATGATCGGAATGAGCTCTTCTTACAAAAAGTTCAAGATCAATTTGCAAAAATATTCTACCAGGCACAGACTACGGGTATGGATAGTGATCCCACAGATAGTGACCAATCAGAAAACTAGCCTGCAATCCTTTTCATAGATTGGGCCAATGTTGATGTTCCAAGAAAAGCTGCTGACCCTAATATGGATTCAGTTCTGGTCATCATCAAGGAGGAGGATAACAACAACCCCTTCATAGCAGTCAATAATGACCTAACTCTGAAAAATTAGAGCAACATTCCTTACATCACTCGAAAAGGGTAAAAGGACAGAGATGGTCCATCTGCCCTGAAATGTAGATATTATTAAACTGCTTACTTTTGTTGCTTAGTACTAGCAGTTTACTTTTGCTATGCTTTTACTGATGCTTTATATGATTAAAAAATTTCATATATTAAGCAAAAGTATTTTATTTTTAGGACTCCAAAGTTGGGTTTGTTTAGCTTTACTGATGAGTTACCAAATCTAGGCAGTGACTACGACTTTGATGTAGAGCTAGACTTTGACCTGATGGGAATTGAGCAAGAAGAGCTAGATGACAATGAGGTGCCTGGGGAGATCAAATGATGGGTCGAAGAGAAACCCAAACCCAACCTTGAGCAAACCATCACTGTCAATATTGGAACCTCAGAAGATCTCAAAGAACTCTAAATAGGGAATGACCTAACCCCAAACCAAATGAAAGATCTGATTAAACTTTTAGCCCAGTTCAAGGATGTGTTTGCATGGTCGCATGAAGACATGATTGGATTTTTTACTGATATTGTCTGTCATCGACTGCCCATCAAAGAAGGGTTTAAACCAGTCAAACAGAAACTAAGAAGACTAAAGCCTGAGTGGAGTCTGAAAGTTAAGGAAGAAATTGTCAAACAATGCAAAGCAGGCATTATCATGGTATTAACTTACCCTGAATGGTTGTCCAATGTGGTTCCTGTGCCTAAACCCAGAGGGAAGGTACGAGTATGTGTGGATTATTAGAATTTAAACAAGGCTAGTCTCAAAGAAGACTTCCCGGTGCCTTTTATCCATATCTTAATAGATAACACGGCATAATTCGGCATATAATCATTTGCTGACTATTTTTTCGGATATCATCAAATCATGGTTGCCAAAGAAGATAGGGAGAAGACTGCCTTTATCACTCCCTGGGAACCTTCTGCTATCGGCGGCTAGCTTTAAGCCTTATCAATGCTAGTGCCACATATCAGAGAGCCATGATGGCCTTATTCCATGATGTTAGTTCCCAGTAGGCACACAATAGATCTAGAAGGGGGGATTGAATAGATCCTTTGAGTTTTTAAACTATTTTCCTTTTTATTTTGTATTTCTAAAAAGTTAGCACATGACAAACATAAGAATCATTTCAAGCATAGCGGAATAAGTTAAATGTCCCCTTCATTGATATATTGATAAACATTAATACATTGTTCTTGGGGTTAGTATAGTTGTAAGTAGTTAAAACATATATAGCAGTTATAGGAGTTAAGTACACAATGTAAAGATAGAAAGTAAATGAAAGAATGTAAAAGACACAAGGAGTTTTAACTGGTTCAGTGACACAAGTTCCTAATCCACTCTTACGGAAAATAAAAAGTTGGCCATTGTTAATCACGTTTTAGTTTATACACCTATTCAACCCCTATTTAGGTGTGCTATTTATGTAATTACATTTGGTATCAATGCTAGACTCTACTAATATTGATCTTAGCAGGTCGTAGGGAAAGATCCTATGGCACACCTCAACTTTCAAGAAGGACAATCCACAAGTAGGCCTCCTCTATTGCTCGAAAGTGAGAACTTCAACTTTTGGAAGTTCAGAATGATGATCTATCTCAAACGAGACCCATGGGAGTGGTGGGTAGTTGAAAATGGACCAGTCATTCCACGCTATGATGTTGGCAAGCCAAAGAATCTCATGGAAATGGACTCAAATGAATCATATATGGTATCTTATGATTCCAAGGCCATGAATACACTTCTAAGCGGCATGGTTCAGTCAGAGATAGATAAGGTCTCTTCTTGTACTACGGCTAAGGAAATTTGGGACACAGTCATCATGAGTCACGAAGGTACTACTAAAGTGAAGGAGGTCAAGCTCAGCATGCTAATTCACGAATATGAATTATTCAAATTGGAGAAAAATGAATCAATCAGAGTTGCCCAAGCAAGATTCCTCACTCTAATGAATTCACTAAGCATGCTCGGACGAAAGATTGATCAAAAGGAAATCAACCGAAAGCTTCTCAGAGTCATGCCAAAGCGATTCGCACCAAAGGTTACTACACTTCAAGACTCAATCACAATCAGCACAATAGAAACTCTCACTTTATTTGGAGAGCTTGAAGAGTTTGAAAACCAACTGAAATTGTATGATGAAGAAGATGAGGCACCAAGGAAGAAGACCCTGGCTCTACAAGTTGAAAGCTTCATGGAAGGTGATGATGAAGATTTCGATGAGGAAATAGCCAGAATGACCAGAAAATTGAGGGAGCTGATCCGAAAGAAGAATAGATCAAAATTTCCAACAAAAGCTTTCAACAACAAGAAAGATTTTCAGCAAAAGCCACAAGAGGAAACCTATTTCGAATGTGGAAGGCCTGACCACTTCAAAAGAAACTGCTTCCAACTAAAAGGAAAGAACCAAGCAAATGGTTCAAAAGGGAAGGCTTTCATGACTTGGAGTGATGATGAATCTGACCATGAAGATCAAGAAGATGAATCTGCTCAACTATGCTTCACTGGATTAAGCAATCAAGAATCATCCAAGGTAAATTCCGAACTTGGTGAAATTACTATTTCTGATTATCTTCTTTTAAATGAAAATATTCGTATGAAAGAGAAAAATGTTCATTTAAAAAATTGGATAAAAGATTTAATGAAAGAGGTAGAAACATTAAATGAAGAAAATAATAGCCTTAAAAAGGAAAATAATTATTTAAATGAAAGTTTGAAAATGAGAGATGTTTGTATTGATGCTTTTAATGATGGAAAAATAATAAACATGCAAAATGACAATGAGGAAGAAATAATATCATTGAAAAAGGATCTTGCAAAATTTGTTCAAGGAGAAGAGAATTTAAATATAATGTTGGGTGCTCAAAGGTCAAGCCTAGATAAACAAAGAATTGGATATAATCTTGTTAAGAACATAAAAAGCACTACTAATAAAATTAGAATAATAAATAATAAACCAAGGAACAAACCTCTTTATTGCTCACCTTATGTCACTTGCAAAAAATGTGGTTTAAATGGACATTTTGATTCTAATTGCAATAAAATTAGAATAAAACAAATTTGGGTAAAGAAATGTGATATATATGCTACTAACCCAAAAGGACCCAAAAAGATTTGGGTACCAAAAAGGTAGAGACTATTTGTTCATTTTGTAGATGTCTTAAGATCAAAAAGGAGACGGATAGTACTTTACTTTGAGAGAGTAAGTTACCTATAAATGATTTGGCGGAATCTGTAAGTACCTTACATAATATTGTTATTTTTTTTAAATTTTTTTTGTTAAATGCACCATATTTTATATAAAAATGACAATATTGATGAGGAATCGTTGCATATTATTTTTTGATGATATTAACCATGATTTGTCCAAGGAAGAGAGTGAGGTTTCTGCAGGAAACAAGAATTTGGAACGTTAAAATAAAACAGCAGAATATAGACAGCTTAACTCGTCTACATCAGAAGAAAAGACGGTAGAAAACTCAGGCATGCAGACACCTAAATCCAGACAGCTCGACCCGTCTGTTTTAGAAGAAAAATCAGACAAACAGTCACATGTGGAACTTTATATTCCAAAAGCTGAACTTGATGTACAAATTTCAAATGTCAGACTTTCTAGATCATTCAAAACTGTGAAAAATCATCCTCCTAACTTGAGCATTAAAGACCTCAACATTTAGATGACGAAAAGAAAAATTGTTGAAGAGATTTGGTTAGCAATACAAAGTCCAAAGCTACACCAACGAATACATTTATCAAGCTTACTACCGGTAACAACAATGTTGACATATAGGTAACAAATCACAAAGGTATGATCATTTTGTGTACTTTCTATATGTGATTTTGCTATAAGCTTGAATGTCATTTTTTTTTCATTGCGCTTATTTCTTTTAATGAATTGATATGCATTATTTTTTGATAATGACAAAGGGGGGGAGATATTTGTGGATGTTGACAGGTTTCTTTGAACATATTTCCAATTTTATATTGCTTCTTAATATGCATCTGAAGAAGCAATATGCATGGTTTTAGGGGGAGTTATAAAATAGAGGGAGCATGTTGATTACAAATTTAATATATTGTCATCATCAAAAAGGGGGAGAATGTTGGTTTGTGGTTTTAATAATGATAATATATTTTATAGAAATATTCTCTGCTTACTTGTGCGTAATAATGAATTACATGGTTTTTGGGGGAGCCATATATTTAGGGAGAGTTATATATTATCATCAGTAAAAAGGGGGAGATTGTTGGTTTATATATTTATGTTTTAATGATGATAATATATTTTGTATGGAATTAATATGTTGCATGGAAATAATATATTTTGCATAAGAATTATATTATGGCATGTGAATAATATTATATGGGTGTATATGTGAACATAATTTAATGGCCAAGATTAAATATTATTATATGCATGGATTGTATAATATTATATAATATGCATGGATTATGGGTGGTTATAATATTCAAATATATTAGTCCATCTAAATTACGTGATTGCTGGAATCTCTCAACTCAGTGAGAATAAATTTGATTAACTGTTAAGTTAATTCAAATTTGAATTAGAAGCCTAAAAAGGTAACTGTTTTAAATATAGAAGATTGTTAATCAAACCTTATCCTGCATATCTTCTAATGATATCATATCTTCTAAATGAGCTTATCAAGGAATACAATATCCGTTGCTTTAAATATTAGTTGCTAATTTTATGATATTGTTAATCTGTGATTGAGGAATTCATAGGATCAGTTTTTCACATAGCCATTGGAAGCTCTACTATATATTTCATCCTTCACGGCATTTGAAGACACGACTTGGAAAAGCTTCAATCAATCTTATATTGTTTATCCAATAGCTTTTCTAAGTTTTTCCAGCGATATATTTGTATTGTTCTTAAATTGTTTAGTGCTGGAACATTGATATTTCGTGTAAACAAAATCCTTATTCCGAGTGTAAGCCGTGTGTGGCTTGGTCTATCTCAAAGTAAATAGGATCTGTTCAAAGGAGGCTTTCAAGGTTGCAGAGGTGCAAAGGTCTCAGTGGTGAGAAAGGTTGCAGTGGTGCAAAGGGGGCAGAGGTGTCCATCACAGTAGAAAGCTTATTTGAACAGAGAGTTCTTTTTATTGTATTTAATTAAATATTAAGTTTAATAAAAAGAGTCTCCAATACCAATTAGTATTGGACGTGGATTAAGCCATTAGAGGTTAAGGGCAGAACCAGGTAAAAATCCTTGTGTCTTATGGTTTGATATTTCTTGTGGTTTGATAGTTAGAATTTTGTTTTGACGTCTTAACATATTCACATAACAGTGGTCCGCTAACAAAAGGAAAAATACACTAATCTAGACATTGTTTCTAGTTTGCTTCATCTGTCTGCATTATAACTAAAATAAAATTTGGTCTAATCCAGACACTATTCTTCTTTGCTTTTTACTGTCTGCTTTAGTACTGTTACAGAAAATAAAAAGTTGGCCATTGTTAATCATATTTTAGTTTATACACCTATTCACCCCCCATCTAGGTGTGCTATTTACGGAATTACACTTCAGAATGATACTTAATAATCTTCCATGGAAAACCTTAGTGAGTGGTTTCCCTGTTAACTTCTTCTCTGCTTTCTCCAACCATTTGGACATTTGGTCAATCAGAATAACCCCAAAGTTGATACGCTTCTTCAGAACAATTGCAGACATGATCTTCAGCTATTGATCACTCACAGTGTCATGTGTCGTGTCTTTGCATAATATGCATTTTCCTACAATCTCTGCGAGAAACTCAAATTCTTCAGGAAACTCCTTCTTCTTCATGTCCTTCAAACTAGGGTTCCTTTTGTACCTCATTATCTTCTTGGCTTCTTCAGTGTTGACTTCATCAAGACTTTTCAGACCTAGGTCAGGAAAACCTAAGCACTGATTGATGTCAAAAAATTTCATCTTCAAAATCTGACCTTTTACTTTGGTAGAAAGAATTCCAGAGTTTGTAGTCATGTTGGAGTAGAACTCTTTAACCAAGTCAGCATAAATTAGAGTATTTAACTCAAGACATTCTGAGAATCCAGCCTTCTTCACAAGTTCTAGAATATCTCTGAACTTCTTCTCAGATTTCTCGAACGTCTTGGTTCCAAGCTGAATGCCAACAATTACTCGCCAGTTTTCCATTTGAAGAGCTAGGGTTTTCTGAGCTTATGACTGTATGAGAATCTTGTGAGAAGTCAGGGAGCGATTCAAGGTTTGATAACTGTTTGAGAAGATCTTGGCTGTTTGGAAGTATTTAGGTTTTGGCTTGAGAGAATGAGTGTATGGATTTGACAAGTTTGCAGCTTTTGATGAACCCGCTAAAATGAAATTGCCAATTATTTGAGTTTTCCTCTTGTAACTGTTCCTTCCACGTTTTTTAGTGGGACAGTTGTAAGAAGCTGATAGGTCACAATCTGTAACTCCTCCTTCGTGTCAGTTAATCAGATTTGACTTTTCTTCTGTTGACTATTGACTTCTTAAATCCGTGGAGTGACTTATAGCTTAGTTCAGTACTTCCACGATTTCTCAGACTGATCTATAACCTTTGCTTCTTCTTCGATGATCGTAGACTGTGGTCATGCTTCAATAGACAACTTCTCCATTAAACTCTGAGGGATTGGCAATTCTCATCTGCAGCTAGTAATCTTCTGAGGAGATGCTTCTTGGTTCAGCAGAGAATCTTGTGATGGATTCCATATCAGCATTCCTTCTAACATAAGGTAGCTCAGGAAAGGCCAACCTCTTAGCTTAATGCTAAGGATCAGGTTTGTCCCTGAGGCACTTATCAGATGAAATGTTTTAGACATGATTAGTACTGACATCACATTTAATCTCTTTGTCGGGGAATTCATTTACCAACTCTGGATATTCAATGGTGTTGGTTTTTGCATAGGTTGTAGTCGTGGTGTCCTTTTGCTCTTTTCCTATGATCAGATGGTTAATCATAGGCACTCCACGATTTTGAGGTGGGTGGCTGATATGGTTATCAGTAGTATGTTTTGGGACATTACTACTAACTATGATGGATATTTATTTGGTTCATCAGTTACAGAATTTTGGGACTCTGCAACTGGAATCTTTTCATTTTGGGTTAGCTCCTGTTCTCTATGATCTTGGCAGAAGTGGTCTTGATAATCGTGGTGTAATAGATAGACATGCATCATGATCGTCTTATCTTCTAAGTTTTTCTCATAGGTTCTAGCAAGAATTTCACTTCTTCATTTTGCTCCCTGAGCTTCACCATCTCCATATCTTCAGATAATCTTCTACACTCTTCACCACCTTCAAACAGTTCTTTCTCAGCAGCATCACTTGGTTCTTGCATTCCTTTTTCATCATTGATCATGGTCTGATCAGGTGCAGTAGTATGCTCTGCATGACTGATCACTTCCTATTCATCTTCTATGACTCTAGTCTCTTCTTTGACTTGGATACAGCCTTGGCACTTTCTTCAGATTTAACCCTGACCATTTGTTCAGGCTGAAAGGCTGTTACAACTTCTCCTTCTGCAGTATTCCTTTGTCTGGACTCTACGAATGGTGATGACTCCACAATCATAGTGAGAGAGGACTTCTTTATTTTGTGAATGCTTTTATTCTTCTTCATATGCATCAGAAGGCAACTTTGCATATCTTCTTCTGACTGGAATCATCACTATCATGTAAACCTCCTTGCATCATAGAGAGAGACATCTTCAGAACTGATTACTCCACGGTTGTTGACAGAACTACCCACGTAGTCTTCTTTATCTGACACCTGAACAGGTGTTTACAGCAGGCTTGTAGTCCTTCCTTAGATTCTTCAGTATACACTAAGGATGTATGAAGAATCATTTGGGACTATCAATTCGTCAACATTTATCAGCCTTTCTTCAGTTGGTTGCCCTTCCTCCTTTATCAGAACTACGGACTTTGATGTTGACTGGAGGGACACTACGATTGTGGTCATTGTACCATAATCGTTGTGTGTTAGCTTGAACAAGCTTGACTCAGTTTTGACCGTAGAGAACACTATGATTTTCCTTAAGCTCTTTGATAGACTGCACTCGTGGAGTTTTGCTTCTATGGTGCATTCTTCATGATCAATACTTGATGATCCTTTGATGTGAACTTCTTTGATATTCCCTCTGAGTTGATATGCTTTATATAAATAAGCATAGTGGATCTTGGCATTAATGGTCAGCTACCATTTGAAGATCAGCAATCAGGTGAGCTTTATTCGTGTAGGCTCAACACATCTTTAGAAATCGGCTTTGGAATAGGATGAATTTTGACAAGAACATTGCTGAAATATCTTGAGCCTCCAGCTGGGTGAATCTTCATGACTGAAGCCATCTGCTTCTGCCTTCCTTAGTGTGGTCAGATAAACCAAGTACCTGCTAGTTTAGATAATTTTTATTTTGGTGCCCAAGCTTGATTGGGTCCTGCTAAGTTAGTTTCTCAAAACCCCTATTCCTCATATACTAAAATTTACATCAACTTTAGCATCAATAATCATCATATCCATGCATGTATCAGATTTAGATGTGACATTTATCATGCATGATTGTGAGTGTGTGTAAAATTAATCATTTTAATAAGACACTCTTTTTCTTTGATGGTTTCACCCTTTGCTTGGTTATGTTCACAGTTTTTGAATGTTCGCAGAGTAGGAATCAACTCTATTATTTAGTTGTATCTGGTTGATTCATGGAGATGATCAGTTTCTAAGAATCTTAAAGATACTACTTTAGAACTGATCATACTCTACGTGTTATCAGAAACTTAGAACATAGGTTTGTATATACATACTAACCCTTATGCAGGGATTACTCCACTTAAACTTAATTAATTCTTGATATGCTTATGGCCTTTTTCAGACTTCTTTCAAGATGTTATCTTCAACCTAAAACTTGGGTGGAGAGAAAGTTTGTTAGCAATTGAGTTTCCATCCTTAGTGTACTTTCTTTCTTCCCCTTTTTAGGTAGAGTATGATCTCTTAATAGAATACTGTTATACTACATAAGGTGATGCAACATGATGTACATATTTATATTAATGAGGAACCATGCCTTTACACTATCAGTTTCTTGAAAGTCATTTACCTTGCTATAATGAGGTTAGGCATTGATGTGCATAGCTTTATATTTATTTCTGACAGCTTGTTGCTCTAGTTGTCCTTCGATCAATCAGTCATCGCCTTGAAGAGGTAAACTAAGAACATCTTGGCATCTTTAGTACTTTAATCACCTTGAACCTCAGGGTTCACATCCAACTACTGGTTAGCCAAATACATATTTGAGAAAGTCCTCTTTCTCCTCTAGATAAACGTTTCTTAGCATGTATGGCCTTTCATCTTTCAAAATGGAGGATGCTTGATTCTTTGCTGTTGATACCTCTTGACTTCCCACTTCTGGTCTTCAGACTACAAGATTGACCGTGGACAAGGATTGGACTTGTTGCCATAACATTTGAGAACATGGACCAATCTGAGCAGCTTCAGGTGTATATACATATTTACCTGTACACATTATTTTCAACTTGTGAGCTCATCTGCATTTACAAGTGACTTACTACTAAACTAAGTTTAGAACAATGTTTGTGCCTAGGATCAGACTCAAATTGATTAGCTTTAGAATATAGCATGAGAACCTATTTTGATACCAATTGTTAGTTCCCAGTAGGCACACAATAGATCTAGAAGGGGGGGTTGAATAGATCCTTTGCGTTTTTAAACTCTTTTCCTTTTTATTTTGTATTGCTAAGAAGTTAGCACATGACAAACATAAGAATCATTTCAAGCACAGCGGAATAAGTTAAATGTCCCCTTCATTGATATATTGATAAACATTAATACATTGTTCTTGGGGTTAGTTTAGTTGTAAGTAGTTAAAACATACATAGCAGTTATAGGAGTTAAGTACACAATGTAAAGATAGAAAGTAAATGAAAGAATGTAAAAGACACAAGGAGTTTTAAGTGGTTCAGTGACACAAGTTCCTAATCCACTCTTCTGCACTCTCGCAGGAAATCCATTAAGGAATGGGCAGCACCCTGAATCACTAAGATTCCTTCAAGGCCCGCAGCCCAGGAACTTCAGTTCACTAAGAACTCTTTAAGTCCTTCGACTTAGAACTCCTTTAGTTCACTAAGAACTCTTCAAGGCCAGCAGCCCTGAAATATCTAGTTCACTAAGAACTCTTTAAGCCCTCCGGCTTGGAACTCATTTAGTCCCTCAGGCCTTGGCTACTTGTAGTTGTAGTTGTTGTTGTTTGTGCTTTGCTGCTAAGATGTCATGAAGCTTGATCATCTTTGTACTTAGCAGCTAGGCTTGGTCCTCAGCATTCTGCTTCAAGTCTGGACCTCTTCTTTGGTGCAGCTGATCTTTATTCTGTTCAGCTCATCTTCACTTGATGTCAGCTGTGCACCATCACCACATAGGACTGCTAAGGCTTTTCATTGTGGGTCACCTTCTTTTGACCCTTAGCAGCCCCTTCTTGAATGATATGTAAACATGGTTCTGCATCTTTTCTGGTTCAGCATCTGGTTCTTCATTGTGATCCGTAGAGTGGCTCTTCTGATCTTCTTTATGCTTAGCCACTCTCTTGAATGCTATCTTCAAGGCTTTCTCAGCTCTCAGCTTGGCTGCCATCTTCAATGGCATTCTCATCCTTGTTGAGTGAAGCTCTAGTCGTTCAATTTTTTCTTCAAGTCTTCTTCACTTCAACCTTCGTAGTCTCACTGCCACTGAGACTTGTTCTCTTCAGCTCTGGTGGAACTCGTAGAGTCAACAATATAGCATTCCAACAACTCGACGAATCTACTACTCAGCAACAACTCTTATCTTTGAAGCTTGTCTCTTAAATACCCTTCCATGATCTTCTCGTTGGAAAGTAGCCGTTGGAAGCTATTTGAATTGCTTTGCAGATCTCGAGTTATTTGGTGCAGACTGCTGATGTGACGTGATAGCTCTTTTTTGACTTTACTGACACAGCAGTCTGCTTTCTCACCTACCGCCTCAGAGATGTCACTATTATGTGTCAGGCTGGTAGTCACTTTATTACTCCTTTCTGATTCCTTAATTCGAATCCTTAGAAGTTATCCTTCTGCATCGAAGCTCTCAATTAGCAACGTTCAGATGTCAGTCTTCATATTGATTCATTGCCAGTGCTTCAAAACTCAGATGCTGTAAGACCCCAAATTTTATGAATAAGATTTAATTTTCTTTATATATTATTTTGAAATAGTAAGGTATTGATTTGATAAATGTGATAAGTTATGGGTGAAATGTGCAAAGTTTACAAAATAAGCAAGTGGTTATAAAATATTTGTTGTGTCGAGGAATATTCGTTTGGTCGAGGAATATTCTTTTTGTCGGAGAATATTCGTACGAAGGCGCAGTCATTGGTGGACCCCACAACGGAATGAATGTCGGATATAGAAAGCGACAGAAATAACCTTTTTATATAATAATGGCAAAACTGTTAGTACTGTTGAAATACCCGGTGGTTAAAATACAGTAATACGTGGTGTTGCACAGTAGCACACGGTATTGCACAGTATTTTGAATTATTGATTCTTACGTAGGAAGGAACTTACTCAATTATTGTTACTGTAATTACTGTTCAATATTTTATATTATTGATTCAATAATTGCATAATATTTTATTGATTCAATAATTGTCATTGCACATTATTTCAAATTATCAAATCAATAATTCATATTATTTGAATAATATTATTAGATAGCATTATTGGCAATGTCTAAGGAAGTTCTGTCTAGGAAAAGGGTTGATTAATTGCGCGCCAGTAAGAAAAAAAATCCTTATCGGAAGGCCCCCTCTTTCCTGGGAACGACCTGGTTGTCAATATTGTAGTTATGTAATATTATTTGTGAATAATTAATTTTTGATATATATGATAAGGAAATATTTATTCAATGTGGATTTAGACGGATGAATTTTTTAACATGTGACATTTGTTGAAAGTTGGTATTTTATTTTGTCCGATAAAATAATTTATTTAAATATATTATTATAATATTACATTATAGTAGTATGATGTGATTATATAATAGTATGATTTTTATAATTTGAATGGTAACATTATTATAGTAAATTCATGGTATAAAAGCTAAACGAGGTGGAAGAGTGTAAATTGAATTTGAACTCTTATGATGCAAACAATGATGTCAACGGAGCGATGAGGTAAGCAAGGATGTCATCGGAGCGATGATGCAAACGATGATGTTATAAATTATGGCGAAAAGACTATTTTACCCTTACTCTGCCGAGCATATAAATAGAAGCTCATTTCTTCATTATTTCTTACCAATTCACTAAAGCTATAGAGAGAGAAAGTATAGAGAGAATAAGAGAGAAAGAAGAAGAGTATTCTGTTATAACGCTAGTACAATCTCCAAATTTTAAGGTAAGGGGTATTATTTCTTTCGTATTCATGAAGAGAGTTATTTTCTTTCAATACTCGTAAAGGTTGTTATTCCATTCCTTATTATTCTGTTCGAATAATTTGTCTAAGCGGACTACCGCCAGACGGGTGAATCTTCGTATCCAGTTGTTATTAAATTGTGGAAATAATCTGTTTGAGCGGACTACCGCCAGACGGTGAATCTTCGTATTCAGTTATTATTAAATTATGAAAATAATCTGCCTGAGCGGACTACCGCCAGACAGGTGAAAATCCAATTGAAATTTCGTATATTGTTTCATTTCAGATTCTTAACTCTAAACTTACTACGGTAAGTATTGCTTCTATAATTCCTGAAATAATCAGATATTACTTGAGTTTTGCGCTTCATCTAATATTATTTCACTGGAATATTGGTCTGAACTTTCTTGTAAAATTTTTATCTTTTCATGTCGAGTTACTATTCATGAATTACTATTCATGAGTTACTATTCTGAGTTACTATTCACGGTAAAAAAAAAATTCTTCTTCCAAATCATTTTTGATTGTATCCAAGTTTTGAACTTCATTCTTGAATTTTGCTCCACAATTGATTATTACGGAGTATTATTGAACTTGGATAAACTAAATTACGAATCCCGAATCCTTGTCCTTTATCTCACTGGATTCGTTCCTTATATTGTATTTCATCATCCTCTGTCCTAAATGGTGATATAATTGAATATCTTTGGCCTGTAGTGCAAAGATGAAAAATTACGTGATGAATATCTTTGGCCTGTAGTGCAAAGATGAATGATTACCTGATGAATATCTTTAGCCGTAGTGCAAAGATGGACAGGTGTTGAGGTGAACATGACTAACTGATGATACAAATGAATATCTTTGGCCCGTAGTGCAAAGATGGATATTTGATTCGAGATGTATATTGATTGATGTTACAGGGATAAAATATTGATGATGGACTTTTAAATCAAAGAAGATAGTAGACATCATTCTCTACTTAACTCTTCTAATGAATTATTATTTCGCTGCGAATATTGATCTAAAACTTGTTGTCCATAATATTTTATCCGATTTATTGAAGGCTAACGATAATTTATTTTTTATTATCTTAGTCATAATATTCTTTACTGGGCTAGTTGAGCTCACCCTTTTCTTCTATTGTTCTCTTTAGGAAATAAGAATGTCGCGGGTACTAGTCGGAGAATGGAGTGATGGTCCGAGTTAGAGCTGTAGAAGTCCTCACTATTTATTTTATTTAAAATAGTGTGATAATAAATGTAATGAGGACTTAGTTTGAATATTAATATTTTCTACCTGTCTGTATTGACACTCACAGTTGTGTGGTCGTATTTTGCACGACCGTGTAATATGAAAGATTGTATTTGAATTTTATTGAGTGTATTTGACAACTCAAAATGGGTGGAGTATTGAACCTATTTTGGGGGCATCACAGATGCCCGAACTCCACGATTCTGATGCAGATTGTTCTTGGACCTTTATCGTAGTGTGTCTTTATTGAATGTTGCTTTGACTGGTTGAGACAACACTACGATTCTGAAGAGTGTTCTTGAATCTTCAATGTAGAACACCTCTTCCTTTACTTGTGCAGTGCTTCAACACTTTTACTTGCCTCGACTGATCTCAGGAACTGATATCTTGACTTGTCGTTCTGGCCTCTTCTGAATATCAAGACACTTCAGATTTGTGGCATACCCAGCTCTCTTTCTCCTGGTGATCTCCCGTTCACATATCTTTAATGGTCTGACCTATGCTTAATCACTTCTGTCTTGTTCTTCATAATCTGGCCGCTATCTCTATATAAACTGTATTAGTTCCTTCTTCATTTGGCAAACACTACGATACTGAGTGATTCTCAATATTGTTTTCTTCTGTAATCTTGACAGCATCTGCACTTACTGACTTTCACTAGTCAACTACTATGTCTGAAGTCTTCTTCTGATTTGCTTGTGGAAGACTTCATCTTGAATGGCTTCACAACTTCAATCTGCATGTTGATTGAGTTGATGCTTGTATCTTCTGTTAGCTTGCACGCCATTCGTTGAGTGCTCTTTGGTTTCCTTGGAATGTATCTTTGTAGCTCAGACCAGAAGCTCCATACTTTGGATATTCTGGGAGTACCCATTTGTTGAGAATCGTGTTGACACTACGATTCTTCCCTTAGCGTTGTGAGCAACCTTTGTAGAAGCCTTAGTTCTGCAGACTACGATTTAGCCTTTTTGTTGCAGACACTACGACTTCGAGATCAGACCTTGACGGACTACGATTTCTGCCTTCATGCTTGCTGTCCTTGTCTGATCTGGCTCGACCACGATCTCTTCCTTTGATGTGATCAGTAGACTCCACTATTTCAAGTGTGATCTACGATTCTTGACTTAGCTCTAGCAGTTGCTCGATCGGCTCATAAACAGGCTGTCTCTACGATTCTGACCATGACGTCCTCAGCAGACTACGAATCTGAGAAAGCTCTTCTCGACACACTACTATCCTTCCTCGTTTCTCCTGGCAGACTACGAACTCTGAGATCTACTATCCTTGCAGACTACGATTCTGCCTTGATAGTTCTCGAGTCTTTCTTGTCTCTCCTGGCAGACTACGATGTTGTTGTAGTGCTCGACGATCAGACAAACCTATCTATTACATTGTATAAGATCAACTTAACAAGCTTGATCTTTCTATATTTATAGTCCTTGTACATCATTTCTTTTTAAGGACTTTACAAAGCTGTTTTGCTTATGTAGGATCAACCTAACATATTTGATCAATTCATTCTAAGTCCTTGTACATATATTCTTACTATCTATCAAAGGACTTTACAGCTTTTGTCAATGCAAGCATACTTGCATATTCATTCATTTATATCATAATCAAATCATATATAAATAGGAATAACATTCTCATGTATATTCCTAACACATGACATGATGTACGAAGGGATAGAGGTTTATGTTGATGATATGATTGTCAAATCCAGAAAGGAAGATGACCACACCGATCATCTCATAAAGTTATTCAACCGGCTCCGTAAATATAACTTGAAGCTGAACCCAGCCAAGTGTGCTTTTGGTATTAAATCCGGCAAATTGTTGGACTTTCTAGTAAGCAATAGAAGCATTGAGCTAGATCCAGCAAATATTAAAGCCATCACTGAGATGCCTACACCCCAGACCGAAAAATAAATTCGAGGGTTTCTGGGAAGAATCAATTTCATAAGCCGATTCATCTCTCAGCTCACAACAACTTGTGAGCCCATTTTTAAGTTATTGAGGAAAAATTCCTCAGGAAAGTGGAATGAAGACTGCCAAAAGGCCTTCCTCGCCATCAAAAAACAAGTGATTAAAGATCCTATTTTGGTGCCTCTAAGGGACAAAGTTCCACTTTTCATATACATATCAGTCAATTCCAACGCCATGGGCTGCATGCTGGGGGCAGAAAGATGATAGAGGCAAGGAAAAAGCCATCTATTGCCTCAATAAAAGGTTCAACAACTGTGAACAGAAATACACTTTGATTGAAAAGACCTGCTGCGCTTTAGCATGGGCTGCCATGAGGTTACAACATTACCTCCATGGGCACACAACCTATCTTATATCCCGTATGGATCTTCTGAAATACATTTTCAGTAAACCCATGTTAAATTGTTGACTGTCAAAATGGTAGCTCATCCCTCAGCAGTTCAACATCATCTATGTAACACAAAAAGCCATTAAGGGTCAAGGAATTGCAGATCAACTTGCCGAAGCCCCATCAGGGAGCTTCCAACCTTTGGAAACTTATTTCCCTGATGACGGTGTAATGACAGTTCATTAAAAGCATCGAGAAGATACAGGCCAATTTTGGAAGCTGTACTTCGACGGTGTTATAAACATGGAAGGCGCGGGAGCAGGGGCAGTTCTTGTATCCATCACTGGAGAACAGTATCCCGTGGCCACCAAGCAACAGTTTGCCAACACCAACAACACAACCGAATATGAAGGCTGCGTAATGGGATTGAAGCTGGTCTGATCAATGGGTATCAAGCATTTAGCAGTCTTTGGAGATTCCGAGCTGGTCATTAAACAAACCACTGGGGCATATCACACCAAAGAGTTGCACTTGTTGCCCTATCATTGACAGATTACCAAGATGGCTATGGAGTTTAAAGATATAGCCTTCATCCACATTCCTCGGAATCAAAATGATTTCGCAAATGCACTAGCAACCTTGGCTTCGTTAATCAGCATTCCCGCAAGGAGAGGAATTCCTGAGATCAAATTCACAAGCCAGATGGCACCAGCCTATGGAAATTACATTGGAGAAATATTAAATGAACTACCTCCCATCCAACAGCCCTGGTACCAAGATATCAAAGAATATTTACGGGATGGATCCATACCCACTGAGGCAGGCCAAGCTGAAAGAAAGCGGATCCATAAAATGGCCATGAAATTCTGCTTAAGTGGAGATTCTCTCTACAAAATAGATTCTGAAATGAGCCTTTTAAGATGCCTAGATAAAGACCAAGCTCAGAGGCTTATAAATGAAGTGCACGATGGAGTGTGTGGGCCACACATGAGCGATCCCCTACTTGCCAAGAAGATATTAAGAACATGACATTACTAACTCTCTCTCAAAGCTGATTGTGATGATAACGTCAAGAGACGTTATCAATGTCAAATCCATGGAAATGTCATCTATGCTCCTCTAAACGAACTACATTGTATGAGTTCGTCCATGACCCTTTTCCATGTAGGTAATGGACGTGATGGGGCCAATAGAGCCCAAAGCCAACAACGGTCATAGGTTTATCTTTACCAAGATGGACTACTTTACCAAGTAGGTGGAAGCTTCCTCATTTCCCAAAGTCACCAAGGATGTTATAATCAGTTTTATCAGAAACAATGTAATCTGTCAATACGGACAACCAGAGGTGATAGTATCAGACAATGCCAAGAATTTGAACAATCAGATGATGAATGAATTATACAGTAAATTCAACATCAAGCATCTCAATTCCATCATCTACCGGCTAAGATGAACGGTGCTATGGAAGAAATAAACAAAAATATCAAGAAAGTTATGCAAAAGATGTCCGCCAATCACAAAGGATGGCCTGACTTACTGCCTTTGACTTTGTTAGCATACATAACATCAATGCGCACTTCCATTGGGGCTACCCTCTATTCATTGTTTTATGGCATGGAAGCAGTACTTCCCATAGAAGTGGAAATGGAATCATTAAGAGTGTTAATAGATGCCCAGATGGAAGAAGACCAGTGGCTGCAAGACCGACACAACCAATTATTTCTGATAGATGAGAAGAAGGTTGTCGCCATATTCCATGGTCAATTATATCAGCAAAGGATTGCTCGGTCCTACAACAAAGAGGTCCGGCTTAGTCAGTTTAAAGAAAATGACCTGGTGCTGAAAAAGGTCATCTTAAATAGAGATGAAGCCAAAGGAAAATTTACCCCAAACTTGGAAGGCCCTTTCATTGTCAAATAAGTGTTGTTAGGAGGAGCCCTCAGATTACAAGAGAGGGATGACGAAGAATTTCCCCAACTAATCATTTTAGACTCCGTGAAAATGTAATATGTCTTAATATTCTGCAAGAAACCATCTTGATCCTAAAAAAAATCAATCAAATCAGGTCTTGTTAGATGAGCCTGAAGTACGTAAGACCTGATCTCCCCATCCACGAGAGTACATAGGCAGCCATTTATGGTGCGGTCTAACCCTCAAAAAAATAACCAAACACTCTACCTCAACATAAACCCTTAAAAAATCCAGTCCCAAGACACCAAAATCGAACCTGAAAATCCTATACACATAAAAAACTAGAAGATCGACGACCCATGCTAAGAGACCCTACGACATATCAATGTCAGTTCATCATGGAAGAGTTCGTGATGCATCAAGACAACAAGTCATAGAGATAAGATGGTGACTATCAAACAAAGTCAAAACATATCCAAAAGGGAAGTGAACTAAAATATATTTCCTTTCCATAGTTACTGTGTGATATATACAATGCATCCTGTACATGACAAAAGTGATTAACCTAGTCTATGCAAGAAATGAAAGCTAAACTCTAAACCCAAAACCAATCGGGTCAGCAAAGCCAGAAGACTATCCCTCTCTACAGACGGGGTGCATCTCTAAGCTCCTGCCCAACTATCTCAATACGGGTCAAAAGCTCTGTCGCAATATGTATAGTACTATCCTGATAACTCAAGAGCTTGCTAGTCTGACCTGCTATCTCATCCATAAAAGATCTGAGAGCAGCATTCTCAGCAACAACATCACCTCTGGCAGCACGGGCCTCATCCCTCTGGTGATAAATAGAGTCCCTACTAGATAAAGTAGTCAACATCAAGGTACGAACCTGATCCCTCTCAAAGGTCAGAAGATGTACCTGCTGCTCCAAAGCCTCTCTAGAAAGTGAGGCAGCAGTAGAAGAAGAACTAGGGGCTGAACTAGCCCAAGCTATTGTCAAGTTAGCAAACAGCTCATCCTCTGTAGGGGAAGGTGGAGCCTCCATAGGCTCCTCATCATCTGAATCAGTACCCGGCTCTGAGTAAACAGTTGTGGCTGCTATGTCTGCCTCCAACCAGGCGTTGTACTTTGCTAAAAGACCAGGGTGGCTATCACTAAAATTATTTGCCTCCCTGTGAATCTAGAAATCATATACTCTCGCCAGATCATCCTCAGACAAAGACGAAGCTGATGATCAGTGACCTGAAGCTCCATCAAAAAAATGCACATCCTGAAACTGATCAAACTGCCCCATGATAGCTAATTGATGGTAAGTAGTCACACCTCTTAAGCCAGCCAATGGAAGAAAGTCCATACCCGTGGCATGTGTGATGAAACTCAAGGGAAATTAATAGCCAGAATAAACTAAGATGGAAAATGGCTCCTCAATGTCATCCAAGAAAACAAACCATGATGTTGCATCCACACAAATAGTAGGTCGGAAAGAATACGACATCGCTATGCTATGACCAAAACAATATCCGTGGCGACGAGCAGTCCTGATCGGCCTCAAGTGCATCATGAACCAGACATACAGCAATACAGAACTACCTCTAAAGTACTCATCAATATGGGTATGGCAATAAAAAGCTGACGTAAGTGTCTCTGCCAAAATCATGGGAATGATAGTGTGATCATCCCTCAACGAGCGGACCACTGTCACTAACCAAACATCCAGATGATCCATATAAAGTGGCATATACAAATATGCTATAAGACACATCAATAAAGCATCAACTCGGCAGGTCTCCATTGCTCCTCAAAAATAGTGAAATCCTCCCTTTGCAATGTAAAATTATCAGCCGATTAAAAATGATCAATCAAAAAAATCTATGGATATCACATGCCTAGATGTGATCTCATCTAGAACAACTGACTACCTCAACCCGGTCATCATCATGAACTGCCGACGTAAGTGACCAACCTCTATCCTGGCACAGGGCCGGTCTAAGGGCAAGTTAGTAATACGTTGGTACTCCTCCAAAGTAGGAGTCAGCTCATCTGCTTCAAATCTAAAAACTTGTCTATCAGGGATCCAACATGACAACATGCCCTCCACAAAACCATTCGGAACCTGGAAGGTCAGGAAAGACATGGAATGTCTCAGCATACGACCTGCTGACAGGCGATCTGAATTTGGCAAATTGTCATACCAGAATCTCAAACGGGATACATTCCGGGTGTGAGGTGTGTGATCAATATGGGTCACAGAAGAAGAATAAGACATCTATAAAATCATGCCACAAGACCATACATAGGTTAATTCTAACTCATCAATATAAATGCAAATCCATGACATATAATGCATGCATCATGACAAATGATAATATAATAGGTGTGATAAAAGAAAAACATTATATATAAATCTCTGTGAAATATAATACATCAACATCATCTCTGTCTTCAAATAAAAATAAAAATTACAGGGAAATGGGACATAACCGCCCAACATCTAACAAAAGCCTACAGGAAGAAATCCCTAACATCTACATCATTAATCCTGTCAACATGAGCTAACTCCTCTTGAGTCACATTATCTCAGCTAAATGGAATATCTGGACGATACAAAGGGGGCTCCAATAAAACCATCAGTGTATATTCCGCCAGAGGGACCAGTACCAGAATGGGAAGGATAAAAAGTATCTACCTCTTCTGGATCTCTGCCTAGATGGTGAATGAAAAGATGTGCTCGGTCCAACCGTTTGGTCAAATCTGCTATCTGCTCCAAATGAGTAGGCTCTCTAACACAGGCTATCCAGTCCGTCATCATCACTGACCCAGACACTATGTCCGCCAGGAACTGGGCAGCACGGGTCTGAGCCCCAGTAGTGTAGGGAGTCCACCACCAATGAAAGATATCCTGTGTGCAAAGACCACCAAACAATGCAAAATCATCCAAGCCCATCAAGGGAACATCGGTAACAGGTCGGGTTAAAGGCCAGAACCGTCGATCAGGAGGAAGATATGGAATATGAACCTCTCTTGTAATGTATCTGATAGCTCAGACTCCCAAGTAGAGCTCCTAACCTCCCTCAGTCAGAAAGGGAATCCGATGAGTAGATAAGGCATACTCTGCCCCTGTCAGAAAACCATCCTCGAAACCCACTGTCAGATGATCTGGGGTGTAAGGAACCCATGTAACATCATCAGTGGTTAGGAACTCCAACTACAGGCGATAGTGAGTAAAGCCCTCCGCCACAGGAACCTTCGCCAGATTAGAATGGTGCTAATGGCGTCCTCGCAGATATGTCTCCAAACTTAAAATGGTGACGGGGCGAAGGCAAGGAAGCCTCTCATAAGCCCAGAACTGTAAATTTAAGAAATCAACTACATCAGTCCAAAAATCAAAATACCCGAAGGTGGGAAATGAAAGTCCATTAAAGAGACTTACCAGTAGAAATGGGTAGAAACCCAACCAGGCATCTGTAACGCCCTCTGAGCGCAGACACATTCTGTGAAGGAAATACACAAAGGTAAATGATCCCCAATTAAAATCCCCTATGTGATCTACCTCACGGAGAGTGCCAACCAAGGCGAAAGAGACAGTAGCGGAGTTGTCTGCAATGAAGCAACATCTGATGATAGTTAGAAATAAACATCGTAGAATGCGATCTTTCTCCCTTTGATCATCAAGAAGAGGCTCTGATAAAGCTCAACTGGAAGCATCATCACTTAGAGGACTGGAGCGGACGATCCGACCCTTAAGGGTCGAAGGAGGAACCCCCAATAATGATCGAATAGCAGTAGAGGAAATGTCTGCCACCAAGGGCGCCCTCTCACCTGTGAACTCCAAGCCCGTGATGAATCGCCAATCCATCTGTGTCATCATCACCTCACAATCTAGCAAATGGAACAACTGGCTCTGTTGAAACCATCGCTCAAACAAAGCTCTCAAATAACCCCATGGACAACGCCGTGGTGCGATGGAAAAGAAAGTCTCGAAACCCCAAAAATGCATAATTGCCTGGTACTCGGGATGAAGATTCCTATACAAGGAATGAATGATAAACCAGTTCCCCCTCAACTGAGTGAATCTGGGAACCTATATTATTTTCAAATCAAGGTTCAACCATTTCCAAAAATGGAAGAAAAGAAAGTCAAAATAAAAATTTCCAGTACCCCATTCGCGTGTAGATGGACCGATGGATGACGTCTCAAATCGCCTAAGAGAACGAGAATCGTCATATGTATGCCAGGAAGGTCCTGACGAGCAGTGGAAGAAGAAGGAGCTGGATTTGCAACAGGAACATCCTCCTCCTCCTCTAGAACTCCGACCCTATCAACTCTAATAGGACGGATCACAGACTCGATCAATCGATGGACCTATCGAGTCGGGCGAGACAAGGGAACATCTGAAGCTGTCCTCCTAACCCAGAAGAAGCCCTACAAGAAGTGAAACTGTTGGGCCTATTAGAATCCATACCTGAAAAAAAGACTCCAAATCACCTCAGAAAGGGTGGGGTATGCTTTTACATCAAGTCAAAAATTCGATTAAACATATGCATCAACCTAGGACAAAAGACTCCTAAGGATAAATTTAGATCATCACATCATGTATGGTCTGCACTTGTAAAATTGCATTATTTTAATATACATCCCTAGTAGAGTTAAATATGCATGCCTAGACTCATAATTTTTTTTTGCCAGAGTCTCTTCTATAAAATATACTATCTGTATGCACATAGGCATGACTAGGTGGCCATAAAGTAGCACACCAATCCCAATCAAGAATATTTCATATGTAAGCATTCAATCATGCCCACAATGGTAAACAAATTTCCCAGGGCAATTAAAATTTAGTCATGACAACTTCATGCTCATTGGTCCTAAAATAGGATAACTAAACCAGCCAAAATGTGTGTAAAATAATTTTTGAAAAAATAAATTTTTTCACATCAGAACGTTCAGCATGGTAAAATACAAACATTTACTAGGCCTGTTCATTTTTATTAAGTCATTTATGCATACATATTTGATACATTGCGTTTAAACTCATTAAACATGAAACCTGACAATCTAACGGTCAAAACATGAAAGAAAGAGACGTAAACGTTTCCTGAGATGTACAGAACGGTTGTACAGTGACGCATTTCACCAAAAGCAACTCGAAATGAGTAGATCTAAGCAGAGAGGTTCAGATTTTTCAGTGGGAATCAAGTTGAAAATGA
The DNA here is from genome assembly GCA_020205555.1 of Panax stipuleanatus. Classification (NCBI taxonomy): domain Eukaryota; kingdom Viridiplantae; phylum Streptophyta; class Magnoliopsida; order Apiales; family Araliaceae; genus Panax; species Panax stipuleanatus. The sequence goes on from CM035120.1 coordinate 44,129,475, forward strand.
CATATGAAAGGGCCAGGGGGTTTAAAACCACCCGCAACCTACCGTGAGTCTACCTGCGGCAGCCGCAGGTAGACCTACAACAGACTGGGGGTGGGTCCCACCCCCTCAGGATTGATTAAATTTAAGTCCCAGCAGGTTCCCCGAATGCCAAAAAGTTAAATCAGCAAAAAATGTTCTACGCGATTGAGCGTAAAGTGCCTGAAACCCTAAAATATGGTGTCAAACTTCTGATGAATGTAAATCCCCATCTAAACCATTGGTGACAGCCCTAACGTAGCATCGGGAAGGATCCGGTGATGTAAGCTGTTGAAAACTACTTCAGCGAAGATATTAGTATGTCTGATATTGTAAACCGTTGGTGACAATCCCAGCGTAGCATCGGGAAGGATCCGGTGATGTAAGCCCTTGAAAACTACTTTAGCGAAGATATCAAAATATCTGGTATTGTAAATCGTTGGTGATAGCCCCAGCGTAGCATCGGGAAGGATCCGGTGATGTAAGCCGTTGAAAACTACTTCAGCGAAGATATCGGTATGTCTGATATTATAAATCATTGGCAACATCCCCAATGTAGCATCGGGAAGGATTCGATGATGTAAGCCGTTGAAAACTATTTCAGTGAAGATATTTGAATATTTGGTATTGTAAACCGTTGGTGACAGCCCCAGCGTAGCATTGGGAAGGATCTTGTAATGTAAGCCATTGAAAACTACTTCAGCGAAGATATCGGTATGTCTGATATTGTAAACCGTTGGTGATAGCCCCAATGTAGTATCGGGAAGGATCCAGTGATGTAAGCCATTGAAAACTACTTCAGCAAAGATATCAGAATGTTCAGTATTATAAATCGTTAGTGTCAGCCCCAACGTAGGCATTGGGAAGGTCCGGTGGTATCAGTCATAAAAATTATCCCCAAGAGAGATCTGGAAAGCGTCCGAGGATATAAACATTTCAGTTTATCTTCAATGAATCATTTTCGGGAATGTCCGTTGATTCAAACCATTGGAGTCAACCCCAGCGTAGGCATTTAGCATTCATGACATCATATTATATCTTGTCATAGCATCATTACATCTACCATTGTTATATTTCAAGTGTCTAGTAATCTTTATCCTGTTCATTTCATTGCATTGCATAAACATGATAAAGAGGGGCATCTGTAGACACTCAAAATTTATTTTCCTGTTACTAACTACGTAAGAGGGCAAAAGCGCCTTTTCAAACACTGGAGACGACCCCAGAAAACTAAAACCACAATCAAACCCCGGAGACAGCCCCGTGGGACATTAAATCAATCCTCAGAGATAACCCTGAGGAAAGACAGAATCAACAGCAGTCAAACCCCAGAGACAACACTGAGGAGAGACAGCTGCAGCCACATCAATCTAAGAGATAACTCGGAAGGGCAAAGATGGAATGTTGACAACACAACATAAATAACTTATCATCCAGCTGTGGATAAGGTCACAAGAGCCATCAAAAAAATCCCGAGTGCAAACTGCGCAAGACAACTCAACGGACTGCTTGCGAAGACTTGAAGATGCTATACTGGTTATGGACCCATATTCCCGAAGTTGAAAAAGGTCAAGCCCTATATCATTATGTAGCTGTCGAAGAAAGATTTTCGGAATGGTATGACACACCTCCATAGAATTCTAGGATTACAAGATTCGAGACGGCGGGGCCTACTTGGCCCAGACACAGGTACACCTGCGGCTGCCGCAGGTCTACTTGCGGTTGGCCAGGTCTATAATATTAGAACCCCCCAGCTCATTTTGAGAGAGAGAACTCATTTTGTCAACCTTCTAGAGAGAGAAATCCGAGGGTCTTAGTGAGAAAGGGAGCGTTTCCTTGTCTTAAACCCTATAAATCTCAATTATAAACATTTATATACATATAAACTCTAACATATCAAGTTTTAACCGGTGGAAATCAAGTTTTCAGGTGCATAAAGTCGTTCGTTCGCAGTTCTCGCCCCAGTTTGTAAGATCTCTTCAGATCCGTGCTTGTTTACTGCTTCAATACATATATAAGTGTTGTATATACTTAGATCTTGCTTGGTTGTGGTTAGATTTTAGTTTTCACAGTTCAATTTGTGTAAATAGTTAATATTTAAAGTGTATTGACTAGATTTATACTAGATCTAGATTTTAACAGGTTCAAAAGTTACAAAACTTAAACCTTTTGAGCTAGACTGGCTAGGATCTAGATAGATCTAGTTTACTTTCTAGTTTGTAAATATTTGGCAACGACGTGACCCTAGATCTGTATCTAGAAGAAACAAGAAGCTTATTTACTCGCGTACAAGGATTTGATCAATAAATCCATTGTTCAGCGAAGTTTTGAGCTACATATGTATATATTATGTTAAATATACATCGTTCAAGCTTTTAAATGATTTAATATGAGCCTAGGAGCCACAGGATCGATGATTCAATTAATGGATCTAGATCCGGTTCGAATGATGGACTTGTTTAAGTTTTACAGTTAGCTTGCAATTCATTATACATGTAATCTAGGGCCTTAAAATGGTATCCGAATTTAAGTCCCCGAAATAGTGAAATCGTGGTTTGTGGGTGTTCGGGCTTACTTAGATGACTTCTATGCCCACAAGGAGCCCGACCCTTGTAGATAATAGTTTCAATACTGTCAAAGATGCTTTGCATCTCAATAAAATCGAATCAAGCCGCTTCTAGAATAAAATTACAAGTATCAAAGGGCCTCGATTCCTATTTGGCGAAAAGGGTTTGAAAGCCGGATTTCAAAACCTCACTTTTATATACTTTATCTAAAAAAAATGAACTTTTCTATAAATCAAACCATTTGTACATAGGTCCAAAGAGGCAAAACACTACTTTTAAAATAAAACACTCAAGCACTTTCACATATTTAATCACACACACACACAACACATGCTTAGGGAATGAAAAGTAGCGGTAACCGTGTTTCACGAAAGTCGGGGGATGCCTAACACATTCCCCTCGCTTAAGAAAGCCCCCGAACTCTATGAATCTCGAGTTCCAAACCAATTAAATGGAGTCACATATTGGGTCATATTGCGAAAACCTTTCAAAATTCGGTTGAGTTGGTACAACCTTTTGAACTCATACCAACTGGCGGCTCTGTCTAATTCGGCTCAATCCTTAAAATCAGTCTTTTCAAAATCGTCGACATATATGTCGGTCCTTTCCTAAAACTCACCCTTTAAACAAATGAATCAACATAGCGAAAGAAGCAAAATCAGGGAAAGGGGAATCCTCCACCCCGGTGTCGACACACCTTTCCCAAGAGCGATTTTGATGCCTGCTCCCGACTTGTCGAGAATCGTTCGGACGATGTGTCTTGGACTGATTCCCTGGAGAACTCTCCCGCCTTCGGACGTGGCTGGAAGCACCGTCCTCACCATCCAAACGAGCCAACTGAACATTACTCCTTTTGTTGAAGAAGTAGGGCCTTCACAGTATCATTGGCTACTTGAACCTTTTTCTCTAAGATCGTCCGCCTTTCATCTCGATCATCTCACTTGGAGTCCTGAGTCTGTGTTTGGGACGGGTTGTCTTCGACACGTTCGTTGGACCTTGCTTCCTTCCTGGCCGTGGAGAACAGTCAGCGTTTGACATCACCGCCCTTGGTTTCCTTTAAATCCACTGAATGACTTCAGGGTTCGACCCTGTCCAGAAATTCTTTGGATATGCCCAACATGTCCTTAACCAAATCCTTTGGTTGTGCAGATAGGTCAACCGTTAATTTTTCATGTCCGAAAACTATCTTACTGGTCACCATTAATCCTGATCAAATTATTTGTGATTAACAACTCCTAGCACTATTATATAGAATCTAGGGAACCTAAAGAAAAGGGGGTAATGGAGAGCGACAAAACTATTTTTATGATTTTTATATAGATGTTGGACAAGTTTGACACAAACTATTTTTATGAGTTTAGGATTCTCTCCATTACATTTATCATTTAATTTCTCTTAATATATATTCAACGATATAAATATGATATTTAGCGATAAATCAAAATTTATCTTAAACAATTAGTGATAAAAAAATCGCAAATAAATATGTCATTGAAAGTGTCGTTAAATATAATATTTGTATAGCTAAATATGTATCAAAAGAAATTGAAAAATAGGTATAATAAAAGGTATTTTAAAATGATTTAAATTTAGATGTAGATATTTTGGACAAGTTGCACTCAAACTATTTATAGATTGAGTAATGCTACTATCACATAAAGTAGTTCACATAAAGTCGGGTGGCACCCCCTAATTTGTTATTGAGTCAAGTGGGTCATATCAACAACAAATCAGGAAGTGCCATCCGACTTTATGTGAGTCTTATGTGAGCTACTTTATGTGATAGTAGCATTATTTTTATAGATTTGTTAATGGGTGGCTGATGTGGATGAAGGTGTTGACGTTCGTTGGATTGATGTGAAGTGCAATAATTTGTTGGTTGCAACTTGCAAGCCTAATTGCCCCTTTTCCCTTGATGTTGTTGGGCAAACTATTTTTGGGACCAGTTTGTTGTGTTTGATAATTTAAATGTCAATTTTTTTTATTTATTAAACACTCTTTTAAATCACCAAATTTATCATTAAGTTGAATTTGTAATGATATTGCGGATAATTTTTCTTTCTTAACGTACAACATCAAAGAGTGATAAAAAAATTATATATAAATTGCATAAAAATCACAAAAAAATTCTTTTCACTTATATGTTATCCTTTAAAAGAGGGTAAAAAGTGTTTAACATGTATTGTACAGAAAAACTTATTCAACCAGAAGCTCATCCATAAGAATTATATTACAACAAAATAAATAATTGTAAAGACTTAATTTATGATTTCTAATACATATCGTAGAATTGTAATTAAATTAATATATTTTCGAAAGAGATGCGATAACAAAAATATTAATACAAAAAGATTCACAAACTCAAATATAATATACTCATCACATTTCTTAATTTTAAAATAAATTATTTAAAAATTAACAGTAAGCTTGAGTGGTTGAGCGAGATTTCGTAGTGAAGAGAATGTGTGGTAGATGAAATTTGGGTGGTTGGGTGGGTTGGGGGGAATATAAATAAAGATTAAACATCTAAAATTTGTTTGGGAAAGAAAAATAAACAAAATGTTAAAGGAGTGTTTGTGAATTAAAAAATTGAGGTTTCAGTACATACTAATTGGAAGAAGGAAAAAAAAAATCGGGTGGGGTCATGGCCCGGTCCCGACTGCATGTAGTGCCGCCGCTGTCTCTCAATAATGGTTTCGCTCCATGAGTTTTTGTGTTGTTTGCCTGCGTAGGTTTTTTCGTACAGGTGGTTGCTTACTTGTTCATGTATAGGTTAATTTTTGGGTAGGTGTTTTTCTGATGATAGTTATTGCTTCTTTTTTTCCCTCTTAATTTGGGAGAATTGAACTTAGGACCTCTTATTTAGCAAGAGACCTAGAATATTACTCAAGTTAAAGGCTCTCGGTGGTGTTGTTGCTGCTTTGGTTTGACTGTAGTGTTGTTGTAGTTTAAGATTTATATACTTGTATTTCGTTATATCTAGAGGTGTAAACGGATATATACGGATTCGAATACAGTAGTATCCGTATCCGTTTATTTGCATATATACTTTTAAACCGAATACGGATAATATTTACTTTTTTTTAATACGAATAATATCCGCTTTTTTTCCGAATACGGATGCGGACGAATACGGATTTTTCGGTTATCATTTACAGCCCTAACTATAACTAGAATAAAAAAAATAAAAAATTTTAAAATATAGTTTATTAATGAATGAATGTTAATTTATTTATTTTTAATAAATATTTAAATACAATAATCAATGTTCTAAATTACAATTCAAATAAGTTTTCATCATTTTTGAAATCCTAAATTTCAAAATGAATGCTCTACTTATTTCAAAATTTAGACTTCTAATTTCTAAATAATTGGGCTAATGAAAGTGATAAATACTCCCTCCACCTGAAAATTATAAACGTGAATTAATTATTCAACCCCCTTCTACATTAATTCTAAATTAATTTAGACTTAACACATTTTAAAAATAAAATTATATTGTTCATTATTCCCGCCTTCCAGCATTACAAGTAAGTTTTGAAAGAAAAAAACTTATAACAAGCTAATAGTTATAGTTTTGTTCTTCTAGTATATAATTTTCATATTTTAGATATTTTAACTTTATAATAGTAAAAATTCATTAACTATACTTAAATCAATTTATTTCAGTTTATTAATATTATAATAAAAGTGTTATTTCCTATTTTTTAGAAGTGAAATTATATATTTTTAAATTAATTTTCGTATGATAGTGAAAACTAATTATTATATAAGGAATGCTACTTTTAAAAAAAATATTTTGCTTATTATATAATAATTAATATATATATATATATATATAAGTTATTTGAATACGAATTCCGGATACGGATCCGAATCCGGATATCCGCTATCTGCCGGATATATTTACGGTCGGATGTTAAACGAATACGAATACGCCTATATCCGTATTCGTATCCGTTTATTTGCGGATACCTTTAAACCGAATACGGATATATCCATTTTTTTTCAAATACGAATAATATCCGTTTTTTTCGAATACGGGTGCGGACGGATACGAATTTTTCGGTTACCATTTACAACCCTAGTTATATCTATAAATGGTATTAACGGTTATCAAAAAAAAGAAAAGAACGTCCTCTTTGTAATTTGTTATAGGCGATAAAATATATTTTTTTATTTTTTATAGAACCTATTTTATTATAATTTGATATATTAGATGTATTTTTATCCAATGTTTTAGAGAAAACTTAGGGAAAAGACGTAAGGGCGGGGTTGAACCTTGTTTAATTATGAAATTTTCTAATAAACTCGAATATCACACGGGAAAAAAGGAGTTATCTACCACTAAATTATCACATTTGGCTTTCTTGTTGTCAATATTTTTAAGTAAGAAAGGTCATACCAAATTAGCAATTAAAGATGTGCATCAATGTCATATAAATTCTCTTTAAAACTAAACTTTTTATTTAAACACTAATTTAGTTCTAAACTATATACAACCCCGCGCGTTGCGGCAAGATTATTTAATTTTTTAATAATAAATATGTGCGTACAATTAATAAATTAAAATATAATAAGAAGATGGTAAATTGTTGTTCGATGATCAAATTTTACACAGAAAAACAAATGAATATACATTGTAGGGGGTAGTGTTGAGAGTTTATCGGTTTGCAGGGCCGGCCCTGAGGGGGTGCAGAAGGGGCGATCGTACAAGGCCCCCAAATTCGGAGGGCCCTCAATTTTTTTTTTTTTTTGTGTATATGTAAAAAATTGATTATAGAATCTTGATTGATGATTTTGCAGCAAAAAATGCAAGAAGAATCAATTTCAAGTGACAGTGTAGTATGGGACAGTTCAAGGATATGGAGCTTTTGTGAATGATGCTAGCGATCGTGTGAAGTTTATTATTCATTTAAGTTTTAGCTACTTTTTCTTTTTAATTGATAATTTATTGAAGTTTTAGCTATATTTTTTTTCTAATTGATAATTTTGTTACTCGACGTTGACATTTATTATTTTAATTAATGATGAATTTTGATATAAATTGTGCTTTATATATTGGTGCTGATAAAAAAATTAGTATTTTTATATGCGAGAATGCCCCTATTTTTTTTTTCTCACAGGGTCTCCAAATTCTTAGAACCAGCCCTGTTGGTTTGTGCATTACATCTTCTGCTTTGTTCTAAGGTATTTTTTGTAACAATTGTTTAAGGCCTTTGAGTAATTTCTTTGTTTTTTTCCAGGTATATTTACTGCATGAATTAAAAATTCCGAACTTATTCTAAAGTCTAAAATCTAAAGATACAAAGCAAGAAAGAAAAAAACCCTGCAAACCTAAATTTGTGTAGACAGTCAGCAAAATATTACAAACAAAAAGTAAGGGGACAAAGAAAGGAAAAAACAGGTCAGGCCCAATCTTTAGTCCCGAATTGTTTTTAATGGCCCACTCTTCCTTTCTTTTCTGCTTTTTCAAGAACTACTCAGGAACCACAGCAACTCCCTTCAATTTCAGTTCACCCATTTTTCTACATAGCATAGACAAAAATTAAATGCTACATTGCCATTACATAGAAAACTCAAAGCAACAACTCAAAATAGTGGTCCTGTTTACTTGAATCAAATAAAGTAACTAACAGAAGAAACATATAAAATTAGTTTGACATCTTAAGAAAAAATCCCAACATTATTCTTTTTTAAAGATTTTGTGAAATCTACTATGAAACTTTTTATAACTTGTTACACTTGTTTATTTGATCCAACTTCAGATGACAATATCACTTTGCATCAAAATAAATTCAATTAAATGTATTCTTGTCATTAATTTTTGTCATCTTTACATATAATGTATTCTTTGGTATTTTAATTCAAATATGGGCAGCTTAAGGACTTGAATAATGACCCTCTTTAGAAGTGTATGATACATCATACATGGAATGATTGAAAAGTAAAATTCAAAGTTAAGTAGAAGATACATACTTGTTTCAGACATTTTTCATATTGCTTGCTGAACAGTATAATCTGGGTTTTTGTGTTTGTGATTTGTGTTTGTTTATAAGTAAAACTTATTGTTTTTGTAGTAGATTAGTTTATTACTGTTTAATTTTCTGAAAATATATATATTTCAAGAAGACTATAAAATGAAATATATATTTCAAAAAGAGGTCAACCAATAAATGAAACTATGAGTAAAAGCTCACAAAGGAAATGGATTTGAAGCATCTTCAGCAGTCACGGTAATATCATCATTCACAGCATACAAGTCATATACAAAGTCATCTTAGATGCTGCGATTACAATAAACCAAAATAAAAACATGAACAAAATTAGTGATAGGCTGTCTTAAGACCAAGAAAAGGGTGACGAAATGTCATATATATTATAAATTGATGCCAATTCCCACAGGTGTAATTATAGCCCACTCCTTGTAAAGAAAAACAAAAAAAACTATACATTTTAAGTTTTTAACCAATCCAGTTTTTTTATCGCCCAGCAGATTCTTTCATGTGGTTACACCAAGCTAAAGCAAATTATTAGTGAAAGATTGCTAAACATAGAAAATGTGTATTTAAGAATATCAATTTTTGATGATCCCAGACACAAAACAGAAAAAGAAAAAAAATAAAATGAAACAATATACAGGGATAGACCTCCTTTGGACATGTAATCGTCAATTTCAGATTCTATTTCTGAAGCAACACTTGGAATGAACTCTCTTAACAGAGGCAGAAAAGATGACATAATCCTGTGATCCTCCAATTCTGAGTCTCTGCAAAAAAATATTAAAAATCGGATCATTACCAGCAAGAAGTTTCAAGTAAAAATAATAACTTAGATTATATCATTACATGTACTTACTCCTGCTCTTTCACCTCATTAGTTGTTTCCACAACATCAACACGAACACCATCGTAGAGATGACACATCTCGCTTAATGCTTTGCCGTGATTTGAATCTTTTTTACCTTTCCTCCTCCAGATTTGTTCAAAGCGAGCAATTTTTGACGTAACCTGGCAGAGGAAAGAAGATGAAGTAATCACACATCAATATCATATGATACATATTCAGAATCCATAATTTACATTCAAAAAGCAATAATTAATTATCAAATATCAACAAAATGTATAAAAGTAAATATGAAAACATTTCTAGATATACCGACGGCAAAAAAGAAGAAACCCAATTAGAAAAGAAAATGCATAGATTTCTGAGTGAATTTAAGGGACAGAGAGAACCTGTTCCAAGGAATCTCACCAGCTAACGGTTTGGAAAAACCAGCTAACATGCACAGGAAAGTGTTTTTACCTACATAGAGGTTTGAATTACATATTTGTTCCGCTTTGAGTTGTCTGGGCCAGAAACTATAACTCATTCTTGCACATCAGATAATCAAACAGGAAAAAAAATGACATGTTCAGAGGACATACATGTCACATAGAATATATTACATGATCTGATAATAATAGATCATCATTTTAAGGAAATTCCATGAATAAAAATCAGTAAAACAACATAAAATCATGTACAATACCTATATCATTAGTTGACAATACAATATATACATATTGCAATTGTATATAGTTATAGTACTATAATGTTAAGATTTGTAGTAATTTAAGAGATTATAAATGCAAAATATTTATGTGGGATTATAAAGTAGTGATTTTAGGAGATAATAATTAAGCAACGTTACTATAAAAATCGAGATACATACTTGAACTCGAAAATATATTGTCAAGATATGCAGAGAGTTGTAAATATAAGAGATCACCCAAAGGAACTTTTTGATTTGGTGTACTATGCCATCTGTTTGATTCAGATTATTGAGTAGACAATTCAACAATTTCCTGCAAAACATTATTCAAATTTTGTGAGATACAGCAATTCACCAATAATGCATCAATTTATTCAAACAATTTCACAAATCAAATTCTTGGTACAGATTGAATTCACTATTTTTCTCATATAAGGTTACATATAGGATCATATGTTAGTACATGTCCATAAGATAAGTACATGTCCATGAGATAAAATGCAGATGTCTGTTCTAATTAAATATTCCGGATCAAAAAATTTCTCAACAATATGATCATCAGAGATCAATAATAACACTACACTACACACTGACAAGATACATTCAATTTGGTAAAACAATACATTTGTCATTACTCCTATCCATAAAATAACATTAAAATATGATATTCATTAGGACGGAGCCATGAGGTAGCAGTATATCTTTTGTAAAACAAACAAAATAGTAAAATCACTTTAAAACGTATGAATAACATTTCAATATATTATATCTTCAACATATAGAATATATGTTAAAAAAACCACACCCCTCGTCCATCAATCTGTGTATTCAAAGTGATATCTCAAGACTAATAGAGCAACTAATTAAAGCTATGGAGACGGGGAGAGAGTGAGAATGTGAGTAGAGAGAGAAAGCACCATTAAAGCCAAAAAAAAGAGCTGGGATATATTGAGCCTTGAACGAATTGGTTTTTGAATGATCTGAATTGAACGAATCAAGATGTTCATTTGGGTCTGCTTCTTATTCGCCGTCTTTAGGGAAATTGCCGCAGAGAGCGATGCGCCGAGAGAGGGTAGGGACGAGAGTGATTTAGGGGAATGAATTAGGGTTTGTTTTCAACCTCATTTGTTATGTTAGGTGGGCAGGGTCTTAAAAGGAATATTAATTAGGCAGAACATGTATTGAATTGTGAGAATGACAGATGTCAAAATATGGTGTTATGTACTGTGTTTTAGTATATTTAATAGATTTGTATTTATGTTCCTCAAACAATAAAATCTAAGGTTGATCAATTCTCTCCTCTCTTTTTCTTTTTTCTTTTTTTGAGGGGTGGGGGGTTTATCCAAGAAACTAATAAAGAAAAAAAATTAAGAAATTGAGGAGAAATGATCAAAGAAATACTGAAATAGGTTGATAACCCCTAGAACACCCAATAAGTGCTACTTTCAACCCGTCCACTTCAAAGAACAAAATTCCCTTTTGTGTGGAAGACTAGAAGTCTATTTTAAATACCTTATTCTCCAATATGTTGTAGACGGATCCGGTTATCATGAAATTAATTTTATGATATGTTGATTAATTGAGCAATACAGTACTGACACACAGAGAAATCACATTCTGACTTGCGTGTCAACAATATATTAATCAATTGACCAAATTTAACTTAATACTAAACACTCCCGTTGTAGACCTTAGAGGAATAGAGGGTCAAGCAAATTAATCAATTATGTCAAGTTGACCTAGCCACGAGTCATCATATTATATTTCTTATATATGAAGAGACGAGGAAAATTGAAAGAGGGTACAATCCAAAGAACCGCTTGGTGGAGAGAATTATATAGGAAATAAAGGTTGCTAGAGAAACCAAAAAGAAAGTTTTTTTTTTCAGAAAAAATTTATATTAGTCATTTTCTAAGTTAACCAAATCGATAATCTTACTTAACCATGAAATTGCATGCGTTTATGTGTATTTTTGGAACATATGTAATTCTGGATAAATTATAGATGGTTATCTAAAGTTTATTTATTTATTTAAGAAAAGAAAAGAGATAGGATTTGGTTCTTTGAAAAGACGGTTGATATTGTTAGAACAAAACTAATATTGTCAGAGAAATAAGGGTCATTTAAAATGTTATGTGTCGCTAGAACGGTAGAACAATTGTAAAATATCATTTAATGTATATTTACTTTGATAATTAAATTTTTACTATGAGAATATCAAAATTATAAACATTATTTTGCGGCATCAAATTTCATCCTAACTACTGCAATAAGCATACTCAAACTTTGGATAGTCCAAAGAGATAAGAAGGACAAGTAATATGGGAAAGAAGTAGTGTATTTTTTGTACAAAAATAAAAATAAAATCAGATTCTAGTTTTGACCAAATACTAAACAACCTGTTTGACAAAAGAGAGATGTGACTGCCTGTTCTAAATTCAATTTTTAATAATCAATTAATTAATTAGGACGATCAAACTTACACCAAATATGATAGCCTTGAGGTAAATTCTTTTTTTATTATTATTATGTAAGATCACATGTACGAGTTTACTTCTTAGTAAATTCAGAATTAGCATATTAAACTTATAAAAAATTTCCCTAATTAAGATTGTAGGATAAAATGTATCACTAAAATTAAATTATATAATAATAATAATTTTTGTAAAAAAGAACAACAAAACTGTTCTTAGAAAAAAAATGGACAACCAAACTGTGTTTAGTTACTTGAGGATTTTATTTTTAAATAATTTATAAATAATAATAAAATGTTATATTATATAAGGGAATTGATATTTCCATAAGTGAAAGTATTAGTTCCACAAGCTCTCTCATATAATTTTGAATCCAACTTATTATTCATGTGAGGAGGAACTTGTAAAACTATCAAATTTACTTATGAAAATATCAATTTTCTTATATAATGTTTCGACAAACTAAATTAAAAGTAGAAGGTAATTTCTCTTCCCGTATAATACGCTCTTTTTATTCTTTCATTATTATACAATATATATATATATATATATTTCTTCTCAATTAATAAAAATATGTATTTTCCAAAATTATAATATTAAGCATTTTTCTTCCGAATTTGCTATGTTAACACCAAGATTTTACCACGCGCGTCAATCACCAAAAGCACGTCTAACCCTGCACAGTAAACACGTCAGCACCGGATCTCGACGGCTTGGGCCGCCGGGGATCGCTCCGGTGTAAGAATAAGTACAGGCCGAAAAAAGGATTAACAATGGAGGTTATATGCTCTAGTGTCTGGTAGAGTAAAAATGTTCAGTTTGTATATGTGTGTACCTTTTTTTGTGTGATATTCTTGCCCTTATACCCATCTCACCAACTTGCATGTATCCCCTATGCTGATGTCATCTTATTTCATGCAGACTTTATCAAATCCTTGTTCCCCACTAAGCCAATATTATGTCAAGTCCTCATTAATGAGGACGGCTAAGCCAATCAATCAGCCGCCTGCTAATCTTATAGATTACGGCTAATCCATATTAGCTAAGATAGTGGACCCACAAGCAGCCATCTGTCCACTCCATGAACCATTAGCCCAAACCTTATTTGAGTCATCAATTTAAATAACAGCCCATTACTCCAAGAATAAAAACGGGTTTGACTCGGAAAGCCCAAAATGAGTAGGACCCGACTGGCCCAAATAATCACGGCCCAACATTGCCCCCTAGTCTTTTATCAAACCGAGTGTTTGATGAAAGAGTATATAGCGAACTGGCCCACTCAGCAAAAAACCAAAAGCCAGACTTCAACCTTTCGAATTCAAATCCAGACGCCAAATCCGCATTTCTATCATTACATTCAATTAAATGTGCAGCCCTTGGATTTCGTGAACCATCGAAGGGACAACTCTATAAAGCCTCAAACCCACCAACTTAGACAGCTTTACCTGTTTATCAGAGATACAAAGAACTCTAGCTTCCTTCTTCCTCTGGCTTTCTTCCTCATCTTCTCTCTGTTAGCAATGGCTTCCCAAAACATAGAAAACACTATTCCGACTTCTAAAATTCCTCCATCCTCTAACCTGGCTGCTCCGAATCCTACTCAAACCATGTCAGAAACAAATCCCAAATCCAAACCTTCATCCGGCAAGAATCCTTCACATCCCACTCTTGAGATCCCTCCTTTTGACTTCAAGGATGAGGAACAACACCCCATCGCCAATAGCCCTTCTAATATTACAGAGGATGACATCAACATCATCCGTGAGCGTTACACCATCCCAGATACTCATCATCTGAGGGTGCCGGCCCCTACTGAAAGAATGTACCAGCTTCCTGAGGGCTGGACCGCCATGCCCCTCACCCTTTCAGAAAAGGTAGTTCGTTTTCCCCTTCATTCCTTCCTCATCACCCTTCTAGGGTTTATGGGTGTAGGGCTCGCCCAATTAGCCCCCAACTCCTATATTCACATTCTTGCCTTCATCGCTTTCTGTAGCAAAATAGGGGTTTCCCCTTCTATTGACTTCTTCTTTACTCTCTTCACTTCGGGTAAGTCTCGCGAACGAGGTTTCAAGGTGTTAGGCAAACAGGCCCCAAAACCTAACTCCAAGTTCGAGAAATGCCCCTTGATGGACACTCATTCGAGCAACAAAAAGTGGTATGAGAAATGGTTCTTCGTCAAAGGACCTGAGATTTCTTCTATTCCAGACTGGACCACTTTCGCAGACCTTGGTGACATTCCAGAGGAACTGGTGAGGGAGATAGCAAAGTTTATGGAGAAGCTTCCAATGGAAGAATGGAGCTTCGCCCTTCTGAGTAAGCAAGCGTGGTTGTACGACCACAAATGTAAGTCCGAAGTCAATACTTGTATAATTTCTCCAATCTCTTTTAATAATTATTCTGAAATATCTTTCTTCGATTTTTGTAGTATCTCCCATCAGACCCACCTCCTCTGATATAAAAGAATTAGAGGAATTCCTTTCTGCCAAACCAACTCAAGATCCTCCTAAAGATCAAGAAATCGAAGCATAAACTTTCGAAGCCCAAAATACCGAACCCCCAACTGCCAAACTAAACCCTACCGAAGGGACCAGCCAGCCTCGCCGAAAGAAGAGAGCAGCTAGGAGACCCAGACATGTGTCAGCCCTTTCGTTAACCGAGAGTCTCCTTGACATACCTGTCGCTGATCGTACCAAAATCCTACTCACCAAGAAGCGAAAGGTCAAGACCAAAACTATACCTCTCACGACCGAAGAATTAAGAGTACCCCCTCCTGAAGTTAATCATTCTCCTCCTTCGCCAACCAAAACTGATGAATTCGAGGTCGAACCCAGTTCTCCTCTTATTCAAAAGAAAAAGCACACTACAGATGACCAACCATTTATAACAGTTGACCCTCCAATAACCTCCGACCCTCCTCTATTCGAACAAACAATACCATCTCCACAACGATCAACCCCTCCTTTCTTTGGATAAGAGCATGGAGCTTCCCGATCACCCAGCCTATGGCTTGACCAGAACGAGGACTTCCCTTTGCACCTCTACAACTCTTTCGTTCTGGACACAGATAACCATCAGTTCGACAACAGTTCCATCTCTGATCTGATGGAAGAGGGCATGGCTAATCAAGCCAGAGTAAGTACTTAACCATTTTTGTTTATAAATATCTTCTTGAGGCCTTTTATTAACTATAGATAACTGTAGGCAAATGGAGTCTTCGAGCGTCTTTATCAAAGATATAAAGAAGCTGAAGCCGAAGAAGAGGCGGCCCGAAGAGAAAATGTTATTCTGAAGTCGGCTTTAGCGAGAGAGAGAAGTGAACATGAAAATACCCTCTTCAACACCAAAGGCCTTCAAAACAAACTCATAAAGTTGAAAGAACAACTGACTGCATTCGAGGCCCTCCAACAAGCAACCGCTCAACAAAACCTAAAATTGCAAAGGGCCAACGAACAGTTAAGCCATAATAATCAAAGCCTAACCAAGGCTATCACTGAAGCCAAAAAGTCTGAAGAACGACATCTTAACCTTCGGGGCAAGGTCGAGAAGGAGCTTCTCGATCTGAAATTAGCCGGCCCCCCACTCACTGAAGTGCTTCGACAAGAAATCCAAATTGCATACCGCAAATCTCCCGAGCTAACAAATGAGATAGTTCAGATGTATGCCGAAGGCTATGAACAGGCCCGAAGCAAAGGAAAAGCAAAACTAGCTGCTCCCTCTCTGAACACATTACTTCTTGATTCTTCCGATGACGAAGACGAAGAGTAATGGCGAAGATAACCTACCTTTACTTATTTTATGAACTTGTAAAAATTTCGATCAACAGTGTAACTTCCGTTTATTTATGTAATGAAATATTCCTTATTCCTTATTACTCTTTTTCAATTTAAGTCATATTGTTATTCAAACAACACATAATTTAAATTTAACACTTCAAATGAATTAAGTAATAATGTAAGGTAAAACTTACTCATTACCGAAGTGTTTTCGTACGTCATCTTTATGATGAACAGATCACCGAACTTTTCATAAGAATATTTGTTCCGGAGAGCTTATAATAACATTCAAGCTTATAACTAGAGACCTCGTTTTTCTCCAAGAGTCGAGCGGGTTCAATTCCAATGATATTCCACTTCGCTACGAGGAGTCGAAGGGATCCATCCTTATAATAATTTGGTAACCTCGTTCTCTCCGTGAGCCGAACGGGTTCGACCAATCAATATTTTGCTTCGCTACGAGGAGACGAAGGAATCCAACCTTATTCCCAGCTGGCAACCTCGTTCTCTCCGAGAGCCGAATAGGTTTAACCCAAAGATGTTCCACTTCACTACGAGGAGTCGAAGGGATCCAACCTTATAACAACCTGGTAAATAAATCAGTCTTGAAGAAAAAAAAGCCATATTTATTGATAACTGCTATCATAATTACAGACTCCTGTACTTCGACGCTAACCCTACTAGAAATATTTACGGAGTCTTCCAGCATGCCAAGTATTCTTTATCTCAGACCTATCTAACGCTCGCAATTGGAAAGTCCCTGGCTTTGGCACACCAACAACTTCATAAGGGCCTTCCCAATTTGGCATGAGTTTCCCCATGTTCTGGGGCGTAGAAGCTTCTACTTCCCGAAGAACGAAATCTCTAACTTCAAACCTTTGGAGCTTTACCCCTTTATTGTAATGTTTAGCAACACGGCGTTGATATGTTGCCAATTTTATCAAAGCTGCCTCCCTAACTTCTTCAAGCAAATCCAAATTGACTTTAAGTCCCTCGACATTATACACATCCTTGAACTGACTGACCCGAAGACTTGTAGACCCAATTTCCACGGGTACTGTGACGCCCCCAAATCCACGTTCCTTCGAAACCTCAGATTCGGTGCAGCCACGATACTGCTATCGTCAAACTATTACATCTTTTAATCATTAGTAAAAGAATACAACTTTGTCTATTACAATTTAGAATATATATTCTATTTATATCCAAGATCTCGTCTTTACATCATATTCGATATTACTAAAATACGGAATAATTTAAACTTTTCAATATCCTTTGAATAAAAATCTTTTTATTGATTCCATAACTTTGATACCAATTACAAATCTTGAATCAACTATATAATATGATTCCTTCTTATCTGAGTTATCGTATAAACATTTACAACTCAACTCGATATCCTCTATGTATTAATTAATACATTCTTACAATACAACAAGTATTAAACAGTGTAAGCAACTATCGAGTACATCATCTAGAATCTAAACAGGGTCCAGACAATAATCTAAGTAATATTCTTCAATGCGATACTATCTATCTTTATCAATCAAGAAGCACGAAATCTTTACCTTGAATCCTTAACCTGCAAAAGTGGTTATTTGCAAGAGTGAGCTCGACAGCTCAGCAATTCTAACAGTCCTCATGCATCACATAGCATATAACATCATACTCAGTTCATGCATTTATAAACAGTTTATATTTACTACGCATATTACTTTTCACATGACAAGTATATCATCAAAGATCAACTTTCAATCTCATTTATATCTTATATACAGTTTATATATAAGTTCACATTATCACAGCATAATATAATTCAACTAACAGTTATTGAATTCATATATCAAATAGGAATTGAAAGACTTGCCTGATTCGTAGTTTAGTAACTACGACTTAACTGCTTAAGAATCTCTGCACTTTGTGTAATCCTACACAGTTATATTAACCATAGAGATCACACTCATCAGTTATATGTATCCACACATTCTCAATGTAATAATAAAGGTTACATTGTTGTCTAACTTGTTTCTTAGAACCTTCATCTCACTTCCTTATCGTATTCTTAGAATAACTATGTAAGTATACGTATACTTTAACCATACGTACTTACTAACATTCTTCATATACACATGTCCGTCTACCACTAATCTATTTACATATAGCTAGTGTAGTCCATCTTTTGAGTTAATCATTCTCATATATCATTACTAAGACATAAGGCCATAACAAAGCAAATATACGCTATTAACCGTCGAAGTCGGATTCAAGTATTAACATATGGTCCTACATAGCATGTATACACATTAAAGGATACTTTCATGCTCGTTTAACCTTTTCACGTCCAATTTACATGATATAGGTTCTAAATTAATACCCGTAAAAACTTAAGTCCATAAACATCAAAATCTAAATCTTAGGGTAACATGTTAACGTTCACGTTCAAGACTCGTGTTTTCATTAGTGAAGCTCATTAACAAGTCCAACATGTTCATGCTTCATTATAAAATCCATATCCGTAAGTTAATATGTCCGTCATGCATTTCAAGGCCATATAAACATGCCCAAAAAAATCAGAATACGTATAGGATCTTTACATGTCAAAGTTCACATTTAAAACTTATACTTTTGTTAAAAATGTTCACTAGTGAGGTTCATCATGCTCGTACTATACTATGAAACATATGTACGCAAGTCAACATGCATTTCACGTGTTTCTAGGTCATACAAACATGTCTCAAAAGTCAGAATGTTTAAAACGGATATAATAAGTTAATGTAAATTTTGAAACTCTAAGTTTATTGTGAAATCTATAACTTCACTATTCAAGCAAGCGATTCTAATATAGCATGCTCATGTTAGTTTAAAGTACTCTTATATACACATTACACATGCTTGCATGCTAGTTATAGCAATTGTCCAACAGTTAGCAGATTTGCAACAAAACAGAAAACAAAAATCTGGTTCCAGGACCCTGCGCAGCTGCGCAGGCACCAGGTACAAACCCGGCGCAGCTGCGCCGGTGTCCGGCCAGTCCAGGAATTTTTCTGCTTCGGCAGAAACCAGTCCAAACTCAGAATTTTCTTACTTATCATGCTCAATATCAATAACAATGTATTTCTAACATGTATAACAGCTTATATAACAACTAACCATCATTCTCCAATTCAATTACCATCTAATTTAACATAATCAATAACTTAAGAAATTCAAGAACTCTCCAATTATCAAACTATGGACACTGTAAAAGTTTTACCTTTGTGAATTGAAATTCTAAGCTTGTTGACATCTCCAATTCTTAGTCTCCTTCTCCAATTAGTACACTTACTCTATATCTTACACTTGATAGAAAACTCAGCAACATCAAATGAGAAGGAGGGAGCTTCATTTATAGAAAACTCACTACACAGACAATAGCTTTGCCTCTTATTACAAACTAATGGAATGAAGGAGAGTCCATTGTGCAAGAAAGAGTTGGTGGTATCCATCATGATACCCATTACCCATCTCATCATTAGCTACAATTGCTGAGTTTGAGGGAGATAGGCATAGCTCCTAGCCATTCACGTGAGGAGAAATGAGGAGGGACTCACAATTAGGGACAAGAAGTAATCTCAGCATTTGCAACTAGGAAGTGTACTACACTAATGTTATACACTTATACACCTTATATATACACTTAGGGTACACAAATTTCATTTTATAAACACATAGGCTATAAAATATATATACACCTTCATTTCATATAGCTTAGGTTATAAATGAATTATAATTGTAATCTTTATTTACAATGTATCATATACCACCCATATATATCTTATCCTTCCGGATATAATTCTATCGCGTATCATCACCTTTACTATCCCAACTCTATTATTCCAATTATTGAAATCCTTATCGATTAACAATTGTTTACTTGTTATAACATTCACATGGTACTAAATAAGGTTCACCCACACACATGTAATCACATAAACATTATTATGTAACCTACAATTAACCTTACTATATAGTCTATATATAATATATAGCTATATTAATGCGTCACATTGCATTATACTTAATAAAGATAACTACACTTCACACTTCATACAATATATAGTTAGTTACTATACGCTATACATTTTATTCGCATGCTTGCATATAGAAGTAAATAATTTACTTATCTCATCAATTAATTAATAATAATATTAATTAATCTATTTCTCATTAATCAATGGAATTATAATTTCCATAACAATTAATTAACATTTATATAGTTAATTAGCACAATAAATAAATATAAGTCTTATTATATTTATATACTTATTATCATGCTATCACTCGCAATAATAATAATTCAACATATTATTATAATAACAATTAATATAGATTAATTGTTTAATTAATAATTCTTTCATCTTTGAATTAATCAATCCATTACCGAATCTATTATCGTGCCACACAAGGC
Organism: Panax stipuleanatus; assembly: GCA_020205555.1. NCBI lineage: Eukaryota > Viridiplantae > Streptophyta > Magnoliopsida > Apiales > Araliaceae > Panax > Panax stipuleanatus. The sequence continues at coordinate 44,150,285 of CM035120.1, forward strand.
ATTTCTCACAAGCTTAATCTCAAGTTTATTATTATTCTCATCACTTACTCATCTCTCACCACATTACTACTCATAACATGTTCAATTAAATTAGAACTATTAAATTCAAGGTCCACATATAAATATTTTACAAATCGAATATTCAAATATTATATATAACCTTTACGGAAATATAATAACTCAAGCTATTAAAATGTTAAATTACTTCAATTAATTATACTTATAATAAGTATAACCTTTACGCTTATAATAATTAATATATATACTCTATTAAATATTTAACTAATAATATTCACGATCAAATAATAACTTAAGTTATTTAATTAAAATAACTTAGTTTCCTTTCATTAATTGAACTCCCTTGAAAATACATTATGTATTTATCCATATCATAAAATATTATGTTTTCTCCAAATAAAGATATTCATTATTAGAAAATACTTTATTTATTAACTCAAGATATTATAATATAATATAATATCGAATAATTACATGTACAATACATGTACATATATTATATATAGAAAATAGATAATAAGTTTATTTTCTATTATAAGAAATTATTTCTATCAATTTATTTACATATAGCAAATATGTAATATATCTATCATATTAATCAATCACACCTTATACAAAATATATAAGGTAATGTTACTATTCAAAAATAATATTTCCTCCTTTTATTAAAATAATTTAATATTAAAAATTATTTTAATATCCTTTATTAAAATATATAATAACCATTTCTCTTTCTTTTCTATAAATTGTTCCCAAAACAATTTCTTCAAATATTCATTTAAAGATATAATGATTTTCATCTCCCTTTAATAACGTATATATATATATATATATATATATATATATATATATATATATATTTAACGTTATTCGTACATTAGACTTTCTCACATATTACTATTCTAAGTAATATATATAAAAGTACCAACTATAATTACATATTCAACACACATATTAATTCACTCCTTTACTTAAGTAAATTAAACACTGTACTATATCATCATAGTTAATTAAGGTTCAATACTCTCATTATATTATTCCATAATATAACTCCCAACTTAAATTAACTAATATTTATTCTTATTAGTTAATTCCTTAACTAACTCATGCTTCACTATCCAAACCTATTCATGGATAGCTTAAGTGCTATTAATAACCTATATTATAAACATACTAGTTATTAATACATACACAAGAATATGGTGATTATACATTAAGGATATTTAATGTCACCAACTTACTATGATAAAATAATTCTATAAATTATTTAATATCTATAGGAATTTATCCACTTCCTTTATCTCAACTGAATCGTCTCTACGCTAAGTAACAAATATATATTAATAATATATTTATAAATCACAAAAACACATATTACATAGTCCATATTATCCTATGTAATATAATACCACATACCTTATATCACATAAAAATACTCTTATTCGAACCCATCTCACAGTTTAAGAATTTTATTTATTAAATCCTTATTTAATAATATCTGAAAATTCGGGTTCTTACAGGTACTAAAGCATCTGAACCATAAGCCAGTCTAAAAGGCGAATCTCCTGTTGTAGTCCTTGTCGTAGTTCGATAAGCCCATAATACGCTGAGCAACTCCTCAGGCCATCTTCCTTTTGCATCGTCCAATCTTCTTTTAATCCCATTCAAGAGTATTCTGTTAGTTACCTCAACTTGCCCATTAAACTGAGGATAAGCAACCGAAGTCTTTCTATGCTGAATACCCAACTCTTTTAAGAATGATTCAAATTTTGAACCAACAAACTGTCGACCATTATCCGAAACTACCGCCATGGGGATGCCAAAGTGAAGCACCACATTCTCCTTCAAAAACTTCAAGCATTCTTGCTTCGTAATCAGCCGAAGTGGTTTCGCCTCTACCCACTTAGTCATGTAATCAATCGCCACAATAACGAAGCTAACTTTCCCTTTTGCCTTTGGTAGTAGACCTAGTATATCTACCCCCCAGACAACAAACGGTATAGGAGATAAAACCGAGTATAGCTCTTCTGGTGGCTGATGTTGGATCGGACCAGTTAGCTGGCATTTCTGGCACTTCTTCACATATTCGGTAGCTTCCTTAAAAATTGTAGGCCAATAATATCCTTGATGAAACACTTTATATGCTAACGACTTCGCAGCCATGTGATCACCGCAAATTCCTTCATGAACCTCCCGAAGGGCATACTCAGCCTCAGATGGAACCAAACACTTCAGCAAAGGAGACGAATAAGCCCTTCGATAAAGATCTCCATCATTAAGCACAAAGTTTGCGCTTTTATACTTCACTTTCTTTGCTAACATTTGGTCCGAAGGTAGTACGCCATCTGCCAAATAGTTTATATATGGTGTCATCCAGCAATTAGATCGCTCGATGCACATCACCTCCTCGTGCTGGATGCTGGGTTGCTTTAAAACTTCCAAGTAAACTGACCCATCAAAAGCACTCAATTCAGTTGTAGCCAGCTTTGACAAAGCATCGGCATTTGAATTATCAGTTCGACCAACCCCTTGAAACTCGTAAGAGTCGAAGTACCGAAGCCGATCTTTCAACTCTGCAAGATATTTAACCATTTTTGATCCCCGAGCTTCATATTCCCCCGAAACTTGTTTGACGACCAGCTAAGAATCACTGTAGATAATCAACTTCTGAACCTCCAAGTTTTTTGCCAATCTCAACCCGGCTAACACTGCTTCATATTCAGCCTCGTTATTCGTTGCCCTGGACCCAAACCTGATAGCCTGCTACTCTTTGAATCCCTCCGGACTCATTAGAATGATTCCAGCACCACTGATGTCCAAAGTAGAAGATCCATCAACATATAACGTCCAAGAACTATGCAACTGCTGAAGTGTTGCTACCGTTCCTGAAGATCTCTCTGCTTCGTTCAGACTCTCATCAGCTTCGGAGAATGAGCATTCTACCACAAAATCGGCCAAGGCTTGACCTTTAATAGCTGATCGCGGATGATACTCTATAAAGAATTGAGATAGCTCCATCGTCCACGCAGTAAGTCTTCCCGAAACCTCTGGCTTTCCCAACACCTTCTTCAGTGGTTGATCCGTGTATACCACAATTATTCGACCTTGAAAATATTGTCTAAGCTTTCGACTAGCTACTATCAGAGCGAAGGCAAATTTCTCAAGGTTTGGATACCTTGTCTCTGCCTCCCTAAGGGCATGGTTCACATAGTAAACCGGGTGCTGCTTACCCCTAACTTCACGCACCAGAACTGCTCCTACCACCAGTGAACTTGCAGCCAGATACAAATACAAAGGTTCGCCAGGAATTGGCTTCACCAACAAAGGTGCCGAAGATAAATATTTCTTTATCCCCTGGAAAGCGTATTCACACTCTAAAGTCCACTAAAACAACTTTTTATTCTTTGGCCCTTTTAATGTGTCAAAGAACGGCAAACATCTTTCTACCGATTTAGACATGAACCTCCGCAACGCTGCTATCCAAACCTTCAGACGCTGAACCTGTCTTCATATCCAAGATAGCTTGAATCTTCACCGGGTTTGCCTCGATACCTCTTTTGCTGACCAAATAACCCAGAAATTTGCCTACTCCAAGTTCGAAGGTGCACTTGGTCGAATTCAGTTTCAAATTATAATGTCGAACCGTCTGGAAGCACTCCTCTAGATCGTCCAGATGACCACAAACCGATATGCTCTTTACTATTATATCATGGATATAAACCTCCATATTCTTCCCCAGCTACTTTGTGAAGACGTGGTTCATCATCCTCTAATAGGTAGCTCCCACGTTTATCAACCCGAACGTCATCTTCTTGTAGACGTATACCGATCGATGAGTAATAAAAGCTGTCTTCAGGATATCCTCCTTGCACATAGAAATATGATGATATCCCGAAAAAGTATCCATGAAGCTATGTAAGGCATACCCCGAAGTTGCATCAATGAGCTGATCGATGTGAGGCAAAAGATAAAAGTCTTTCGGGCATGCCTTATTCAGATCGGTATAATCTATGCAAACCCTCCACTTTCCATTCTGCTTATGCACCAGAACTACATTGGCCATCCACTCCGGGTAATCGATCTCAAAGATAAAGTCTGCAGCTACCAACTTCGCTATTTTCTCATCGATTATCTTCTGTCTTTCTGGCGCAAAGATCCTCCTCTTCTGCGGAACTGGCTTCCTCGCTAGATCCATGTGCAGTCTATGTTCGGCCACTCTACGACTCACCCCAGGCATATCACTGGGGATCCAAGCAAAGATATCGACATAACACCAAAGCAACTCTATCAGGTTTGACCGAAAAGGTTTTGGCAGTCCCGAACCTATCTTCACAGTCTTTTCCTTCTTCCCTGGTATCAGTGCAATCTCCTCAGTCTCTTCTGCTGGCATAACCAATGACTCCATGCTGCTTTATGTAAACGGCTAAATTTCGATGGCCATGGTTTGCTTTTGCCTACTAACCCCTACTCCCGACGTGATCAAAGCATTCCGATAACACCTTCTCGCCAAGTCCAGATCTCCTGCAACTTCGCCAACTCCATGTGGTGTCGAAAACTTAATTTTGAAATGGGGAATTGATGTAAATGCCTGAAGAGCTGTCAAAGTAGGTCTCCCCAAAATAGCATTATATGCAGAATCCACATGTACAACATAAAATTTACACATAATTTGAACCTATTGAGGATCCGTTCCGAAGACAACTGGCAGCTCGATAGTTCCCGCCACTTTGACTGGATCGTTGCTGAAGCCATACAAAGGAGCCTCCTACCCAATTTCCATCTTCTGACTATCCAAAGGCATCCTATGGTATGCATGTGCGTACAGAATATCCACTGAAGACCCATTGTCTATCATCATCCTCTTTATGTCCACCGAACCCACTTGCGCAGTAATCACCAGAGCTCCTTCATGCAGTTCGATTGGTTCTGAAGGGAAATCATCATCTGTAAAAGAGATGACCGCCCCTGGATACGCCCTCTCAGCTTTCAGAGGCTTACCCGTCACCGCCATTACCGAATCTAGATAGCCTCGACGCTTTTTCCCAGCAACCTTACCAAAGTTACCCCCAGTGATCACATCTACAACATGCTGCGCTTGCTGATTCTGAACTGGCTATTCTGGCTGGGTTGCCTGAGCAGGAACCCTATTCCTCGGTTGCTCCCTTGGTTGTTCTCGACCCGCCATATACTGAACTAGAGCTTTACTTTGAACTTTTCTTTCAATGAACTTTTTCGAGTCCCAGCAGGAATTCGTATCATGTCCAGCCGCCCGATGATAGTCACAATACCTATGAGAGAAGTATGTTAACTTAGATGAAGCAATAAGTAAAGTTGTGATCTTAAATCTCCATAATCTTAATTTAACTAGTGGTAATTAGTTTACTTATAAATTGAAATTCATTCATTTAAATAAGATTGAGTTGGTTACGGGTTAGTACTTGGTGATTCTTATTAAATAATTCCTCGTGGGAACGATACTTTACTTTCACTTTATTACTTGTTAACCACGTATACTTGCGTGTTGTGCATAACTAGATTTTACCCAACAAGTTTTTGGCGCCGTTGCCGGGGAATTCGTCCTCCTTCTTACTATTGATCTAGATCTCCAATGGCCTCCAAGTGCTTCAATCTCCAAATCCCCTTTCAACTAGGGTTTATTATTTTTATTTAAAAACTAAACTAAACTAAAATAATAATTGAATAATAATAGAATTAACTATCTAATTAATCTGCTTTCCCTCTACTAAGCTAATAATATAGTATATATATAGTAAAACTCCTAAGATGCTCTCCAAAATATCCCCCCTATATAAGCTAATGGGATATATATATATATATATATATATATATATACCTCCGTCCAGTAGGTTAAGTCCCTTTTAATATCTACGTGGCCCTCCTATATTATTTCCAAGTCCAAATGAGGGAAGGAAAGCAGCCCAATCCAAATGAGAAAAGAAATCAGGCCAGCTGCTTTTATTATATCAGGTTACGTGCGTCCCACTTGCTAGCTCCAAAAACCGAAGCAGCAGCTTGCGTCAACTTGTTGCGTGTCCCTTAAAAATATATCATGAGTCAGCAGCTATATCATGCCTGCTTGCATCAAAAATCGAATAAGAAAAGGAGATATGCAGTGTCGCGCCTCCCCGCCCCAGCGGGGAGTTTACTCATGATAGCCCCGCCCCAGTGGGGAAAGGCACTGCCCAGCTGCTTGGTTTCCGCCTCGGCTGCTCCTTTGCATGGATCCTCTTTGTAAGCTGCTGCAACCGTGAGCCTATCTTGCATTCCTTTACCAGCTGCTGAATGTGACCTACTCGGAAGTCTTCAATTTCTTGCTTGGCAACCAAACCTTGGCCCACGTATTTAATGAAGATTGCTTGCTAATTTCGTGGCAGCTGCTAGTTTCATGTTGCTCATTCAATAAATCCCTGGCCCATATATGCCATTACCTATTGAGTCCTTAATTACCAAACTGGGTCAACCCAATTGGGTCTGTCCTGTTTCAACATTTTAGCTCTAATTTCTCCTTTTGCATCCAATCCGGCTCCTGCACACAACAATATAAATCCGAGGTAAATTGATAGGAAAATTACTTAAAAACAATGAGAATCAAGCTATAACGAATACCGATTAGTGGATATTAAATCCACTCATCAGGATCCCACCTCTAGGTCTAGGGTTACCCTGAGGTGGCTCAAAATAAGGCTGGTCCTTTATCCGCTCCAGAATAGTAGCCCTATCTGTGTTAAGTTGAGTATATACCTTATTCACCTTGGGACCGGGAACAGGCAGACGATCTCCTCTTGGTACCCAATTGCTGTTATACCTCCTCTGGTTACTGTTAAATCGATCATTGTTGCCATCACTCTTCTTATGACTGCCATCGAATTTCTCCTTATCTTTGTCCTTCGCCTTCTCCGTAGAACCACGCTTCAGGCTGTTCATTGCCTCTTCAACCACTATGAACCCTTCCGCCTTTTCAAACGCTTCGGCTAAGCTCTTCGGATGATTGAACATCATCTTTTTTACAAACTTTTTAGACTTCACCAGATCCAAGCCGTTCTGAAATAACCCCACAGCCTGAAGATCGTTGAGATCTGACACTTGCCCCACCGCTTCTCTAAACCTTTTCACATACTGTCCCAGAGTCTCGTTCGAGTAATGCCTAATCTGTGCCAACGACCCCATTGGTTTCCCTCTTCTCTTATTGCTGTCAAACCGAGCATGGAACTTGTCACACAAATCAGCCCATGATGAGATCGAGTCCGAAGCCAAAGTCCCCATCCACTGCCTTGCATCTTTTCTCAATGTCATCCCAAAGGTCTGACACTTTACCGCATCTGAATAGCCGTAATAATCCATCAACCTTTCAAACGCCTAGCTGTGGTCATATGAATCTCCTAAGCCATCGTAAATTTCCATTTGAGGCAGCTTCTTATTAGGATCGGCCTTCTCCCGAAGGATTTCCACAGAGAAGGGAGATACCTTCTTTCCTGAAGTCTCTTTCCCTTGCTGAACTTCGGCCAATTGCTTCCGAAGTTCTTTGAGCTCTTGGGCTAAAAGTTCAACTCCTTCTGGCTTCGGGTTTGGCTTTGGCGAAACTTCCCTCTTCGGGGAGTACTTCTTCTTTGAGGAACTCTTCTTCTTACGATCAATTCAGCCGAAGCGAGAATCCACAGGGCGGTGTGCCCTCTTCAGACTTTTCGGAGAATGACCACTTGATCGGCTTCGGCTACTATCCTCTTCACTATACTGAGGATAAGATTCAATATCAGGTACCTTCTTAGAAGCTTCAGGAGAGCGTCCTCTTGATCTGCTTTGTCTCATGTCGTTACCTTCACCCCGAGAGTCCTCATGGCGAGATGTCCTCATCAGATCTTTGGGGATACGACGTCTTTCTCCACTTCGGGTAGGAGAACAGCTCAGAAGCCTATTTTTCGAACGTCTAGAATTTTCATCACCTCTTGTTTGCTTATCCAAAGATCTACCCTGCTCTTTGGGTTAAGTGTAACTGGATGCTCCACCTTCCAACTCGGCCACAAGAATCATCTGTTTAGCAATCTCCTCCCTTTGTTGCAGAAGTGCCTTCAAAGCCATGTCAGTTTCTTGTGCCATCTTTGCTAAAGTAGACGCCTTGTCCACCAGTCCTTCTTGGTACTGGGTTCTAAGCAGTGTGCCTTCTACCCTTTTCCGATCTTTAACAGGTCTTTTACTGGTAGTAGCGAATAACTTCCTTTTAGCACCACCATGATCTCTTGCACGTGACCTCTCTGGAACATCATGTGACCCGAGCCTTTCATGAATATTCTTTGAAGGACCCAACCTATCTTTTACAGAAACCCTCTGTTGAGAAGAACTTGCAATAGAGAGCTGCCCTTCAACTGCAACCGTCTTACTTTTCTCCATAACTTCCAATGTAGGACGTTGAATAACTGTGATTGAAAACCAGAATCACTAGAAAAGCCCTCCTTCTAGCGCCAATGTTAACGCCAATATTTCGCCACGTGTCTCAATCACCAAAGGCGCGTCTAACCCTGCACAGTAAACACGTCAGCATCGGATCTCAACGGCTTGGGCCGCCGGGGATTGCTCCTGTGTGAGAATAAGTACAGACAGAAAAAAGGATTAACAATGAAGGTTGTGTGCTCTAGTGTCTGGTAGAGTAAAAATGTTCAGTTTGTATATGTGTGTACCTTTTTTTGTGTGTGATATGCTTGCCCTTATACCCATCTCACCAACTTGCATGTATCCCCTATGCTGATGTCATTTTATTTCATGCAGACTTTATCAAATCCTTGTTCCCCACTAAGCCAATATTATGTCAAGTCCTCATTAATGAGGACGACTAAGCCCTGCTAATCTTATAGATTACGGCTAATTCATATTAGCTGAGATAGTGGACCCACAAGCAGTCATCTGTCCACTCCATGAACCATTAGCCCAAACCTTATTTGAGTCACCAATTTAAATAACAGCCCACTACTCTAAGAATAAAAACGGGTTTGATCCAGAAAGCCCAAAATGAGTAGGACCCGACCGGCCCAAATAATCACGGCCCAACATGCTACTTACTTTTTTGGTCATTATTTTCCACCCATTTATTGTAACGACTTGCCAAACTATTTTGTCTTTTTTTTTCTTCCGTGAGATAAATAAATAAATGAATCTAACAAACATATTTTTGTTTGATTATGGATATTTTCACAAATAGATTTTTTCATTAAGTTTGCTCACACGAGAGTCATTTTTATTCATGTGAGAAGTATTTTTGCTATTATTTTTATTTGTAAAAATATTTATCCTTTTAATTTTCTGTGAGGGAATCTTTATAATAGCTTTACGAGAAATGATATATCATGTTATATTATGTATGGACTTTTTTTATTATCAATTACATGATTAGTTATTAATAGTAACTTTTGAATCACATATGTAATATGGTGGGTTCACCTTATATTTTATCCAACCTCATATGATAATTTACACACAAATATAATTCAATAGAACAATTTCCTAATACATAACCGGAATCTAATTTTACATTGTCAAAATTCATTATTTTCTATATACTTCATGATACCACCATGTTATTGCTTTTAACATCACGGCCATTATATATATTAATGATATTAAGAAAAGTAAAAATAGAAAAAATATAGTAAAAATTTTTTTAATTTATTCTTAGTAGTCCCACGAGATTATAGAAAGTGATGAGCAATATTTTTTTTTATACTAATAGACCCTAACAAATAACATATTTACCATTCACTTTATGTACTTTATCTCATTCTTTTGGAGACAGAAAAATTGTATCTTTAGTCATCCTTTTGGGGACAAAGAGGGTACTTTTTATCAATATTTTCTATAGAGTGAAATTGTTTATGTTTATTTATCAATTTAAAAGAAAGTATTAATGACTTAATTTCTATATTAAATTTTAATTTATTTATCTTTTATATTTTAAATAAAAATTTTAAAATTTTATATTCAATTTGATCAATCAGATAGAGCATTAATTATATTTTTCTAATTTTTGTGTTTTTTTTCTAAAATATCAATTAAAAAATGAGAAAATATTTGATTAATTAAAGTGAAATAGTTAATAGTAATCTAAATTTTCACAAAACTCGTTTACAAAAAAACTGAATTTTAAGAATATATTTTTGATACATATTTATCCCTACATTGTTGAGTATTTGCTTTAATATTAGTGACATAATTATGAAACTGTTATGATAAATTTGAGCACATTTTGCCATTTTATATTATTAATAAAAAATGAGTTTTTTTTTATATTAGAATAACATAAGTTGACAAATATATGAAAATCTTTTCCCGTGACTCACTCTTAATACATAGGGTTGTAATTTGATTTTAAAAAATTTGAGAAGTGTATAAATAAAAGGAAATACATATTTAAAAGAGTAAAATAAAATGACACCCTTGCAAATTTTTTAAGGTTGACTAAATAGATAAAATTACATATTTACCCTTGTTTGTTACCAAATATTAATTCATGAATAATATATATATATATATATATATATGTGTGTGTGTGTGTGTGTGTGTGTGTGTGTGTGTGTGCGCGTGCGTGTGTGTGTGTTTAATTATTCTTTTTTAATACAATACATTTTAATTATAGTTTTATTTGTAATTAAGACTATCTCATTCAAATTGTTGGTAACTTATAAAAAAAATTAATTTAATTTAATTAATACATATTTTTGGATAAGTGATACAAATATTAGGATTTTTAAATTACATTATTAATTGAGTTGTTCTAATTAGAGTGATTGAGTATGTTGATAGTTTAGTTTTTGGTGTTTAACAACAAAAATTATTATTTAAATTCTTAGTTTTATATTATGATTTTTATATGTTAAATTTTCTTGAGTATAGGTCAAAATTTGGGATGTTTATGATTTTGATTATATTTTTTAGTATACAGTTGGTGTCGTTTTTGTGCAATGTTGAATAAAATAAAATATAATAATATTTCTTACTACATCTATCATGTAAAAAGATTTTTCTTTTAATATATTTTTTCTGTTTTTGAGTAACAACATTTGTCATTTTAACTGTAAATAATTATACCTAAGTGTGACTTATGTTTAATTTAATATTTGAGAAAAATAATTAATATTATTTTTAATAATTTATATGAATAATAATATTCGTTCTGTAAAAATAAGTTTGTTTTATGCAAATTTTAATATTTGGGAAGAATATTTATAATTTATTTTTTGCGTTACTTTGTACATTTTTGAGTATTAAAATTTTACTTTTTAATTACAAAAAATAGATTTGAATGTATATTATGTAAATTTTAATCTTTGAAAAATTTAATTAGCAAAAAATGTATGACTTTATTTTTCCGATAAAATGAATATTTATTATTTTTTGACATTTATATTATTTATTGCACAAGTTCATAATTTAATTAATTAGATCAAGTTAAGTAAAAATTATACTATACAAATTTATATTTAGTGGATATATTAAACATTATAACTTGAAGGGTGTATTAGACATTCTATTAAAAAAATTAGATATTAGTTGGTCAACTACACTAGGGGTAGTGAATGTTATATATTGTAGACTAGAGGGGTACTGACTGTTACTTTAAAAACTAGAGGGGTGATGAGTGTTATTATGATTATCTACAGGGGATGTCAATGTATTTTACTCTTTTTTTACTTTCCCACCAACTAACTACACATGAATTAGTATTTAACCATGGTTAGTTGGAGTGTGATTAGGTTAGTTAAATGTCAAGCATAGTATGAGGTGGCATTTAATGCAAGACGACACAAAGTCTTGGTTGAGTTAGTTTAACTCAACCATAGTTAAAGTGTTGAGGTTAATGAGGGGATGATTTGTAAGATTAGCAAATCTAAGGGTGTTGACTAATCAAGACTCTAAGTTAACTGACCAATTCGTAAGGAAAATAAAGTTATTTTAATGACCATAGTGGCCTAATTCTTGTTTTTTCTATAAAAGGCAAGCCTTTTCTTAGAAAGTGTTAGTTTATTTCAACTAACACATTCAAGAGCAAAGCTTCCATATTGAGAGGGAGAGAGAAAGATTTCGGACTGAGAAGAAGAAGAGAAAAGCTAGCAATCTTGTAAACTTTGTTAATAAGGAAGAAGAACAAAGAATAAAGGTAATATCAAAACGTAGCTTTAATCCATCTTTCTTTAGGTTTCATATGTAAAATCATATAGCTTAATAAAATGGAAGTATAAGATGATATAAATAATGATTAATATGGTTTAACTATAGAAATATGTAAGTAATAAGAACTTGAATCTTGTTTTCATCTTTTTGTTTTAAAGCTTTCATATAAATATGAAGTACTTTGTTGTTGAAGGATTCATATGAATTATATGAATGATCTGGAGAAATAATGAAGAATTAGTGGATTTAAAACACTGATACGCATGTTAAAGTGATTTGTAATTAAAATATCAATTAAAAACGAATAAAGAACGAAGAACACGAAAAACGAACGAAGAATGAGTTGTTGATGGACAAATTTAAAACTATCTTAATTAGAGCTTGTTGTTGATGGACAATTTTAAAATCATCGTATATAAGTTAGTTGCTATATATTTAGTTAGGAGATAGTATATATGGATAAGTTGTGGAAATGTTCCAATTAGAACAGAGTAAAAATATGTTATAACAAAGTTATGACGAAAATTTAAGTAAAAGACATTAAGCGTTAAAGATCGAGTTCGGTATGATTTTCAAACGAATTTAGAAAGTAAATTAATGATTCCGAATAATTGAGGTTTCATAAGAATGATGTAGAGCGTAGAAAACATGAGTCGTAAGCTCAAGAACGAGCTCATTCTGATATTGAGTGAAGAAGTTATGAAGGTAGAAAATAGATGAGCTGAAAATAACAAAGGAATCAAATTTGTCAAAACTGGCACAAAAACCCTGTCGAGGTATGGCGCCCCGCGCTGCCCAAGGCTTAATTAGGGCGCGTCTCGCATCGGGGCAATAATAAGTTAGACTGCCTGGACATCCTTTAGTAAAATGGTCATAACTCTTTCGTCCGAACTCCAATTGAGGTTATTCAATAGACTCCAGAAAGATAAGGAGTCTACATAAAACTTTCACTCTTTAAGTTTTTAGATTTGAGGCCGGGATCAAGGTCTAAAATGAGAATTTTTAAGGATGTTATGTAATTAAAGGCAAACCGGGGTGGTTTCTTTGGAAAGTCGGGGAGTCAAGGCATGGTGGGCTAATATTTTTGAGTTCTAAGTATTGAACTTTGGAAATATGGTCTAGGAGAATGTAGATCGATATTTGGTAGATAAGTTGAGCGTGTCGAGCGTACGTAGGGGGGTGTTGCTTGAGCGTTTGCGTAGGCAAATCGAGTATACGACGTTTAAATGTCAAAGCGTCGTGTTAAGTGTTAATAAATTAAGTGTTACGATTCAAATGAATTGGACATTATAAGTTATAAAATAGAGTTAATGTAAAACTATCGTGGAGGATGTTATAAGGGTTGTGGCGTTCCTGAACATCGTGATGCCGAAAAACGATTTTAAAGGTTGGTAGCGTGAACTTAAGTTATAAAACACGAACCATAAGAAACTAAAGTTAATTTAAACCAATGTGTAAGTCAAATAAATGAATAATTGGTATGTGTTATCCTTGTGTGATATATAGGGAGTTCAAAGAGCAGTATAATGTAAACAATAAGTTGTAGTTGTGCTTAAGACAAGTTTCATAACTTCATTCATATTGTGAAATGAATGTTAGTTTCTTTAACTTACTTAAATGTTGAACTTGAGGAAGTTTTATCTATGTGAAAATGTATTATATTTGTACAAGATGTTTATTGTGAATGAGGCCATGTGCCAATTTTCTGCACTTATGTTCTATTAATATGAACTGTACTATGATTGAACTGTTCAATGTGAAAGAATTCTGTTTATTCATGAACTATGTTAAGATTAAGTCAGTGCTAATTGTTTTAGCTAGACAGAATGTTAAGATGTTAATTGAGTTAAGTTGTAAGTACTATGACGCCCCCAAATTCAAATACATGTACCTCAAATTTGGTACACCACGTGCTAATTCTAATAACATATTAAAATCTCATGCAACAGAATAATAGAATAATTTACATTGATTTAATATAAATATTCGCGTCCCACAGTCTCGCAACCATGACTAACTTAATACATAACTTAAATCCATAACTTACAACAAAAATTAAGTTCATTACAATATAATAATAATTCTAAAGGAGAACAAAGCTACGCCGTAGCCTTGCCTTTGCCCTTATCCGTGTCAGAGGGTCCACACTGTTCTGCCTTAACTGAAATGTTTAAGGAAAGCAAGAATAAGCAACAAATTTGCTCAACAAGTAATATAGCAATAAGGGTAAGCATAATTATAAAGCTAAAAATATCCAAAGTGAAAAATCAAGGGATAACTCAAGAGTTCAAAGAATAATGTTGTAAACGAAGAAATATCAATAGTTCCAAAACTGTCCTTTGAATTGTAAACAGAAGGTCATTATAGACCGAAGCATTATCAAAAGAATTCAAAGGTTTCAACGTTTTCCAAAAGATAAAGTCTAATACTACGATACTAAGATAAAGCTCAAGAACACTCAACGAGCAACACTAAGATACTGAAGAAAGCTTGCTTCACTACTCAGTCCTTTGAAAGACAGAAGCTGAACTGCAACTGAGTAGCACACCTTAAACTATCAACTTGCCTATCCAAGTGAGGTACCAAGTCAAAGGACTTGAAGAAGTTCAGAAGTGAACTAAGTAAAGATCCAAGTTAAAGGACTTGAAGAGTTCAGAAGTGAACTAAAAGCATATCCAAGTCAAAGGACTTGAGGAGTTCAGAAGTGAACTAAGAGCAGATCCAAGTCAAAGGACTTGAAGAGTTCAAAAGTGAACTAAGTGAAGTTCAAGGGCTGCTGGCCTTGAAGGGATCTAAGTGATCTAGTTGTAAGAAGACATCCTTAGTGAATTTCCTACTCGTGGAGTAGAAGAGTGGATTAGGAGTCGCGTTGGCTCTGAACCACTTAAAACCCTGTGTCTCATTGTGTCTCATTAACTGCTATAACTATTATATCTGTTATAACTTCTATAACTGTTTATCTCGCCTTAACAGCATTATCTTGAAGGGGAACAAAACATATATTCCGCTGCAGTCAGTATCACCAATACTGACTAAGTATTTTAAACAAAGAAATTTTAAAATATCTATTCAACCCCCCCCCCCTTCTAGATAACTAACGTGCTTTTGGGAACTAACAATTGGTATCAAAGCAGGTTCTCATATCTAAGCATACAATCTTGAGAAGATCCTATGGCACAACTGATAAGCGAAACCAAGACAGGTGGAGGAAGCAAACCACCCATGTGCAACAAAGATAAATTCGCAAACTGGAAAGTTCGGATGCAGGCGTACATGGATTCAATAGATGATGATCTATTTGAAACTATTCTGAACGGGCCCTATATTCCAAGAAGGCTTGCACCAACTCTAAAAAATCCAGACAACATGGTGGTCAAGGTCAAATCTAAATGGACTGAAAATGAGAAGAAAGATGTTCAGCTTTGTTCCAGTCTTTAGCAGACAGTCTGTTCGAGAACGTGGTTAACTGCAAAACTGCAAAGGAAGTCTGGGAAGCATTACTCATCATGCATGAAGGAACTGAAGAAGTCAGAGAAAATAAGCAATCTCTACTGACTCAACAGTTTGAGATGTTTACTCATGTCTCAGGAGAGAATGTCACTTCCACTTATAAAATATTCACTACACTGCTTAACTCTCTCAGAGCCTATGGAAAGACCTATCCAAACGAAGATCTAGTTATCAAGTTCATGAGGTCTTTGCAAAGCAGATGGGATGCTAAGACCACTGCAATCAAAGAGTCAAAGAATCTGCATGAAATGACAGTTCAACAGCTCTACGGAAACCTTCTCATATACGAGCTTAAACTGACTCAACGAGCAGAAACTCTATCAGAAGGAAGAAGGAAGGACAAAGGAGTTGCTCTTAAAGCAAAGGAAGAGATCTCCAGGGCATAAGTGGAAGATGAGTCTGACTCTGATGAAGAGGATGATATTGATGATGATGAAGCTGCAATGCTGGCCAGAAGATTCAAAAGACTTATGCTCAAAGGCAGAAGCAGCAAACCTAAGAAGTTTAACACCAGCAGCAGTCAAGAGCAGATCAATGACCTATGCTATAACTGCAAAAAGCCTGGGCATTTCATTGCCAACTGCAACAAGCCTGTCAGGGAAGAGCTGAAGAGAAAGTCAAATCAAAAGAAGGAGCTCAAAGGCTACAGAAAGAATAAGAAGAAAGACAAAGGGCTTGTAGCTGGAAGTTCATGGAGTGATTCAAACAATGACACTAACACTGAGTCTGAAGATGATGAAGCACCTCAGAAAGCCAACCTATGTCTAATGGCCAAAAATGCACTAAGCAGGAAAGATGCTGAAGCAGTCATAGATAAGGTATTTGACTTTAACTCTCCTGATATAGACATTGATGATTTAAGAACTGGCATTCGTGATATGTCAACTGATATATATCAACATATGAAGTGGCAAAAAGTTCTATCTAAAGAATATACTAATCTTCAAAAGGAGAAAGAAAAGGTTCAGAAAGAGCTGGAAGTAGCTCTACTAAATTCTAACTCTCTCTCTAAACTTGAAGATGAGAATAAAATCTTAAGAGAGACAAATGAACTGACCATACAGAGAGAGTCAGATCTAACCTCTAAGATTGAGGAGCTAGAAAAGACTATCTCTACATGGAATAGATCTTCTTCATCCACGGACTCCCTGATATCCAATCAGAGAAGTGTCTCTGATAGAACAGGCTTAGGGTTTGGGGAATCAACCTCAGAACCCTGTGTGGAAAAGGCTAAAGAGATTAATGTAAGTAATACTTCTAACTTAAATAGAAGTATTACATTCGTTAAGTCCACACAAAAGGATGAACCCGTGCAACCTTGCTCTTCTGAACCAAGACGTGTTCCTAAACACTACGGATCTCATGCTGGCTTAGGGTTCAGAAAAGTGAAGAGTAATTCAGTCACCACTGTCTGACCTCGACGAATCGTAGAGTCTAGTAAAACTGACTCCACCGATCAACTTGGAAGGAATCGTGGTGTTGAGACTCACTCAGCACACAACAAGAACTCCAGGGCTGCATGGAAAAGGAAGATGCAATTTAAGGGTAAAGTTAACAAATATCCACACAAATCCAATTGGAGAAAGCATCCACACACACACACAAATATAAATTATGTTGGATGTTTTGCATGTGGAAGATTTGGTCATAAAATTGCATCATGCTTTCATAATACTATGCATGGAAGACCTAAAGTCAAGAAGATTTGTGTTCCTAAGGGTGCTAACATTGCAGGACCCATGCTAGTCTGGGTACCAAAATTAAAGCTGAATATGTTTGCAGGAAATGAGCACCACGGCTACCACATAGTATCTGGACAGTGGTTGCTCAAGGCATATGATCGAAAATAAAGCCCTCCTGTCAAATTACACAGAGAAGGAGGGACCAACAGTTATCTTTGGAGATAATAGCTCTGGCAAGACAAGAGGCTATGGTTCAGTTGGAAATGGTGCCGTGTCCTTCAGCAAAGTGGCTTATGTTGATGGTCTAAAGCACAATCTTCTTAGCATCAGCCAACTCTGCGATAAAGGCCATCTCGTTACCTTCCTCAACAATCAATGTCAAGTCAGAGATCTGGAGACATCCTCTATCAAGCTGACAGGAACAAGAGAAGGAAATGTATACATTGTCAATCTTGCTCAGCTTAGTTCTGATGAGACAGTATGCTTTCTTGCTAAAGCCACTGAAGAAATAAGTTGTCTTTGGCATAGAAGATTATCTCATCTCAACTTCAAGAGTATGTCTAAACTGGCCTCCAAAGATCTGGTAGCAGGATTACCCAAATTCAACTTCATCAAAGAAAGACCATGCAATGCATGTCAGCTTGGAAAGCAAACAAGGAGCTCATTCAAAGGCAAAGCAGTCAACTCAATTGACAGGCCCCTACAGTTACTTCACATGGATCTCCTTGGGCCAATTTCGACTGTGAGCTTAGGAGGGAAGAGATACTCACTGGTCATGGTGGGTGACTACACCAGATACACATGGGTGTTCTTTCTTAACTCAAAAGATGAGATAAGCTCCCAACTGATAAAGATGTTCAAGCTGGTGATGAATGAAGAAGGAGAAACTATCAAGGCAATAAAGAGTGATCATGGCAGAGAGTTTGACTTCTCAGAAATGGACCAGTTCTGTGCAGACAATGGCATCAGTCACAACTTCTCAGCACCACGAACTCCTCAGCAAAATGGAGTAGCTGAAAGGAAGAACAGAACACTTATAGAAGCCGGAAGAACTCTACTTGTAGCAGCTCATCTGCCTGAATACTTTTGGGCAGAAGCCATCAACACTGTGTGCTACACACAGAATAGATCTCTTGTACACTCTACGCTAAAGAAGACTCCCTATGAGCTGTGGAAAGGAAAAAAATCCAAATGTCAGTTACTTCTATGTGTTCGACTGTTCATGCTACATTCTCAACAATGGAAAGCAATATTTGACTAAGTTCCAACCTAAGTCAGATGAAGGAATCTTCCTTGGTTATGTCACAGACAGCAAAGCCTATAGAGTGTTCAACAAGAAGACATTAAGTGTTGAAGTCTCAATCCACATCATCTTCGATGAAACAGACTCAGATAAGTCTGCACCACCAGACACTACGATTGACGATACTGACACTACGAATGAAGTGGTCGAGCCCAACACTACGACAATAGTTCCTGAAGAAAGAATCGTAGTGTCTGAAGAAGAAATCGTAGAGAGAGCTGAACCAAATAACTATTCTGAACAACAAGAACCAGAAGTCAATCTTGAGGAGTTCAGACAAGAAGGCACCAAAACTGATATTCCAACAGGGAATAGGTGGGCAAGAGATCACACTAAGATTTAATTATTGGTGATCCAACTGCCAAAATAAGAACAAGATCTGCAACTCAGAATGAATGCTTCTATTTGAGTTTTTTTTTTATCTCAAATAGAACCCAAGAAGATTGAAGATGCTATGCTAGACGCAAGCTGGATTGAAGCCATGCAAGAGGAACTTAATCAATTTGAAAGAAGCAAAGTCTGGAGATTAGTTCAAAGACCAAAGAGTCACGCAGTCATCGGCACCAAATGGGTCTTCAGAAACAAAATGGATGAAGATGGGGTGATCACTAGAAACAAAGAAAGACTGCTGGCCAAAGGTTATTCTCAAGAGGAAGGCATAGACTACGATGAGACCTTTGCACCAGTGGCCAGACTTGAAGCTATCAGAATGTTCCTTGCATTTGCTGCACACATGAAGTTTAAAGTATTCCAGATGGATGTCAAGAGTGCATTCCTAAATGGTGAACTTTAAGAAGAAGTCTACGTGGAGCAACCCCCAGGTTTTGTCAATCCAACCCTCTCTGATTATGTCTATAGATTAGATAAAGCCTTATATGGACTTAAACAAGCACCTAGAGTATGGTATGAAACACTAACAAACTTTCTTATTGAAAAAAGATTCACTAGAGGCAGAGTAGACACTACACTATTCCTTAGGAAACACAAAGATAAAGTCTTACTAGTTCAAATATATGTAGATGATATTATCTTTGGTTCTACTGATGAAAATCTGTGCAAGAGATTTGCCAAGCTTATGCAGAGCAAGTTTGAAATGAGCATGATGGGTGAGGTGAACCTCTTCCTTGGACTACAAGTAAAACAAACTGATGAAGGAATTTTCATAAGCCAAGCCAAGTACATTAAAGACTTACTCAAGAAATATGACATGGAATCAGCTACTCCCATGAAAACACCAATTGCTCCAGCAACTAAGCTTGACAAAGATGAGAAAGGTAAAGGTATTGATATTACTCAATACAGAGGTATGATAGGCTCCCTTCTCTACTTAACTGCCAGTAGACCAGATATAATGTTTGCAACATGTATATGTGCTAGATTTCAAGCTAATCCTAAGGAATCACACTTAACTGCTATAAAAAGGATTTTCAGGTATCTTAAAGGTACACCCTATTTAGGTTTATGGTATCACAAAGAGTCCTCATTTTAACTGACAGGATATTCAGATGCTGACTTTGCAGGATGCAAAATAGTTAGAAAAAGTACTAGTGGCACTTGTCAACTACTAGGCAATAGACTAGTGTCCTGGTTCAGCAAGAAGCAAAACTCAGTATCAACTTCAACAGCAGAAGCTGAATGTATTGCTGCTGGTAGCTGTTGTGCTCAAATCCTATGGATGAAGAATCAGCTAGCAGATTATGGGTTTGATTTCAAATCTATACCCATACACTGTGATAACACAAGTGCTATAGCAATAACAAATAATCCTGTCATGCATTATAGGACCAAGCATATAGAAATAAGATATCATTTTATTAGGGATCATGTTCAAAATGGGACAATATCCTTGCAATACATTCCTACTGAAAATCAACTTGCTGATATGTTTACAAAACCCTTAGATGAATCCAGGTTTAATAAACTAATAAGTGAGTTAGGTATGTTAAATTTGCAACCATAAATTCTATGCTCTAGATGGTGCTAACCTTGCAGATGTAAAGGCTAAGTCAAAATCGTAGAGATGACTACGAGGAACCACGATCGTGGAGTGATCCAGTTAAGACATAAAGGCTCACTGTAATAGCAACAACAAGCCAAGCAACCCTTTTGATAAGCGTCTCAGGGACAAACCTGATCCTTAGTGTCAAGCTAAGAGGTTGGCCCTTCCTGAGCAACCTTAACCTAGAAGGCTTGCCATTTCAGAAGGCATCACAAAAAGCCGTAGAGTCAATGATCAAGAAGTGAGCAAAGGATTGAACTCAACAATCTTGGAGTGGATCTAGACATTCGTAGTCTTCTCACAAGGGCACACCAGCTCAGGGGGAGCTAAGGGAAGAACAGAGATTTCCACATAGATTAAAATCGTGGAGTTCTGCATAATCCGACACGTGTCCCACGACGCTGAACATATGGAAGGAAGTGTTTAAAACTATTTTAAACTGTCATATGTCAGTTCATCTTTGAATTTTAAAAGACTATCTTTCTCTCTATCTCTCTCAAACGAAACCCTAAGTTTCAGAAAGCTAAGCCAAGTTCATTCATTTCAGGAAAATCAATCTAAATCAATGGTTGCTTCCAGAATTGTCTCGGGTTTTCAGCTATGCTTTGACGAATTTAAAGATGCTGGTCCAGAAATGCACAAAGTTCTTTCCCTGCTAAATAATGCTGGACTCAAGAATGCCCTAAGTACCGACACACTTGTCTTCATAAAGCTGGTGAAAGAGTTCTACACAAATTGAATTGTTGAAGGAAACTCCATCCTCACCAAAGTCAAGGGCGAGCAGATTCGACTCAACTCAGAAAGCATAAACCTTTCCCTAGGGTTCATCAATGAAGGTCTTCCATCACTGGACCGAATCGATTTGCATGAAGGCCTAAAGAAGATAAAACACAACAAAACTGAAGGAAAGAGTGGCTACAGGAAGAAAGAGTTTCCCCAAGAATATGAGTTTCTTGCTGAAATTATTGGAAAATGCATATGATGCAAGGGCTCTGGCCACGATACTGTCAATGAAAAATAACTGAAGCTCATGACAGCTATCAGGTATAGAGATCAACTCAACTATGGAGCTCTACTAATGGAATGGTTTGGAAAATGGATGGAAAGCTCCAAGAAGACCAAGAGTACTGCAAAAATGCCTTATGGGAGATTCTGCAAAAATGCCTTATGGGAGATTTATCAGCATGATACTAAAAGCTACACTGGGCGACAAGATTAAAGATAAAGAAGGTGTCTCCATTGTCCCCAACCAGAATATAACCCAGCAATTATTTCAAAACTGGAAGAAAAACCCGGCAGAAAATGTAAAGATAAAATCTGCAATTCTATCTGCTGTAAGGGAGGAAGCCTGGGAGGTAGAAGAAGAAGGAGTAAGTGAAGAAAATGCTGAAGCCTTGATCAGAAGGAGGAAAGGAAAGAAGAAGATGAATGAAGATGTATCAATGGATGAGGAACCCCAAGACCCAACCACTGATGCACTTCAAGCATGCCCTGATGCTGAAATGGAGTTTAGTGGCTTAATGACTGAAAGAGCTATTACTCCTGAGGCAGCTCAAGCATCAGAGGAGACTCTGAAAGAGAAGGAGAAGAAGAAGAAGAAGAGGGAAACAAGTGGGGACATGGCTGAAAAAAGTGCTAAGGCTCAAAAGAAGAAGAAACGCAGTCATAGACCAAGGAAGCCTATAGTTACCACGATTGAGGAGTCTTCACCAATCGTTGAATCAATTTGGGCTGCTAGTATGGAAGAAGATGCTGCAACAGCCTCTCAGCCCGAACAAACAAACAGGGCTGAAGCTGAAGAAGGTTCTGAAGATGCAGTCAAGCCCAAGAGGAAGAGGACATTGGTCAAGAAATACATTCTTATCAATGAGGAAGTATTGAGGGAAGAGGAAAGAAAAAGAGCTGATGAGAAGGATAAACAGATTACTGAGCCGCAGGAAGAAGACACTCTGGAAGCTCAATATCAAGAGAATGCTACAGCTGAGGGGGGGGGCCAGAGAATGTAGAAATTGAGGGGGAGCTACCAGTTATCAAAAAAATGTAGTCTCCCCAATCCATGAAGAAACTATAATATCTGCTGATGCTGTAATGAAGGATGTTGAAAGTGATGTGGTGAAGAATCTGGATGAAGTAATGCTAAATCAGTTTCTAGTCACAGAGTCCCAAAACTCTGTGACTGATGAACCAAATAACCAACTCAGCTTCGTCGAGCGACCCGTTAACAATCCAATAATGATTGAGCACATCACCCGATTTGTCAAAGAAATGCTTGCAAACTCAATCAGTGAAACACCAACTCTAGATAAAACACTACGATTCGGGCATGCTAATCAATTCGAAGAAGAAATTGTAGAGTGTCCAGAACAACTCAAAGAGACACAAACACATACATTTGAGCCAAACACTACGCCTATCCAGCAAACTCCTAACCCTCTAACCCAAGAAGACATTCCATCATCCTCCAATAATGAATACTTTGACATGACTCTTGCTCTCGTAAGTTTGTCAAGGAGAGATGAACACACTACAACTACTCCTCCTTCTCCAGAAACACAACAAATTCTAGATCAATTGGCTCTCATGCCACCCAAAGAGGAGCTGTCTGCAACATTGAATCAAATAGGGTCAGAGTCTGAAAAGATCCTTGAAGAACATTCCCTTGCACTTCACTTCAGATTCGACAACATCCTAGACTCGGTCCAAACTCTGCGAGGACAATTGGGAACTGAACTGTCCAAATCGTTGAGGGAGATTTTCAGAGAAATGGCTGCAAGTCTCAAGGCAAGGGATGCTATTCATTTTGCCGAAGCAAAGAAGCGGAAAGAAGCCATGTTACTGATGCAGAAGAATCAACAAACTCAAAATGAGCTGATGGCAGAACAGATTTCAGCACTGCGTATCGCTTTGAACCAATTCCAAGAATGCAGTGCTGCTCAAATCTCTCAGAATAACGATGCCGTGAAAATGCTTCAGCAACAAAGAAGGGCCACTGAGGCTTTAGTTGCTGAATAAACCAGTGATATTTCTTAACAAAGAACTCACATGCATGCCCTGGTAGACGGAGTCAGACGGCTCTCAGACGATATTCGAACCCTTGATGATGACATAAAGGGGGAGAAGATTGGGCAAGGAGATAAAGGCAGAGGTGGAAGACCGAGGCAGACGCAGATGCACATTCAACCACCACCTCTGCAGCAGGAAAGGCAAAGGCAAACTCGTACTGGTCAATCGTCGGGTGGCAACTCCAGGAGTCCAAATGTTCAAACTCCACGATCTGATCAGTATCTACAACAGCCTCCAGTGGGAATACCTCTTCAAAGACATCAAGGTCAAGCTTCTGGCTCACAAGGCATGACTTCTGCACAATCCAGAGATGAGCTAGAAGACATTAAATGGAGAGATGAGCAAACCAGAAGGATGAGGGCTGCTGAGTCTTCGAGGAGCAAGAGACAAAGAAAATAGAGATAAGCCTAAACTCAATTCTGTATTGATGCTTTTATGCTTGAATGTAATATCTCTTCAAACATCAATAAATTCATGCTTATTCTCTAGAAATTTCAGTTGCTCACTGAAACACTAAGCCATATTTACTTTCTAGCATTTTGCATTTAGAAAATGATGCTATGATCTAAATCTCCTTGATTATGTCAACATCAAATAGGGGGAGATTGTTGGGAATTGTATATTCAGATTTGATATTGAAAGTAAATATAAATGCTTAAGTGTACAGTCCTTAAGAGAATCATTGTACAAGGACTTAGATGATAGATCAAACATGTTAGGTTGATCTGAGCCTTAATGTTTATCATTTATGTAAATGAATGTATAGAAGAAAAGATCAAAGTTGTTAGGTTGATCTATTTGAGCTGTAAAAGTTAAAGTCTTGACAGAATCGCAGTCTGTCAAAGACAGCATTCGAAAGACAGGGCAGAATCGTGGAGCTTAAGCAAAGATATCGGAATCGTAGTCTGCCAAGAGATTCAAGCCTACAGAAGTTAAGGCAAAAAACATGAAGCTTAAGTGAAGATATACAAACTAGAAGTCTGCCGAAGAATCAAGTCTGCAGAGGCCAAGGCAAGAACCGTCGAGCTCAAGTGAAAGCATCAAAGAATCGTAGTTTGCCTTAGAAGCCACACTAAGAGTCATAAAGTTAAAAAGCATCTGCCGAGCCAAGTTGGGAATCGCAGAGTGCTATCAGAAGTGTGAAGTCTGCAAGACAAACAAGCAAGGAATCGTAGTCTACC
Organism: Panax stipuleanatus; assembly: GCA_020205555.1. Lineage (NCBI taxonomy): Eukaryota > Viridiplantae > Streptophyta > Magnoliopsida > Apiales > Araliaceae > Panax > Panax stipuleanatus. The sequence goes on from CM035120.1 coordinate 44,175,218, forward strand.
AAGAGCTTAAGAGAAATCGTAGTGTGCTCTACGAAGAAGTCTGAATCACGCTGTGCAAAGCCAACACATAACGATTATGTCACAATGACCATAATCGTAGTGTTCCTCCAGTCAACATCAAAGATTGAAGATCTGATGAAGGGATGAAGAGCAATAAATGAAGAAAGGCTTATAGCCGTTAACAAAGTGATAGTCCCAATACTTCCATATTCATCCTTAGTCCAAATCGAAGAAGCGTATTGAAGAAGCTAAGGATAGGACTAAAGCAACCTGTAGAAAACACCTTTTCAGGTGTTAGGTGAAAGAATACAGTCTGCTGTGTCAGTGAGACAGGCGGCAGAGCAGCAGAAAAGCAGGACATCAACATCACTACATAGAAAACGTCTGAAGCATTAAATGAAGCAACGGGAGCATTCAAAACGGCTATTTTTGAATGGTTCTTTTATAAGAAAATCAGACAAGGATTCAGACTAAGTAAGCAAGACGCATAAAGAAAGAATACATTGAAAAAGCTCAAGGACACTCAACGAGCAACACTACGATACTGAAGAAATCTTGCTTCGCTACTCAGTCCTTTGAAAGATAGAAACTGAACTACAATTGAGTAGCACACCTCAAACTATCAACTGCCTATCCAAGTGAGGTACCAAGTCAAAGGACTTAAAGAAGTTCAAAAGTGAGCTAAGTGAAGATCCAAGTTAAAGGACTTGAAGAGTTCAAAAGTGAACTAAGAGCAGATCCAAGTCAAAGGACTTGAGGAGTTCAGAAGTGAACTAAGAGCAGATCCAAGTCAAAGGACTTCAAGAGTTCAAAAGTGAACTAAGTGAAGTTCCAGGGCTGCTGGCCTTGAAGGGATCTAAGTGATCCAGTTGTAAGAAGACATCCTTAGTGGATTTCCTACTCGTGGAGTAGAAGAGTGAATTAGGAGTCGCGTTGGCTCTGAACCACTTAAAACCCTGTGTCTCATTGTGTCTCATTAACTGCTATAACTGCTATATCTGTTATAACTGCTAGAACTGTTTATCTCGCCTTAACTGCATTATCTTAAAGGGGAACAAAACATATATTCCGCTGCAGTCAGTATCACCAATACTGACTAAGTATTTTAAACAAAGAAATTTTAAAATATATTTTCAACCCCCCCCCCCCCTTCTAAATAACTAACGTGCTTTTGGAAACTAACAACTTCATTTAATTATTCTCTGAGTAATTCCCTTAATCATAATTAGGGATATTTATATTAATTATTCATGTCTCATTGGTTCACAATTAAATAATCTTCGAAAGTATTTAATTGTGTAGTAATTATCATTCATAATTAAAAATGTTTATTAATGTCACTTTAATTGTTCACACTTGATTAATTACATAATTAGAAATAGTCTTCACTATTATCAAATGGTTTAAGTTTTATTGATTTACAATTAAGTACTATCTTAATTGTTTATTCGTTTCACAACTAAAACCTTATTTAGTTTTAATTGTTTATAATTTAGGAATTTTAAAGAAATCCTAAATATTAGAATAATTATCACTTATTGATTTACAATTAAAATTATTTAATTATTTAATCTTCTTCAAGTAAAATAAATCATAAATTTTTAATCACAAATTATTTTCAATTAATTCATAATTAAATTACTTTAATTATTTAATTATCTTTGATTAATAAAATCTCTTAATATTAATCTAATTAAGTATTATTATTATTTAATTAATTATTATTATTATTTTATTTTATTTTAGAAAAATTTATTTTCTGATCCGGTTTGACTCGACCCTACCCGGCTCACCATGACCCGACCCGACCCCGTTTGACCAGGATCCGGGTCAACTGTAAAACTGGCCTGGTGCTACAACGCCGGGTTTTGTACTAAAGATGGCGCGGCAGCGCCTGTCATGTAGAAACTTTTCCCGATTGTGGCGCTGTGGCGCCGAGTTTAATACTAAGGATGGCGCGGCAGCGCCTGTCATGCAAAACTTTTATTCTTTGAAATGCTCCTGGCGCGGCAGCGCCAGTTCTAGTACTCTGGGCGGTGCGGCAACGCCGGCCCGGCAGATTACCTAGACTTGAAATTTTTCAATATGTTCTTTTACCTCTTTTGATTCAATCTTGCATTACTTGTTCATTTTACATCTAAATGAGTTGAAACCACTTCCATTATCTCATAAACTTGCATATCTTCAATATGTGATATCTTGAACAATTTTCTAAAATATTTATTAATTAAATTTATTGCTTTTCCAAGCTATGATTTACATTTTGACATGCTTTATGAAAAGTTCCGCTACGGGTTCATTTTATATCCGATTACTATGATTCCACTTGGGTTATGTCCGTATTTCATAGAGGTTCAACATAACATTATTGGATCATATATAAGGCTTATACATTTATGACATTTAACTACACATCTCATGTTAACAAGTATACTAAGCTAGGTTTCATGCTTGCATGTATTTTTTATCTATACTAACATACCCTAACTCATCTTATAACATTAAAGGACTAGATAATGGACCTACCTCTTAGATGATCTTTTCCTCTTTGTCAAGAACCTTGAGTAGGCCTCCACCTTGCTTCCTTCTTCTTGAGCTCCACCAAAAATGCAAGAGCTCGAAGGTTTTGTTCTTCTTCTTTCTAACTCTCCCTAACTCTCTTGTTTCTTCCAACACTTAGGATTTGAAATGGCAAACTTCTAACAATATTGGGGTTACATATTTATAGACAAATCATTGTCCAACAATTAAAGTATTAACCAAAGGAAAAACTTGAGTTGGTGAAAAGGTGGAACACTATTCATCTCAAGGACAACTAGCCATGAGGCCTAGATCATCATTCTCCCACATGGCCTTGATTGTAAGCTCAATTAGCTATAAAAATCAGCATTCTTGCTCAATGGGAGGGGGTGGTTCTGTCATGGGGGTATTCTACCCCTAGGTTGCATTTTATTTTACTCTTTCTATACACTAAGCTAGCATACATGACTCTTATACACACACAAACATATATATATATACCTCTATTATACTCCCACATACATATACACCCACATATATATGTAATCATCCATATATTACACATTGGGCTATTCTCAAGCTAATTTAAATTGGGATAGGTATAATTACCATTACACATTGGGCTCTAACCTACATCTAGCAATTCAATTGATTAGGTCACTTTTCCTAACACATATAAATATGTCACATTAAAAATGTTGGGCTTGAATATAACTTAAGTCCAATACTTTATTCATCCATGACCCAACTAGTCCAATTATGAAATTAATTATGTCACACAAGGCTTAACACTTAAGCTTATCATTATCATCAACATACTTCTTAATCATTTCATACTTGATTCAATTTATATTGAACTATTAATCACATGAAACACACACACACACACACACACACACACATATGTATATATATATATATGCACACTACTAATTGTAAATACCTTTGTTTTCAATTCTAAAATTATTTATAAAATTCTCGGGTATTACATTTGATGAGTGGGTTGGTTGACGGTTAGGGCATCTTCTCGGCGGCATATTTCTGTTAAAATATACGCTTATTAGATCGTTATTCATTTTTTTAAATATTTAAGGCTTAACTTAAATACTTTAAGATAACACTTAACACATAATATCTTAAATAAACTCTGATATTTTATTTAATCAAAAGTTTTAAACAAAACAAGATAGCATCACTACTATTTACATCAACTATCTCGAGATAAAGAATCTTCAGGATTTAAATTATCATCATATTCCTTTGTTTATAATCACATCAGAATTTACATTATTTAACTACCAAATAAGTATTCACATAGTCATGCTGCTCCTATCACGGCCTACTAAGGCGTCGAACAGCTTTCCTGCGTTCTTCTTCCATAATACGAAACATCATCCTATAGTCCAGCATGTACCAAGGAAGGTCCTCGAACTGAATCGGATAGTAGAACACTCAATCCTGGGCCCAATCGATCGCTGTCTGGAATGTGTAGTATGTCTCCTCGATCTTAGCCTTCTTCGCCCGATCGTTATCTTCAGCAATCTCTGCACGTCATGAAGCACTCATCCAAACATCCTCTGCTCTAGCACGCTTTGCTGATTCCTCTTGTAAATCCTTCTTCAGCTTCTCTATCTCAGTTGACTTTTCTTCACTTTAGCCCTTCTCATAGACCAAATCCCACTCCACGTATCCAAGACATGTATATCTAGAGTCTCGATCTCACCATCCTTCTGCTCGATGGTAGTCTGCTGAGTAACTGTCTACTTTTTCAGCTCCCAAACGGTATCCTGTAACTCTATGTTACGGTCATACAGCTCGTCGTACATCTCAGCACTGATAGAGTTCGGTGGGAACTCATCAGGGTCCTCATCCTCCTTCTCAACTGCCTCAGCCTCAACCTCCTCAGAGTCCTCCTCTGAATCAAACACTGGCTTATGCTCATGACTAACAACAGTGATCAAAGGAGATGGCTCTCTCCTAACCAACTGCTCCCAGACTATATGGATGGCTCGGGGCTCTTCCTCAATAGCCACTCGGGGTACAACCTCCCTAGGCTGACTGGATCCTCCAACCTCCAACATCCTGACAATCAAAATTTTAAGTCTTTAGTTATTACGTGATGCTAATCGATACTCGCGCAAGTACATAAATATAAACACATAGCACATAAGGTAATTTGTTATCTTTCTTAGAACTCGATAAGAGTTTATCATTACTATATTATCGATCTCTTAAAAAGTCTACTACCCTAAGGTTTTCCCCCACCTAAGTTTCATAACATACAGCTCTGATACCAACTTGTGACACCCCCAAATTCGGGTACTTCAATTTCCATGGAATTTGGTGTTCACTGTACAAATATCACATATCTATCTACCCATAATAAATGCGGAAACATAAATTAATAGAAAATCCTCCCCGTAAGGGGTTACAACATCTGAATAAATGAATCCCAAGTCATACTAACCTTAAACATCAGTGTGGAAAACAAAAATAAATAAATAAGTCTTAACAACATCATAGTTTTTAAACATAACAATCTCAAATGAAATAATAAGTCTTCAACACTCGTTAACCTTGCCCTTGCCTTTGCTAGTGGAAGGCTCGTCGGACCTTTCGTTCTTAACTGCAATGTTATTCTGCAAGAGTGAGCACGATTGTCCACAAGTATAACAATATAATAGTAATAATAACATGCAAATAAGTCAAAGAATTCTGAATAATAGAAAGCTCGGCTTTTGAATCAAGAATGAATAACAAGAATCAAAAGTATTCTGAGGGTAATAAGACCTTGAACTATGTCTCAGGCTGTCAAGTATTTCTACTTTAAACCTTTAACAGTCATAAAACTATATGGACCCTACTACTCGTACATAGGAGGATCAGCCCTTAGTACCATAATGTGCACATCATCTCAACGCTAAAGCGTACAAAATCCCCTATAAAGGGTTGTTGATCTCAGTTTGACATCAGAGTCCGCACCAAAGGAAGTTTGGTTTGGATAAGCTCAATAATAGTTCTAGAATTTAGAACGTTCATCAACTATGGACTAGTCGAATCAATAAGGGTTCGCTAGTCTTACAAGGTTCAACAAAAAACTGATAATCAAATCGAATAATGAATCTCAAGAGGTATACAATCGAATAAGTATTGTATAACTGAAATCATGCTTTAAAAGAATTATAATATCTCATATGAAATCTTGACTTGAATAAACAAGGATAAGAACTCGTTCGGTATAAAAACATAAGCTTAAGACTTGCTCAATGAATAATTCAGAGTTAAGGAACTTGCTCAATTAAAAGTAAAGTTTAGAAAACTTGCTCAATTTAAAGAGTGTAATTAAAAATCTTGCGTAATCGTAATCGAGTTAGGATAAGGAAACTTGCCTTGTGCGTAAGTTAAACAATCACTAATCACGTTCCCAAATAGTCCTACATATTCCATTAGGATCACAACATTCATTAGTTTTACTAATGTTAATCTAATGGGTTTAAGTATCACTTTCATTTTAACTTATTAACATAGTTTAAGTTCTGCTCATTCACATCAATCAAGTAACATAAATCAAAAATACGTATTTGGCTAACCACACAACAACTGTCAAATTTCACGAACCACAGGTTTAAGTTCTTTACAATTGTTCCTATACAGATTTGAAATCATCATATACATGTTTAAAATATGTTATAACCTCTTGTTATATTCTTAACACACTATTATGTTTGTTAGACTAAGTTAAACTAACATGCCACAAAAAAAACAAAACAGTTTCCTTTCTGCAATTCTCGTCGGGGAGAGATTTTGTATAGGGAAACTTCGCCGGGGCGCAAGCTCTCCATGGTGAGCTTTCTAGTACTGAGAACCTTGCCGGGGCGAAGGTTCCCAGATTTAAATTATGCAACTTGCGACAGTACTGTTCTTTAGCCCAATAAATCCCAAATTAAACTAACACATCAAATTTTAACGTTACCCATGAACTATAAACTTCACAAAAGCATTGTACAATGTTTCTAGCATGCTTTTAACACTTTAGATCACATAATCATTCAAATTAGAACGCTTAAATTCACTGTTTTGGTATTTTGTAAAGTTTTGAGAGAAATCATGAAATTCATCATTACCGGTTCGTTATAATTTCAAATCTGTCCGTTTAAAGTTCATTTTGTTCGTTTTAACATGCATAATCGTAATCAACTATCAATTTCATGTTTAAATAAATAATTAAAGCATGCAAATTGTACATAAGGGTCGTATTCATGTTTTTCATACTCTATAACATATGAAAATTCAATTAAGGCATAATTACATGAATTTAATTATGCTAAATCATATTATAACTGATATAAATCATGTTATGAACATATATTAACATACCTATAATCATATAATCAACAATCATCAATAATTTTTATTTACAGAGAACTTAAAATTGGGTTTGTTGGAGAAAATATTATACGTGAAATATAAAATTGGAATAAAGAGATTACCCTTGCAATCTCTGTTAAGATGATGATATAAACTTCTTCAAATCTTCTCTTCAATCTTTAATCTTTCTCTCCACTTTCTCTCTAAGTTCTCTCTGTGTTTGTTAACTGATGGATATATGATATATGAACTATTACAAGTATAATATAAATATATGTATAGTTATATAACTGGTGAAGAGAGTGGTGTCAATTAATTCCATAATGGTTTTAACTGACACCCACTATCTTAAGGCACGTTTGGTTTGTCACTGAGAGTTATTGCTGCTACAACTTGTAAGTGTATCTTTCGCTCTAATGAGTTCTTAGGAGTTGTTGATGCGGCTCTTACTATTAGCGGTTGGGGCTAGAGGTCGTACGACAAAGGGAGACCGGCAGCCCCATAAACTTTGCGTTTGTGGGTGGAATCCCCCGAGAAGGGTTAGAATGGCAGTTCCACGCTTTTTCGTTGAGTTAAACTTCCCGAGGTGTTCCGCGGACATACTCCTTATCATATGTTCTAAATCTTTCCGGGCGGCCTCTTAGGACATTCACTCATTTCTCATTTAATTTAATTAAAGTGTTATTATATAGTTTAATTGTCACACTTTAACTAATCAAATAATCTTATTTAAATTCAATTAAATAAAATATAATATTACACATTAATTCACATCATCACATCATTAATTCACATCATCACATAATTAAAATTCTCATTTATTAATTATGTCAAATCATTAAATCTCTAATTAATTAGAATAATATTATGCTTATTAAATAATTCATTTAATTAAATAAATTCAATTAGATCCATACTTTAAACTATAAAAATTCTCCACATTAATTTAATCACTGTAACACATATAATTACATTAACCTACCACAATTCCATCAAATAATTATTTAACTCAATAAATACTCATCAAAATTTATTTAACTCAATAAATAAATCATCGAAAATATTTATTTAATTTAATAAATATTTAAATTAAATTATAAAATTCTCGTTTGTCAGAGACACAACCCAAGGTAGCGGGGATTTTGGAAGTGGATTCAATAACAGCTTTGTCAGCTCAAATAACAGCTTTATCAAAGAAGATGGATGCAATCTCAGGAGGGAATATGCAGCAGGTATTAGTTGTGTGTGAGTTATGTGTAGGGGAGCATCCAACGGAACATTGTGCAATTAATCTGGCAGCAGTATAGTTTGTGGGTAGTTAAAATAGGCCACAAAACACGTATCAGAATACATACAATCCGGGGGCAAGGAACCATCCCAACTTTTCATGGAGCAACAATCAAAATCAGAATCAGCAGCAAGCTCCACGACCATCATACCTCTCGCCCCCGATTTTCAAAATCAGCATCAACAGTCAACTCCGCAACATAAGAAGAAGACATATTTGGAGGAGCTACTTATGAAATATATAACAGGTAATGAGGCGATAATGAAAACTCAGGCGGCTGCAATTAAAAATTTGGAAACTCAAATGGGACAGATTGCAAGTCCTTTAAATAATAGACCTCAAGGAACCTTGCCGAGTGACACCAAAAAGAATCCTAGGGGAGGCCAAGAGCAATGCCAAGCTGTCACACTTCGGAGTGGAAAATAGTTAGTTGAGCAAAATGCAGAAAATCCGACTACGGAGATTGTTGAGGAAACTGTGGAGAAAATAATTGAGGGGGAGAAGGTATGAGAAGAACCAGTGGTGAAGGAGCAGGTAGTTGTTACACCAACAGTTTACCCACCACCACCCTTTCAACAAAGGATTCAGAAATAGAAATTAGAAAAGCAGTTTACTAAGTTTCTGGAAGTGTTCAAAAAGTTACATATCAACATTCTATTTGCGAAAGCATTAGAGCAGATGCCTAGCTACGCCAAATTCATGAAGGATATCTTATCTAAGAAGAAGAAGTTAGAGGATTTTGAGACCGTGGTGTTAACCGAGAAATGTAGTGCTATATTGCAAAGGAAGCTTCCACCCAAATTGAAAGATTTGGACAGTTTCACCATTCCTTGCAAAATAGGTTGCGTGTCCTTCAACAAATGTCTATATGACTTAGGCGCAAGCATAAATCTCATGTCGTTATCAATATATGTAACGCTCGAGAAATTCAGACGTTATGTAAATGAATTTTATTTGATTATTTGAATAAAATCATATTAAATGTTTATTCAATTGAGTAAGCTATTTCTCGGTCATTTTATGACCTAGAAGATGTGAATATGGTTGGTATTCTGGCTACGGGCTGGAATTAAATCATATAAATTTTAAAGACGAAAATCAAAGTTTTTCGAGAAATTTCTGTAAAATCACTATTCATCCGTTTCTGTTCGGAAATTATATTTGAATTTTCGAGAAACGCGTAACGATAGAATTTAAAGACGGGATGGAATATCTAATAATATTCCAGTATGGCTCACAAAGTTTTAGCGTGAGGACTTAAAACCCTAAGGGTTAGAAAGATTAAAACCTAAAGAATAAATAAGTTATGTATAATAATTATTATTATTATACGGTATGAATACGAGTATAATACAAGATATTATACGAATATAATACGGAGTGGATATAAGAATTAATACAACATATAATACGCATGTTACACGAAGTAAATACATTCAAATTGAATTAAATTTATTAAGTAAACCCGTGGGTCGAACCAATGGGTTAGCGGATGGGTCAACCCATGGGGCAATCCATGAGCAATTGTGATGTCATAAATTAGTTGGCATGTGTGCTAAGCCCATGATGTCACAAGCTTGGTGGGAAAGTAAAAGAAAGGAGGTGTGAATAGTGAGGAGGTTGGGCCTAAAAGTCTAATCTACCCTCCATCTTGCTAGCCTATATAAACAAGGCCTTGGTCTTCATTTGTTGGTTACCAAAATCACCAACAACTTATTTGAGCGAGAGAAAAGAGATCTTAAGCAAGAGAAGTTTAAGGAGCCAAGTTATCTACATAACTTAAGAAGATCAACCAAGAACCACCAAGAGGTATACATACTTAAACTTTAATCTTCCATCTTCCTTCAATATATATTGATAGAGAAGTGTGATTGGTGAAGCTTAAGTGTTAAGAAGTATAAGGGTGATGTAGTGGACTATAAACCATTAACAACCAAGCACCATTAAACCATAATTAAGTAATGAAGAACTTAAGAATGGAATCTTTGAAAATCATTGAATTAAACAATAAGATCATAATAAATTGGTTAAGGACTAATGAATAAATTAATAAAATCATAAGAATTTGAGTAATAAGTATATGAAACCATTAAATATAGAAGTTCATAATGGTTAGTATCGATAATGAATAACCAATGGATTGATTCCATTTGGGTTGAAGTTAAAATTCCAAGTAACGAAGATTCGACGAAAGTTACGCGATTAGGCGTTAATCGTCGAAATCGTAAATTTTCTCGGAATAGAAGTCAAAAGTCGCCGTGTGATTCGGAAACAATGGTTTTCAATTACAACACGTGTAATTAGGTAGATTAGACTTGCGAGAGCAAGAACGAACCTGAACAATTCAGACTTAAAACGAAGAATTGAGCGTCAAACGTTCATAAACGTTTAACGAAAACGTAAAAATGGACTAATAGGCTAAATTCTTGCCAACAGATTCAGAAATGAATTCCGACTTAATGACATCGTAGAACATAGAATTTGTGAACTATTGGATTTGTTACGAGCCAATTTAGAGTTGTAAAGATCGTGTTACGAGCCAAGGAATTTTAGAAAAATAAAAAAATTCTGCAGAACAGGGTTGGCGCTGCAGCGCCGCCCATATAGCTGTTCCCAGCGCCGTAGCTCCAGGCCGAGAAGAAACCCTGCATAGGGGGCGCCGCAGCGCCGCCTGGCAAGGCAATCTTGGCGCCGCAGCGCCAAAACAATAAAAATTATTTCTGCGAGCCAGCACTGCAGCGCCGGCTTTAAGCCTAAGTTTGGCGCTGCAGCACCCTTAAGGGAAAATTTTTCGACATGAAGATTTCTAAACTTAGCTTTCTATATGGTAATTATGGGGCAACTAATTGGTTAATATTCATGAACAGAAATCACTTAAACATCATGTTTAAGAATGGTTTTATGAATTAAACGTTGACAAAACGTATTTAATTTGAAAACTCAAAAATCGATAATGTAAACCGTGAATCGTAATCGAGTTGTAAGAGTGCCTAAGGGTTACATAACATGTAATAGAGGTACGAGGTACATGAATGTTATAAAATGAAGTTAAAATTTACTTGATTTCCATACAGAGTCCGATGACGGGAATCCAATGAAAATATGTTCGACATATCGAAACGATTAGGGTTTGGCGGTTTTCATGCAAAATGATGATCGACAAGAGTCGGCTTACTACTAATAAATGTTAATAAACCATGAAGAATGTTAAATGACTTGAACGGATGTTATTAGGTTAATAATTCGGTTAAGTTATACGAGAAGGAGAAGTTTGGTTACACAATGTATATCGATTATGATAATATAATGGATATGCTATGTGTTTATATCTTGTAGAAGTGAAAAGAAGAGTAAAGTATATCTAAAAGGTTTAAAGACGCGAAGGCAAGTTTTTTAACTCTTGTATTAACGTTGCGTTATGCAAGTTTTCGATCCTTGTTTAGATTATGCTTGTTGCAAGCTTTCTAAATTCTTGTCTATACTTTATGTTGGAAAAGTTGTCATGATGCATAGTTGCCTATGCATGAACTGTTATTGGATAGTCGATGCCATTTGATTCGGCTAGACGTATCGATAAAGTATTTTGACTGATTCTTCATGAATCTTTAAAAGTATTATTGATGTACTATCCTATGCCAATTAATTTGGTACAGATTCAAGGAGAAAACCTGAGTATGAATACACAATGGTTTTAATGTCGTTAACTCGACATGCATTAAGTTTCTACAAAGTTTAAACGTGAAAACGTTTAACGAATTGAGTGTTGATCAACATAGAGTACTACAGGCTGATCACCAGGACGTGCTCGTATGTTAAGGCGAGCATACGGCCTTAGTGCCAGGATGTTCTTTTATGCTTGAACAAAGCAAATGATGTTCATGGTCTGGGACCAGCTCAGATTCTTAAGTGACTACGTGAATTTAAGAATGGTTTTAAAGGAACTCAAAACACTATTTTGATTATTCCAGCTATTTCATAACTATTGTACAGTTATGAAAATGAAACTATATGATTCTTGATTTTGTGGTTGCATATTAAAATGTTAAACTTGCTGAGCTAGTTATGCTCATTCTTGCTTGAATCATATGTTTCAGCTAAGGGCTATCGGACTGAAGGATCTGGTAAGGACAAGGGAAAGTCCAAGATGGATACGTAGTTATCCTTGTAATAGTATAACATTATTATTATCAATAATGATAGTATAACAATGAACATATGTAAAGGTTGTACCGAACTTGGGAAGGAATTATGGTAATGAAACATTTAGTAAACTTATGTATATTTTTGAAGTATTCAATGGAATGTATAAGTAGATAATAGCACAGTGTAGCACCATATCTTTGGGTTGAAAGTACCCGAATTTGGGGGCGTCACAGTATAAACTCAGTTGGGTCTAGCGGCACTTAGACCAACGAACATTTCTCGAACATTTCTCTACAGCTTGCGGACAGATCGGTGACATCCAAGGGGAATTGTTGAAGACATTCTGGTAAAAGTTGACAAACTTATATTCCCAGCTGATTTCATCATCTTGGATTATGAAGAGGATAATGATATTCCTACAATACTTGGGCGACCGTTTTTGGCAACTGGTAGAACTCTTATCGATGTTCAAAAAGGTGAGTTAACCATGAAGGTTCAAGACCAAGAGGTAACCTTCAATGTTTTCAAAGCCATGAACTTCCCCAAGGAGGATGAGGAGTGTTATCATTGAGAAAGTTGTGGAGGATGAACAGGGTCGCATACTGAGTATCGATCTTTTAGAGATGACGTTGATAGGGGATTGTGAGAGCGACGATCTAGAATTGATTGAGTATCTGCATATTTTAGATGCACAGAGCCTAGAATGAGTAGATTCAAAATACCATTTGAGTTGTTGGAAGTTGCAAGAACTTCATCAGTTCGGATGAGACCATCTCTAGAGGAACCCCTTTCACTCGAACTCAAGCCCTTACCTAAACATCTCAGGTATGCATTTTTGGGTAATTCATCTATTTTACCTGTTATTATTGCATCTGCGCTTAACGATTTGTAGGAAAGTAAGTTGTTAAGAGTTCTCCAAGAATATAAATCTGCTATTGGATGGACCATTGCCGACATTAAGGGAATAAGCCCTTCATTCTGCATGCACAAGATATTGATGGAAGAGGATGGTAAACCTACAGTGGAAAAACAATGGATGCTCAATCCGATTAGGAAAGAGGTAGTGAAGAAAGAAATTTTAAAATGGCTCGATGCTGGAATAATCTACCCTATTTCTGATAGTTCATGGGTGAGCCCAGTTCAGTGTGTCCCAAAGAAGGGTGGTATGACAGTAGTAACTAATGAAAACAATGAGTTGATACCGACGAGGACAGTGACCGGTTGGAGGCTTTTCATGAATTACAGGAAACTCAATAAGGTAACCCGAAAGGATCATTTCCCCTTGTCGTTTATTGATCAGATGTTAGATAGATTAGCGGGACATGAATACTACTGTTTACTGGATGGTTATTCGGGGTACAATCAGATTATAATTGCACCGAAGGACCAAGAGAAGACAACATTCACATGCCCATATGACACCTTTGCCTTTAGAAGGATGTCATTTGGACTGTGTAACGCACCGATAACTTTTTAGAGATGCATGATGGAAATATTTTCATATATGGTGGAACGCAATGTCGAGGTATTCATGAATGACTTTTCAGTGTTCAGAAATTCATTTGACAACTGCTTCGAGAATCTGGTCATGGTAATTAAAAGATGCGTAGAAACCAATTTGGTGCTCAACTGGGAAAAGTGTCATTTTATGGTTCAAGAAGGAATCATACTTGGGCATAAAGTCTAGAAAAAGGGGTTGGAAGTTGACCAAGCAAAATTGGAAACGATAGAAAATTTACCACCGCCAACCTCAATGAAAGGTATTCGCAGTTTTCTCGACCATGCCGGATTCTACCACCGGTTCATTAAGGATTTCTCCAAAATCACAAAACTTATATGCAGTTTATTGGAGAAAGATGTACCATTCAGATTTGATGAAGAATGTCTATCGGCGTTTGAGCAGTTAAAGAAGAAACTAACTACAACACCTATGATCGTAGCTCCAGAATGGACCATGCCATTCGAATTGATGTGTGATGCCAATGATTATTCAGTAAGGGTTGTGTTGGGACAACGCCAAGATAAAGTTTTTCATGCAATCTACTATGCGAGCAAAATATTGACCGATGCGCAGCTGAATTACACAACCACCGAGAAGGAACTACTTGCAATTGTGTACGCTTTTGATAAATTTCACTCGTATCTAGTTAGAACTAAGGTGGTGGTGTACACCGATCATTCGGCTATACGGTATTTGGTTGCGAAGAAAGATGCAAAGCCGAGACTGATTCGTTGGATCTTTCTCCTTCAAGAATTTGACTTAGAAATCAAAGATAGAAAGGGGACAGAAAATCAGGTGGCTGACCACCTTTCAAGATTAGAGAATCCGAATCAAGACAAGACAGACAGAGTGTTGATTAATGAGTCTTTTCCAGATGAGCAGTTGTTTGTGATTCACGACAAGTTTTCGTGGTATACGAATTTTGCCAATTATCTGGTGAGTAATATTCTTCCTCCAGATTTGACACGCCAACAAAAGAAGAAATTCTTACATGATGTGAAGTGGTATATGTGGGATGAGCCGTTTTTGTTCCGACGGTGTGCAGATAGAATGATTCGGCGATGTGTGCCACAAAGTGAAGTGGCAAGTATCTTACAGGTATGCCACGCATCGGTATACGGGGGACACTATAGAAGTGAAAGAACGGCCGCCAAAGTACTATAGGTAGGATTTTATTGGCCCACCTTGTTCAAAGACGCACATCAGTGTGTGAAAAATTGTGATCGATGTCAAAGGGTGGGCAACATTTCCAAACGGAATGAGATGCCACTCAACAGGATCTTAGAAGTGGAAGTTTTTGATGTATGGGGGATCAATTTCATGGGACCTTTTCCGCCTTCATACAACAATTTGTATATCTTTTTGGCAGTAGACTACGTGTCTAAGTGGGTTGAGGTAGTAGCGCTACTGACAAATGACACTAAGGTTGTTTTGAAATTTTTACAAAAAATATCTTTACAAGATTTGGCACCCCAAGGACAATCATCAGTGATGAGAGAAGTCACTTCTGCAACAAGTATTTCACAGCCCTCTTGACCAAGTATGGGGTAAACCATAGAATTACCACTACCTATCACCCATAGACGAGTGGCCAAGCAGAGGTATCTAACAGAGAGGTGAAGAGAATTTTGGAGAACATAGTTAACCCGAAACAAAAAGATTGGTCTTTAAAATTGGATGACGCTCTATGGGCGTATCAGACTGTATACAAGACCCCGATCGGAATGTCTCCATATCAATTTATCTACAAAAAAGCGTGTCACCTCCTAGTAGAACTTGAGCATAAAGCCTATTGGGCCATCCAAAAACTTAATTTTGATCTCACAGCAGCGGGGAAGAAAAGACTTCTGCAACTCAACTAGTTAGATGAATTTAGCCTGTAAGCATACGAGAACTTTAAATTGTACAAGGAAAAGGTCAAATGGTGGCACGATCAAAAAATCTTGGACAGAAAGTTTGAACCAGGCCAAGCAGTACAATTATTTTGAAACTCTTTCCCGGGAAACTAAAATCTAGGTGGTCAGGTCCATTCACCTTCAAAACAGTATTTCCACACGGTACTGTTGAACTATACGGTTGGGATCCAGCGGAAACATTCAAAGTTAACGGACAACGCCTAAATCATTATTTGGGAGGTGACGTCGATCGCCAAGCAACCTCGGTCGACCTCGCTGAGGCAATATAAAACAGGGAGTAGTCAGGTTGAAAGACTTAAAATCAAGCGCTCTATGGGAGGCAATCCATTCTTTGCTGTCGTTTTCAGTAAATAGTTGTTAGTTAGTCGTCGTTATGCATAACATGTTATTAGCTTTTCCCCATATTAGCTTTTTCTCCATAGTGCTTGTTCTGACAAGTGCTATTGTTTCAGTACAGGTATGGGTGAATTACAAAGGGTAATTAGGTTAGAGCTCATTGGTCCAAGTGAGAAAGTATTAAGGGAATATAATCAAGTGACAAGTCTGCATAATAAGTTCAAAATTTAGAAGCAAAAAAAATTTTCATGTTCGCCCCAGCGGGCCTTCTTAAGCTTGCAAATGTCGCCCCAGCAGGCAAACCCTCTGCCAAAGGCCTCCCCAGCGATCCCACAGCGTGCCCCAGCGCCGAGTCCTCTGCCCATTGCCGCCCCGGCGGGCATCCAAAGTCAAAAATAGCCCGCCCCGGCGGGGATACAGGAATTCAGTTTTTAAAATACTGAAACTGCAGTCGGCCATAACCATTCCAAACACAAACTCTAGAGACTTCATCGCCAAAACCAAACCTAAACACAATCTCTCGACCAAACTTGCCCTCCCAATCATTATTCACTTGGGATTTCATGTTTTCATCCCCAAATTGAGTATCACTCAACACAAGCTAGGGTTTCAAAGCCTCTCTTCATTCCAGGTATCATCCAAGCAGAAAGGGATTGAATTGGGCATGTGCTAACTCAAAAATCACCCCTAACTTGCAGCAATAGACAATCTCAATTCGGTGCTATCACAGTGACAATTTGGTGATTTACGATTTGGGTTGAACACTGAAGTTTGGGGGTAATCAGTAACTAGCAATCACAATACACACACCAGGTGTTTGAAACAAGGCCTCAACAAGATTTGACACTAGGGGTAAGCACTAGTCGATAGTTGAACTTCAGTGTACACACTTCATTTGAGAATTGATTTTGGTTGAGATAACATGCCACCGAGAGCACCAAAACTGACAAAAGGGTGAGGGTCCGTCCACCCCCACAAGACAGTTTAACTGCAAGAAATTCATCAGTGCCTTGGCCGAGGATAGATTTGGTTTTTTAGCAAATAAGGCACTCACCCCTGAGTGAGGCCTTCGGCCCGATGAATTTGATGGTGAGATGGGGCACCAAATCAACGGCCAAGGATGGGACACCTTTGCTGATCAGCCTGAAGTGGCAGTGGTAGCGGTGGTTAAGGAATTCTATGCAAATGCCGAAGATAAGGCGCCATTTACAGCGTTTGTTAGTGAAAGTAGTATGCATACAAGCCAATCATGTATGATGATAAAACATATACTTTAGAGACAATCTTATTTATTTATTAATAAAAATATTCATTTATTAAAGGCATTTAATTATCTACATGATGCTGTTTTTATAATATGTAAATAACCCATAGTTTTAAGCAATGCTTTTAGAATCATGATGTTGATCATGCTAATGAGATTTAAATTCTTAGAAAGCTTAAAACTAAAATAGTTCCCAATCGTGGGGTTACTAAAAAGGGGATTAGTAAATTCGGATAGATTGGTACATATGTTGCTTGCTCATTGGATGAGAATGATTGATCTCATGATCATTTGTGTGGAGACACTAAAGCAAGTATGTAGGTGCTTATTGGAGAATAAGTTCACTGAACGTGACTCGCTATGGAATACCTAATGTAGTTTTACTCGCCTGTCAATAGGAATTCCTAATGTGATAGTAGTACAAGTGATCCTTGGACTTGAGATTATCATAGTATCTTGTATGTAACAAATTATACTTTGACTTATTCATTAAGACCTTTTAAGGCATATATAGGGTATGCTTGGGTATAATAAGTTACATATGGTGATAATGAATGATCAATAAAGAATCTACCACCTCTAGTAAAAGAGGAGATATGTCCTATGTGATTCGTTAAATGACAACCCAGGAATCCTTGGCCAAGAATCCTTGGCCAAGGTGGAATGAAATTAGAAAGAGGTTTCTAATTTGCATTAATCAGAGTTGTGCATTTTCTAATCGAAATACATATGATTAAATAAAATAATACTTGACAGTAAATCCATGTCTTATATTTAATTAGGACATTATATGGTGGAAGGATTGAATTGTACGGTAACTATTTACTCACAGGTTTTTTTATGATTAATGTTGAAATCTATATTATCTGGAAAGTCGTTGATCGCTAGGGAGGCTTATCCCTATTGTAGAATAAATATTATTTATTTAAATAGATTATTAGTTTAATTTATTTATTTAAATAAGATTAAAATTATTTTAATTGATTTATTCACAACCGGTTTAATATGGAGAACCTAAAGGGTCACACCATAAAAGGAAGAATAATTATTTAAGAAGGTAATGGCATAATCGTAATAATGTTTTAAGTGTAATTAATTTAATCTATGGTGATAAAATAAATTAAATAGCTTAATATTTATTATTTAATATTTTAAAAATATTAAATATAAATTAATAAGAGGAGTCTTATTAATATTATTTTAATTTCTAAAGGAGTTTAGTAATTAATTTAATATTTAGTACTCTCATTTATTCCTAATAAGATTAGGAGACAAATTAATTAAATGAATTTAATTAATTATTTCTAATGTGGTGGAAAGCCTAAATTAATTAAAGGAGTTTAATTAATTAAATAAAATCTCATGCCTAATAGGATTAGAAGGGTTGACCAATATTTATTTAAGAGGAGTCTTATAATAGATATGAGTAGATACAATTCCAATTGTTGGAGAGTACTCCTTTTCTATAGAGGATAGAAAACTAAGCCAACCACCCTCCTTCTTGATAATTCATCTTCTTTGGTGGATCACCTCTAGAGTCCAAACACTTGGGTGGCTAACGTTGATCAAAAAAAGGAATCTAACCCAGAAATTCAAGGAGATCACGAAGAACAAGGAGTTGAACTAGTACCTGTGGAAGCTTCGTTCTACAAGGGTATGATTCCATAACTTCTTATTTATCGTTTTAAATTAATAATTTGCATAAAGGATGATCCGGATAATGGTTTTGTAGAAAAGTTTTTAAACTCTGATATACCATGCTTCCGCTAATTTTTGCAATTTGATTGCGTCACGATTTCGTACAAACCCAACAGTAGCATCAAAGCCAATCCTTTATGCAATTATTAATTATTTTGATTTTATATATATATGGGTATGTATTTAGAATAATTTATTGGGCATAATTAATTGTATAAAATTATTATTTTTTATGAAAAAAAAAGAGGAAAACCAATGTTCGTTGTGAGTCACGATTCCGTGTAATTCAAAAGGAGACTTCGTGATTCATTAAAGTGAATAGCCTGATTCTTTCAAAAAGGGATGTGATCTAGGATTTCTAAAACTTTATATATATATATATATATATATATATATATATATATATATATATATATATATATAGATTATATATAAATTACGAAAGTAACCTCTGCTGCAGGATTTCTAAAACTTTATATATATAGATTATATATTAATTACGAAAGTAACCATTCTGATTGGAATTATATATATACACGGATATATATATACACGGTTATATTATATATATATATATATATATATATATATATATATATATATTATATAATATATATACATATATAATAATTTTAATAATTTTGTAATTAAAATAAAGAGTTTATTTTAATCCTAAAATTGGATTTCATGCAATTTAAAATTGCCCATTAAATGATACTCATATATATATGGAATGTTTTAATTCATGAGATGGATATTTATTTATTGATATATATGGTGATATGTATGATAATAAATGTGGATTGATTATGGACTATTTGACCAATGTGATTGAATTTTATTTTAGTTGAATGCTTGAATGAATGGGTTTTATTAAATGGGGTCTGCGTACCTCGTCTTCTCTAGTTTTTCTTGATGTAAAATTCTATCTCCCTCCTATGTATTTCCTCTTGACTGCTGATCAAGGTTTCTATTTAAATTAAATAGTTTAATGTAATAGAAATAGTTAGAATTATCTTGAAGAAATTAGAGGCCAAGGAGCAAGGAGCGCGTGAAGACCCATTTGTATGGAGCCCGAGTTTAAATGTAATAGTTATGCTTAAATTTAAATTCTTGCACTCCTAGGTTTGACCTTTTGGTTCACTTGATGGCTCTAGTGAACCAAACCAGAATAAAAGTCCATAATCAATCCGGGTAGAATATAGTATTCTATATGTGCATGCTAAGTATTATATATATATATATATATATATATATTATATTTTATGCAAACATGCTTCGCATGTTTAATAAAATTACGCGTATTTTATATATATATGTGCATGCACGCTAAACAAGATGAGACAAATAATAACAAACCCCTCAAAAAAATAATATTAAGTCCGAAGCGTTCAATGATATTTGAAAATCGAACATCGCCTTCTAGCATGATAAATTAATAGAGCATTAAATATTTAATATGAGCTTGTTGTGCTATCCACAAGGCGAGTATTGCGTATTTAAGATATTAATTAATCACATTTGATGCTTATCAAGAAAATTGAACAATATAGTCTTGTTGTGCTATCCACAAGGACGAACATTTTTCTTTTTTGAATTTATGAAAGTGTTAGGCTGGACTTAACTTAAATCATTTTAGTTCGGATGTGCACACACTTGACCATTATGATTTAAGAGGCAAAATAAAAGGAGTTACATGTTAATGTAATTGACAAGAGTTGTCTACCTATTTATTTATATATCGTTTGTTGTGCTATCCACAAGGCTATATACATTTGAAATGGGATTCTTAATCTCACTAGCAAATCTTTAATTAAATGTTGCCGAACTATATAAATGAGGGTAATATAGTTTGATGAAAAATAGTGGGAGATACCAATTTCAAATAAAGTCCTAAATTTATTTTGGTATGCAAAATTAATAAAAATGAATGTTTGCTAAAATATTGTCTTTTCACATGCAGAATTTTAAAAATGTCAAAATCACTAATCTCACTAAGAAGCATACTTGATGTAAATAAGCTTACCGGTCCAAATTATGAGGACTGGCTAAGAAATCTGAGAATTGTTCTCACTGCTGAAAAAATTTCTTATGTCCTAAATTCAACTATCTCTAAATCTGTTTCGGAAACAGCCTCTGAGGAAGAGATAACCACTTTCAATAAGTGGCAAGATGATGCATCTGTGGCTCAATGCATCATGCTCGCATCCATGAATAACGAGCTTCAGCGTCAGCACGTAAACATGGATGCTCCTGCTATGCTGCTTCACCTCAAAGAGTTGTATGGTGAACAGAGTAGGACTGCTAGATATGAGATATCTAAGGAGCTCTTCCGATCTCGGATGACCGAGGGTACTGCCGTCGAGACTCATGTCCTAAAGGTTATCAATTTGATTGAACTCCTTGGACAGCTGGGGTTCGTCATGGATGGGGAGCTGAGTCAAGACTTGGTCTTGCAGTCACTCCCTGAGACCTTCTCGCAGTTTGTGGTTAATTTTCACATGAATAAGCTAGATGTCAGCTTGCCTGAGCTGCTTAACATACTGAAAACTGCAGAAGGTCACTTCCCATCCAAGAAGAACCATGTCTTGATGGTGGATTCTTCCAATAAAAGGAAGAGGCTCAAGGTATCTTCTGAAAAGAAGAAATCCAAGAAGGCTAAGGGAAAGGGGAAAGAAAAGGAACAGAAGAAACCTGAACCAGCTAAAGGAATGTGCTTTCATTGCAATGAGCCGGGACATTGGAAGAGGAACTGCAATAAGTTTCTAGCAGAGAAGAAGCTTGGAGAAGCTTCGACTTCCAATCAAGGTTTGTTTATGATTGAAATTAATTTTTCTGAAAGTCATAATTCTACTTGGGTATTGGATACCGGCTGTGGTTCTCACATATGTAACACTGTGCAGGGACTGGTCAGAAGTAGAAAACTGAATAATGATGAGGTGATCCTATGAGTGGGGAATGGAGCAAAGGTTGCTGCATTAGCTGTAGGAACTTATTGTTTAGCAATGCCTTCGGACAAGTCCATTTATCTTAATAATTGTTATTATGTTCCGAATATTATTAAAACATTATTTCAATTTCTGTATTGGATATGGAAGGATTTGACGTTATTATAAAGAACAATGGTTGTTCTATTTATAAAGACGATGTTTTATATGGTATTGGAAATTTGCGAAATGGACTTTAAATACTTGACTTGTAAGAAAATATATTTCAAATTAAACAAACTAGGAAGAGGAAAAGAGATGATATTAATTATACCTATATGTGGCATTGTAGACTCGGTCATATCAATGAAACAACATTATTTAAGTTGCATAAGGATGGGGTCCTAGAGCTATCCGATTATGAATCATATCCAACTTGTGAATCTTGTCTCATGGGTAAAATGACTAAATCTCCTTTTAATGGAAAAGGAGAAAAAGTTACAGAGTTGTTAGTGTTGGTTCACACAGATGTTTGAGGACCGATAACAACGAGTGCACGGGGAGGGTATTCTTATTTTATTCACTAATGATAACTCTAAGATATAGATAAGTGTATTTAATGAAATACAAATCTGAATCATTTGAAAAGTTCAAAGAGTTCAGAAGTGAAGTAGAGAAACAAACGGGCAAGAGTATTAAGATTCTTCGATTAGATCGAGGTGGAGAATACTTAAGCAGTGAGTTTCTCAATTGTCTCAAAAATTAACGGTATAATCTCACAATGGACTCCACCGGGTACACCACAGTTAAATAGAGTATCTGAAAGGAGAAATTGAACATTGTTGGACATGGTTCAATCCATAACGAGTTTTACCGATCTTCTAATTTGATTCTGGGGTCATGCTGTAACGAACAAGATTTTTGTAATTTAAATTGAATATTTATTGAATTAAATAAATATTTTTCGATGATTTAATTATTGAGTTAAATAATTAATTGATGAAATTGTGGTAGATTAATTTAATTATACGTGTCACATTAGTTAAATTAATGTGGTGAATTTTATATTCAAAGTATGTATTTAATTGAGCTTATTTGATTAATATATTAATTAATAAGCATAATGTTATTCTAATTAATTTAAATAATTAATTGGAGATTTAATGATTTGGCATAATTAATGAATGAGAATTTTAATTATGTGACTATATGATTTAATGTGGATTTATGCTATTTTATTTAATTGATTTAAATAACATTAATTGATTAATTAAAAGTGTGACATTATTAAACTATATTATAGTAAGTTAATTAAATTAAAGGGAAAGGAGAGTGAATGGGAGAAACCAAACATGGCCTTATGGGGAGTTGATCAGTTAACCCACTATGGGACTAACCGACGACCACTCACCCACTATACACATTATACGTATTACGCTATACATATATCTTATACATCAGTCTTATATTTTATATTACAAACATCAGAGAACTTAGAGAGATTAGGAGAGAAAATTGAGAGAAGAATCGATTAGAGAAGAGATTGAAGAATTAAAGCCCATATCATCATCTTCACAGAGTTTACTAGGGGTAATTCTTTTGTCCCAATTTATTTCACGTACTATGTTTCCTTCATGAACATATATTCTGAGTTCTCCGTGTATGGGAAAAATTAGCAATTTTTGATTATATGCTTATATATGTGTTATTATATCATTATAACATGTTTTGTATTTGGTATGAATTAAAATAATCGAATTCATGTAATTAGGCCTTAATTGGGTTTTCAAAATTTTACAGAGTTTTTCCATTTACGATCTTTAAAAATTCTCTGTGAATAAAAAAAATTGATATTTATTCATTATATGGCTATATTTGTGTTAATATGTGTTTATAACATATTATATGCCATATATGCATAACTTTCAGTGATCACACCATGGAATTTTGTTGATAATTGGGTTTTCAAAAGTTACAGAGTGTAGAAATTGTACATATGGCCCATATAGCCCTTACGTACAAAATTTACACGCCTTATACATTTATTTAACTTAAATTGATACTTGCATGTAATTATGTACGTTTAAACGAACAAAATGGAAGTTAAACGAACGGATTCGGTGTTATAACGAATCCGTAACGTTGAATTTCTTGTTTTCCTTTAAAACTTTACAAAATATTGAAAACAGTGAAAATAGATGCCTTGGATTGTGTAAATACGTAATTTAAAATGCTAAGATCATGCTAAAAATGTTATATAATGTTTCTGTGGAGTTTTTACATTATGGGTAGCCTTATAATTCATTACGTTAGTTTAATTTGGATTTATTTGGGCTACTCTGTGTGTTCATCGCGAACCAGGGAGTGCACCAGCAGGGGGACCCGCCCCAGCGGGTGTTCATGGGTATTAGGACCCGCCCCAATGGGTATAAGGGCTGTCCAGGAGCCTTTGTTTTTTTATTTTCGAGACTGTTTTGACCTCCTGTAGTAAAATAAGCATAACTTTTTCATACGAACTCCGATTAAGGCGATTCAAGATGATTCGAAAAGATAACGAGTAGACCTACAACTTTCATTCTTTAAGTTTTTCAATTTGAAATCGTTAAAATGGGTAAAAATGGCCATCTTTGTGACTGATGCGTATTCGAAGGCAATCGGAGGGTTTCGGACATGCACGCACACAAGTGTAGTGTTCTCGATAATAAAAGATGTTTTAAGTTACATAAATGAATATTATATGATTTAAAGTTCATGATTAATAAATTAAGTTATTGACATGTATAAGATAATGTGAAGGTTCAAGTTAACAAACTAAGTGCGAACTTGAATATCGTAATTGTAAAACTTGATTATGATTGTTTAAAGGGCTATACATGTGTGATATGCATGTTGTGAGTTTACATTCATGTTATGTGGTTAGCCATTGAGTAATATTATAAACCAAGTTGTAAGTCGAACTTAAGTGAATAGTTCTACAGTTAAACATGGTAGTTATGAAAACTAATCGATGTCGTATACATAATGTAATGTGTAGGACGTTGAGGAAGTGAATTGTAATTATATTTGTAGCTTGTGCAAGAGGCAAGTATCCTATCCCTAACTTATTGATTTAGCAAGTTCCCTAAATTCTAATTTATTCATTTATTAAGTCTTAGACTTGTGTTTCTATATCGAGTAAGCTCGTGTTCTTAATTGTTCAAGTTCGAAATTCATATTACATATTGTAACTCTTTTAAAAGCATGATTCAGTTATACAATACTTATTCGATTGTATACTCTTGAGATTTATTATTCAAGTTGAATATCGATGTTATTGTTGAACCTTATAGGACTAGTGAACCCTTATTGATTCGACTAGTCCATAGTTGATGAACGTTCTAAATTCCAAAATACTTATTGAGCTTATCCAAACCAAACTTCCTTTGGTGCGGACTCTGATGTCAAAACTGAGATGAACAACCCTGTAAAAGGGGATTATTTACGCTTTAGCGTTGAGATATTGTGCACAGTATGGTACTAAGGGCTGATCCCCCTAAGTACGAGAAGTAGAGTCCATAGTCTTATGACTGTTAAAGGTTTAAAGCATAAAAACTTTATAACCTAGGACATAGTTCAAGGTCTTATGACCCTCAGACGTTCTTTTGATTCCTATTATTCATTCTTGAGTCAAAAGTTGAGTTTCTTTATTCAGATGTCTTTGATTCACTCGCATGTTATTATATTGTTGTCATATTATTATACTTGTGGGCAATCGTGCTCACTCTTGCGTAATAATAACATTGCAGTTAAGAACGAAAGGTCCAACGAGCCTTCTACTAGCAAAGGCAAGGGCAAGGTCAACAAGTGATGAAGACTTGTTATTTATTTTATGTGTTTATGTTTCAGACTTATATTAGAGTTGTGTAAGACTTATTTATTTGTTTATGTTCCGCACAGATGTTTAAGGTTAGTATGACCTGGGATTTATTTTATTTATTACTCAGATGTTGTAACCCCATAAGGGGAGGATTTAATTCTATTTATTGCATGGTTTGCATTTACTATGGGTAGATAGATAGATAATATTCGTACAGTGAACACCAAGTCCCGTGGAATTGAAGTACCCGGATTTGGGGGTGTCACAGGTTGGTATCAAAGCTGTAGGTTATGAACCTTAGGTTGGGGGAAAACCTTAGGATAGTAGCCTTTTTAGAGATCGAGAACATAGTAATGATAACTCTTATCGAGTTCTAAGAAAGATAATAACTTACCTTATGTGTTATGTGCATATACTTATATATTCGAGTATCGATTAACATCACGTAATTACTAAAACTTAAAATTTTATTTGCCAGGATGACAGATGCTGGAGAACCTAGTCAGTCCAGGGACCTTATACCCCTAGAGGCTAGAGAAGAGGAGCCCCGAGATATCCACGTAGTCTGGGAGCAGTTAGTCCAACGAGAGCCATCACCCTTGATCACAGTCATTGGTCAGGAGTATGTGCCGGTGTCTGATTCAGATGAGGACTCTGAGGAAGACCCTGAGGAGATTGAGATTCAGGCTGAGGCAGCCGTAGAGGAGGAGGAAGACCCTGAAGAGTTTTCGCCTAGCTCTATCAGTGCCGAGATGTATGACGAGCTGTATGACCGTAACATAGAGTTACGTGATACTGTTCAGGAGCTGAGGGAGACTGTTCAGGAGCTGAGGGAGCGGTCGGTTACTCAACAGTCTACCATCGAGCTGAGGGATGGAGAGGTTGAGGCTCTTCACACACGTTTGGGAAATATAGAGTGGAATTTGGTTCACGAGAAAGGCCAAACTAAGCAGAAGTCAGAGGAAATAGAGGAATTGAAGAATGAACTGAAAGAGAAATCAGCAAGGCTGGCCATAGCAGAGGAGGCTTGGGTAAGGGAATCACGACGAGCAGATCTCGCAGAAGATAATTGTCGGGCGAAGAAGGCCAAGCTTGAGGAGACGTACTCTACGCTTCAATATGCAATTAATGAGGCCCAGGATCGGGTTATGAGGTACCCAATTCAGTTCGAAGGACTACCGTCATACATGCTAGATCGCAGGACGATGTCTCGGATTATGGAAGAAGAGCGTGGCAAAGCTGTTCGTCGCCTTAATGGGCAGTGATAGGAACATTTGATTTTGTGAAACCTATCTGGTAGTTAATAATGTAAATTCCAATGTGTTTATAAACAGAAGAATATTTTATGTTTTAAATCCTGTAGATTCTTTATCTCAGGATAGTTGATGTAAATAGCAGTGATGCTATCGTATTATGTTAAAACTTTTGATTTAGTAATATATCAGAGTTTATTTGAGATAATGTGTTGACTGATTGTGTCTAAATGTTTAAGTTAAGCCTTAAATATTTAAAAGATTGAATAAAGTTCTAATAAGCATATATTTTAACAGAAATATGCCGCCAAGGAGAAGACCAAACCGTCGACCGGCCTAGGAAGGGTCAACTAACAACAACAACGACGCCAATGCTAACCCCGTTCAGCAGTTGGCGAACTTACTTGCTGGAGCGCTTAACAACCAACCTCAAGCTCCACCGAACACAACGTTCAAGGACTTCAAGGCGGTGGGACCGCCAGAGTTTAAAGGCACCATGAACCCGATAGAAGCTCAAACCTGGGTTATGGAGATGGAAAAAGTTTTCGATGTCGCCAGAGTTAGAGAAGACCAGAAAACCGCCTATGCAACGTTCATGCTAAAATACGAGGCCAACTATTGGTGGCAAGCGAATAAGGTCCGGGGAGGTGAAGGTGTGATTACTTGGGAGAGGTTTAAAGAGATGTTCTTCGAGATGTACTTTCCGACCAGTTCGCAGAATCAAATGGAGGTCCAGTTCCTGGAGCTGAAACAGGGGAATATGTCCGTACCGGAATATGCGGCGAAATTCAATGAGTTGGCTAGGTTTGCCACGTATCAAGTGCACACCGATCAGAGGAAGGCAAGGAGGTTTGAGCAAGGCCTGAAGCCCTGGTTGTATAGCAAAGTGTCAATGTTCCAATTGAACACTTTTGCTGGGGTGTTGGAGAAGGCCATTCTCGCTGAAGGTGGGAGTGACACTATTACAAAGTATAACCAAGATCAAAAAAAGAAGAAGAGTGAAGGTGAAGGAATCAACAAGGCTAGTGGTAGCAACACGGGAGGGAGTAATAATCAGAAGAGGAAGTGGAATGATAACTCATCAACTGGGAATCAGCAAGGAGGTCAGAAGAAGAGGATCGAAGCATGTCCGACCTGCGGAAAAGCTCACCTGGGGGTCTGTATGAAAGGAAAACGAGTATGCTATAATTGTGGTCAGGAAAGCCACATAGCACCTAACTGTCCGAACCCAAAGAAGGGCGCTTGCTTCACTTGCGGCTCAAAGGACCATTTGGCAAGGGACTGTCCCAAGAAGGGATCTGGAGGGGCAGGATCAGGAGGGAACAGGGGAAACAGCAGTGGAAGTGCTCTAACTATCACGGGACCAACCGCAACCAACCGACCGACCTCCAGGACCTTCAACATGACCGTACAGGATGCTGTACAGTCTCGCGATGTGGTGTCAGGTATCATTCCGATCAATAAAGTTAATGCTTATGTACTATTTGATTCGGGTGCTACTTGTTCATTTATATCCGATGACTTTGCTAAGAACTTAGAACTTCCTATGGACGAGTTAGAATACCCCATGAACATAGAGATTGCGAATAGAGAAGTGATCCCTGTTAGGTATGTACACAAGAACTGTAGAGTAGATATTAAGGGTAATATTATGAACGTAGATCTTATCCCGATTAGACTTGGGGAATTCGATGTTATTCTGGGAATGGATTACCTAGTCAATTATGGGGCTGTAATTGATTGCCAGAGGAAGTGTATCAACCTTATGACCCCGTCAAAGGTTGTGTTTTATGGCAGCAAATCACCTAGACAAGCAAGTTGTCTGACGATGATGCAGGCCAGGAAGTTGTTAAGACAAGGCTGTGTAGGATATTTAGCCTACATAGTTGATAGTCGTAAAGAAAACCCGAAAGTGGAAGATATACCAGTCGTGAGGGACTTCATAGACGTATTTCCGGATGATCTGCCAGGACTTCCGCCAGACAGAGAGGTTGAGTTTGTGATCGATTTGGCCCCAGGGACGGCCCCAATATCGAAGGCACCATACCGGATGGCTCCGGTAGAGATGAAAGAGTTAATGGTACAACTACAAGAGTTACTAGACAAGAAGTACATCCAACCGAGCGTATCGCCGTGGGGAGCGCCGGTGTTATTTGTGAAGAAGAAGGACGGGATGATGCGACTTTGCATCGACTATAGAGAACTGAATAAGGTCACAATTAAGAATAGATATCCATTACCGAGGATCGACGATCTGTTTGACCAATTGAAGGGTGCAAGGTACTTTTCAAAGATAGACTTGAGGAGTGGCTATCATCAGCTGAAGGTGAGGCCAGAGGATGTTCCAAAGACAGCATTTAGGACTCGATATGGT
Source organism: Panax stipuleanatus (assembly GCA_020205555.1). NCBI lineage: Eukaryota > Viridiplantae > Streptophyta > Magnoliopsida > Apiales > Araliaceae > Panax > Panax stipuleanatus. The sequence continues at coordinate 44,204,662 of CM035120.1, forward strand.
CACTATAAATTTCTGGTAATGTCATTTGGTCTAACGAATGCTCCTGCAGCATTCATGGGCTTAATGAATGGAGTGTTCAAGCCGTTTTTGGACAAATTCGTGGTGGTCTTTATCGACGATATTTTAGTATACTCAAAGACCAAGGAAGAACATGTAGAACATCTGAAGTTAACATTAGAGGCGTTGAGAAGAGAGAAGTTGTATGCTAAATTTTTGAAATGTGAATTCTGGATTGAAAGAGTGCAATTTCTTGGACATGTGATCGACAAGGACGGAATTTCGGTAGATCCCTCTAAAGTCGAAGCTGTGATGAACTGGGATCAGCCGAAAACACCGTCAGAAGTGAGGAGTTTTCTTGGATTGGCGGGTTATTATAGAAGATTCATTCAGGACTTTTCCAAGATCGCAACTCCGTTGACGAATTTGACTAGAAAATCGGTGAAATTCGTTTGGACAGAGAAGTGTGAGGAAAGTTTCCAAGAGCTTAAGAGGAGGTTGAGTTCAGCACCTGTGTTATCCCTTCCGGACGACACAGGATATTTTGTGGTTTATAGTGATGCGTCGCATAAAAGACTTGGCTGTGTGCTTATGCAAAACGGCAAGGTCATTGCGTATGCGTCACGACAATTGAAAGACTATGAGAAAGGGTATCCGACCCATGACTTGGAGTTAGCTGCAGTGGTATTTGCTTTGAAAATTTGGAGACACTATCTCTATGGGGAGAAGTGTGAAATATATACAGACCACAAGAGTCTGAAATATATTTTTACACAGAAGGACTTGAATATGCGCCAGAGAAGGTGGCTGGAGTTAATTAAGGACTATGACTGTGAAATCTTATACCATCCGGGTAAGGCTAATGTGGTTGCCGACGCCTTAAGCAGAAAGGGTCGGGAGAAATTGATGATGTTGACTGCTCAGGAGGAGCTAATTTCAGCAATGGAAAAGCTGGAATTGGAAGTGAAGTATCCGATGGAGATTGACGAGAAGTTGTTTCAGATGCAAACTGGTACAATCCTATTGGATAAAGTTAAAGAAGCTCAACTTCAGGACGAAGAATGTGAAAAGGTTAAGAAAAAGATATCTGAAGGAACCGAACTGAGATTCAAGATAGACAGTGAGGGACTACTGAGATTTGAGAACATAGTTTGGATACCGTCAGTGCCAGAGATTAAGGATGACATTTTGAGCGAGGCTCATAGCTCACGGTATTCGATTCACCCCGGTAGTACCAAGATGTACCAGGATCTTCGACAGCACTTCTGGTGGCCGAATTTGAAACGAGATGTTGCTGAGTGTGTTGCAAAGTGTCTGACCTGTCAGAAAGTAAAAGCAGAACATCAGAGGCTGAGTGGTTTGCTACAACCCCTGGAAATCCCAGAATGGAAATGGGAACACATTACGATGGATTTCGTGGTTAGCCTTCCGACGACTCAGAAAGGCTACGACGCAGTATGGGTTATCGTTGACCGACTGACGAAATCAGCACACTTCCTTCCGATCAAAATCAGATTCAACTTAGATCAGTTGGCAAGGTTATATGTGAAAGAGATTGTTTCGAGGCACGGAGTTCCGGTGTCAATTATTTTCGACAGAGATCCGTGCTTCACATCAAACTTCTGGAAGCGACTACAGGAATGCATGGGGACACAGTTGAGAATGAGTACAGCTTATCACCCTCAGACAGACGGGCAAAGTGAAAGAACGATCCAGACATTGGAAGATATGTTGAGAGCATGCATCATAGATTTTAAAGGAAATTGGGATGATCACCTACCACTTGTGGAATTCGGTTACAACAACAGTTACCACGCTAGAATTGGCATGCCGCCTTACGAAGCGTTGTACGGAAGAAAATGCAGAACTCCGCTATACTGGGATGAAGTTGGCGAGAGACAATTGCTAGGTCCAGAGTTGGTACAACAGACAGCAGAGATAGTCAAAGTGATCCGGACAAGACTGGTAGCCGCTCAGGATAGACAGAAGAAATACGCCGATCCACACCGTAAGAACGTTGAGTTTGAATCGGGAAGCTATGTGTTCTTGAAAGTCTCTCCCTGGAAGGGGAAGATCAGATTCGGTAAGAAGGGAAAATTGAGCCCAAGGTTCATTGGACCCTTTGAAGTACTACGAAGGATTGGAGAAGTTGCGTATGAGGTAGCCTTACCTCCAGTGCTTGAGAATGTCCACAACGTCTTTCATGTTTCAGTTTTACGCCCCTACAAACCCGATTACAAACATGTGATTGAATATGAACCCCTACATTTTGAAAAAGACTTATCCTATGAAGAAATTCCTGTTCAGATTGTTGACAGGAAAGAGCAAGTCCTCAGAAACAAAGTTATACCTTCTGTTAAGGTAATTTGGAGGAACCACAATGCTGAAGAAGCTACGTGGGAACTCGAAGAGCATATGATGAAGAATTACCAAGATTTATTTACTTAAATTTTTTTGTATATGTGATTCTGGGGACAGAATCGTTGTAAGGGGGGAGAATGTAACGGGACGAATTTTTAATTGAACCGTGATTCTGGGGACAGAATCCTTTTAAGGGGGAAAAGATGTAACGAACAAGATTTTTGTAATTTAAATTGAATATTTATTGAATTAAATAAATATTTTTCGATGATTTAATTATTGAGTTAAATAATTAATTGATGAAATTGTGGTAGATTAATTTAATTATACGTGTCACATTAGTTAAATTAATGTGGTGAATTTTATATTCAAAGTATGTATTTAATTGAGCTTATTTGATTAATATATTAATTAATAAGCATAATGTTATTCTAATTAATTTAAATAATTAATTGGAGATTTAATGATTTGGCATAATTAATGAATGAGAATTTTAATTATGTGACTATGTGATTTAATGTGGATTTATGCTATTTTATTTAATTGATTTAAATAACATTAATTGATTAATTAAAAGTGTGACATTATTAAACTATATTATAGTAAGTTAATTAAATTAAAGGGAAAGGAGAGTGAATAGGAGAAACCAAACATGGCCTTATGGGGAGTTGATCAGTTAACCCACTATGGGACTAACCGACGACCACTCACCCACTATACACATTATACGTATTACGCTATACATATATCTTATACATCAGTCTTATATTTTATATTACAAACATCAGAGAACTTAGAGAGATTAGGAGAGAAAATTGAGAGAAGAATCGATTAGAGAAGAGATTGAAGAATTAAAGCCCATATCATCATCTTCACAGAGTTTACTAGGGGTAATTCTTTTGTCCCAATTTATTTCATGTACTATGTTTCCTTCATGAACATATATTCTGAGTTCTCCGTGTATGGGAAAAATTAGCAATTTTTGATTATATGCTTATATATGTGTTATTATATCATTATAACATGTTTTGTATTTGGTATGAATTAAAATAATCGAATTCATGTAATTAGGCCTTAATTGGGTTTTCAAAATTTTACAGAGTTTTTCTATTTACGATCTTTAAAAATTCTCTGTGAATAAAAAAAATTGATATTTATTCATTATATGGCTATATTTGTGTTAATATGTGTTTATAACATATTATATGCCATATATGCATAACTTTCAGTGATCACACCATGGAATTTTGTTGATAATTGGGTTTTCAAAAGTTACAGAGTGTAGAAATTGTACATATGGCCCATATAGCCCTTACGTACAAAATTTACACGCCTTATACGTTTATTTAACTTAAATTGATACTTGCATGTAATTATGTACGTTTAAACGAACAAAATGGAAGTTAAACGAACGGATTCGGTGTTATAACGAATCCGTAACGTTGAATTTCTTGTTTTCCTTTAAAACTTTACAAAATATTGAAAACAGTGAAAATTGATGCCTTGGATTGTGTAAATACGTAATTTAAAATGCTAAGATCATGCTAAAAATGTTATATAATGTTTCTGTGGAGTTTTTACATTATGGGTAGCTTTATAATTTATTACGTTAGTTTAATTTGGATTTATTTGGGCTACTCTGTGTGTTCATCGCGAACCAGGGAGTGCACCAGCAGGGGGACCCGCCCCAGCGGGTGTTCATGGGTATTAGGACCCGCCCCAATGGGTATAAGGGCTGTCCAGGAGCCTTTGTTTTTTTATTTTCGAGACTGTTTTGACCTCCTGTAGTAAAATAAACATAACTTTTTCATACGAACTCTGATTAAGGCGATTCAAGATGATTCGAAAAGATAACGAGTAGACCTACAACTTTCATTCTTTAAGTTTTTCAATTTGAAATCGTTAAAATGGGTAAAAATTGCCATCTTTGTGACTGATGCGTATTCGGAGGCAATCGGAGGGTTTCGGACATGCACGCACACAAGTGTAGTGTTCTCGATAATAAAAGATGTTTTAAGTTACATAAATGAATATTATATGATTTGAAGTTCATGATTAATAAATTAAGTTATTGACATGTATAAGATAATGTGAAGGTTCAAGTTAACAAACTAAGTGCGAACTTGAATATCGTAATTGTAAAACTTGATTATGATTGTTTAAAGGGCTATACATGTGTGATATGCATGTTGTGAGTTTACATTCATGTTATGTGGTTAGCCATTGAGTAATATTATAAACCAAGTTGTAAGTCGAACTTAAGTGAATAGTTCTACAGTTAAACATGGTAGTTATGAAAACTAATCGATGTCGTATACATAATGTAATGTGTAGGACGTTGAGGAAGTGAATTGTAATTATATTTGTAGCTTGTGCAAGAGGCAAGTATCCTATCCCTAACTTATTGATTTAGCAAGTTCCCTAAATTCTAATTTATTCATTTATTAAGTCTTAGACTTGTGTTTCTATATCGAGTAAGCTCGTGTTCTTAATTGTTCAAGTTCGAAATTCATATTACATATTGTAACTCTTTTAAAAGCATGATTCAGTTATACAATACTTATTCGATTGTATACTCTTGAGATTTATTATTCAAGTTGAATATCGATGTTATTGTTGAACCTTATAGGACTAGTGAACCCTTATTGATTCGACTAGTCCATAGTTGATGAACGTTCTAAATTCCAAAATACTTATTGAGCTTATCCAAACCAAACTTCCTTTGGTGCGGACTCTGATGTCAAAACTGAGATGAACAACCCTGTAAAAGGGGATTATTTACGCTTTAGCGTTGAGATATTGTGCACAGTATGGTACTAAGGGCTGATCCCCCTAAGTACGAGAAGTAGAGTCCATAGTCTTATGACTGTTAAAGGTTTAAAGCATAAAAACTTTATAACCTAGGACATAGTTCAAGGTCTTATGACCCTCAGACGTTCTTTTGATTCCTATTATTCATTCTTGAGTCAAAAATTGAGTTTCTTTATTCAGATGTCTTTGATTCACTCGCATGTTATTATATTGTTGTCATATTATTATACTTGTGGGCAATCGTGCTCACTCTTGCGTAATAATAACATTGCAGTTAAGAACGAAAGGTCCAACGAGCCTTCTACTAGCAAAGGCAAGGGCAAGGTCAACAAGTGATGAAGACTTGTTGTTTATTTTATGTGTTTATGTTTCAGACTTATATTAGAGTTGTGTAAGACTTATTTATTTGTTTATGTTGCGCACAGATGTTTAAGGTTAGTATGACCTGGGATTTATTTTATTTATTACTCAGATGTTGTAACCCCATAAGGGGAGGATTTAATTCTATTTATTGCATGGTTTGCATTTACTATGGGTAGATAGATAGATAATATTCGTACAGTGAACACCAAGTCCCGTGGAATTGAAGTACCCGGATTTGGGGGTGTCACACATGCCCTAGAAACGGCTCATATCTACTAAATAAGGTCCCCTCGAAATCCGTCCCCAAGACTCCATATGAGATGTGGACAGGGAGAAAACCTGGTCTTAAGCATGTTAAGATCTGGGGATGTCCAACTTATGTGAAAAAGTTTTAAAATGATAAGCTAGGGACAAGATCTGATAACTGTACGTTTGTGGGATATCCTAAAGAAAGTTTGGGATGCTATTTCTACAATCCTACTAAGCAAAAGGTATTTGTTGCGAAACACGCTGCCTTCTTGGAAAAGAAGTTTATCCTTGAAGGGGCTAATGGGAGAAAAATAGATCTTGAAGAAATTCAAGAACCACAAACCACTACAGATCAAGTGGATGAACCTGTCCAAGTATAGACACCTACTGTACAACACCCTATTCATAAATCTGGAAAAGTACCGAAGATATCTAAAAGGTATGGATTCATCATAGAGGATGACGATGAGGTACACATCATGGATGATGATGATTCATTGAATTACGAACAGACTATGAGTAATAAAGACTCAGAGAAATGGTAGATGACCATAAACTCTAAAATGGATTTTGAAGCTATGCTCAAGTCCATTTGGATTTTGCTTGCGATTGCAGCTTATAACGACTATGAGATCTGGCAGATGGACGTGAAAACGGCCTTCCTCAATGGGAAGCTTGAGGAGGATGTGTATATGACACAGCCAGAGGGATTTATTTCAAAGGTTGGAACAAATCAAGTCTATAAGCTGCAACGATCCATTTATGGATTGAAGCAAGCTTCTCGTAGATGGAATATTCGTTTTGATGAGACAATCAAAGAGTTTGATTTTATCAAAAACGATGATGAACCATGTGTGTACAAGAAGGTTAGTGGGATCGCAGTTTCATTCCTTGTACTATATGTTGATGATATATTACTGATAGGAAATGACATTCCTATGCTACAATCGATTAAAATCTGGTTATCTAAACACTTCTTCATGAAGGACTTGGGAGAAGCATCCTATATTCTGGAGAAGATCACTGTGAGACAGTGATAAACATCTTAGAGTACTTAACTGACACTAAGGATGTCATCATATCACATGATGAGTTTGAATTAAACTAGAGTGCTAAATAGACTCAAGTTTTCAGACTGACCAAGACGATAGCAAATCCACTTTAGGGTAAGTCGTTACCTTAAAAGATGGTGCAGTGATTTGGAAAGGTTCCAAACAACAAAAGATTGTTGATTTAGTGACAAAGACAAAGTATATAACTGTAAGTGAATCTGCAAGTTGATGTTTCGGATGAAAAGTTCATTACAAAACTAGGAATAGTTCCTAAGTCTCATCTTGAATATAAACATGTGTTGCGGCACCTTGATTAAAAAATCATTGAAAGAGGAGCATATAGACTCTCAAAATAATATTGCAGATCCATTTACTAAAGCTTTAACATAACAGCAGTTTGATCGTCACTTAGAGAAGAAGGGTATGAGATACCATGACGATTGGCTTTAGTGCAAGTGGGAGATTGAAAGTAGTATGCATACAAGCCAATCATGTATGATGATAAAATATATACTTTAGAGACAATCTTATTTATTTATTAATAAAAATATTCATTTATTAAAGGCATTTAATTATCTACATGATGCTGTTTTTATAATATGTAAATAACCCATAGTTTTAAGCAATGCTTTTAGAATCATGATGTTGATCATGCTAATGAGATTTAAATTCTTAGAAAGCTTAAAACTAAAATAGTTCCCAATCGTGGGATTACTAAAAAGGGGATTAGTAAATTCGGATAGATTGGTACATATGTTGCTTGCTCATTGGATGAGAATGATTGATCTCATGATCATTTGTGTGGAGACACTAAAGCAAGTATGTAGGTGCTTATTGGAGAATAAGTTCACTGAACGTGACTCGCTATGGAATACCTAATGGAGTTTTACTCGCCTGTCAATAGGAATTCCTAATGTGATAGTAGTACAAGTGATCCTTGGACTTGAGATTATCATAGTATCTTGTATGTAACAAATTATACTTTGACTTATTCATTAAGACCTTTTAAGGCATATATAGGGTATGCTTGGGTATAATGAGTTACATATGGTGATAATGAATGATCAATAAAGAATCTACCACCTCTAGTAAAAGAGGAGATATGTCATATGTGATTCGTTAAATGACAACCCAAGAATCCTTGGCCAAGGTGGAATGAAATTAGAAAGTGGTTTCTAATTTGCATTAATCAGAGTTGTGCATTTTCTAATCGAAATACATATGATTAAATAAAATAATACTTGACAGTAAATCCATGTCTTATATTTAATTGGGACATTATATGGTGGAAGGATTGAATTGTACGGTAACTATTTACTCACAGGTTCTTTTATGATTAATGTTGAAATCTATATTATCTGGAAAGTCGTTGATCGCTAGGGAGGCTTATCCCTATTGTAGAATAAATATTATTTATTTAAATAGATTAATAGTTTAATTTATTTATTTAAATAAGATTAAAATTATTTTAATTGATTTATTCACAACCGGTTTAATATGGAGAACCTAAAGGGTCACACCATAAAAGGAAGACTAATTATTTAAGAAGTTAATGGCATAGTCGTAATAATGTATTAAGTGTAATTAATTTAATCTATGGTGATAAAATAAATTAAATAGCTTAATATTTATTATTTAATATTTTAAAAATATTAAATATAAATTAATAAGAGGAGTCTTATTAATATTATTTTAATTTCTAAAAGAGTTTAATAATTAATTTAATATTTAGTACTCTCATTTATTCCTAATAAGATTAGGAGACAAATTAATTAAATAAATTTAATTAATTATTTCCAATGTGGTGGGAAGCCTAAATTAATTAAAGGAGTTTAATTAATTAAATGAAATCTCATGTCTAATAGGATTAGAAGGGTTGACCAATATTTATATAAGAGGAGTCTTATAATAGATATGAGTAGATACAATTCCAATTGTTGGAGAGGACTCCTTTTCTATAGAGGATAGAAAACTAGGCCAACCACCCTCCTTCTTGATAATTCCTCTTCCTTGGTGGATCACCTCTAGAGGCCAAACACTTGGGTGGCTAACGTTGATCAAAGAAAGGAATTTAACCCGAAAATTCAAGGAGATTACGAAGAACAAGGAGTTGAACTAGTACCTGTGGAAGCTTCGTTCTACAAGGGTATGATTCCATAACTTCTTATTTATCGTTTTAAATTAATAATTTACATAAAGGATGATCCGGATAATGGTTTTGTAGAAATTTTTTTAAACTCTGATATACCATGCTTCCGCTAATTTTTGCAATTTGATTGCGTCACGATTTCGTACAAACCCAACAGTTAGGGGCAAGATGGTGTCCTTCAGTGCTGCTGCTATCAATGACTATTACAACCTACGAGCGCCTGCAGTGTGCCAGTACACAGCTTTCGGAGATAGTGGACTAGATTACGGCAAAATTCTGACAGAAATCTGCCGGCCAGAGACTGTGTGGCTAAAAGTCAAGAAAGGGGGTACACTGTTCTTAAGTAAAGATTTGAGCCTTTACGATAAGATTTGGAATGCCTTCGTATATGCCAAGCTCTTCCCCTCACAGCACACTAGCAAAATCACAAAAGAAAAAGTATCACTGTTGTACGCCATTATAAAGGACTTTGCCATTAACATAGGGGCAATCATAAATTTTTCAATCCGTCGATGCTTGAAAGGTCCTGTTTCGGGAGGATTGTCACATCTGTCCTTTATCTATGGGTTGTGTCGTTGCACTGGTGTTAGGCAACTGCTGGACAGTAGGTTAATTGCCAGGTATTCAGTGTGGAAAGGGGGTACGTCGCATCCACAAGGACTCAATTTTATATTTCCTTCAGACTCAGATGAGGAGGAGGAAGAAGCAGCGGATGCGAATTATGAAGAAGTAGAGGATGCAGATTATGAAGAATTTGCAGAGGATATACTACCTAAGGATGGGGACGTTACTATGTCGAGCACATCACGCACGACGAAGTTCATGTTTAGCTCCCAGTTCTGGACTCTTCAGCGACAGTTAGATGACCGAAGAAAATTAGAGGATAAAAAGGCCGACCGATTAGCAGCAAGACAGAACCACATGTTTGATACTCAAAATAGCTTTAATGCTGCAGTTGTCGAGGCATTTGCACGGCTAAACACGTCTGCTGAGCCGTTCCAGTTCCCAACTCCTCAGCCACTCCCAGCTTACCCACCTTCGAATTCGGATGTTGAGGTGCTCGAGCCTAACCCGTAGCTGTTCAGGGCAGTCCTCCATACTTTAATTCTTATTCTATTCACAATGAGGACATTGCGTATTCTAAGTTTAGGGGTATAGTAGTTGCATGATAGTTTTTGTTTAGTTGCATAGTAGTTCATTTAATTGCATATAGTTGTATAGTAGTTCATTTAATTGCATAAGTTGCATAGTAGTCCATTTAATTGCATATAGTTGAAAAAAATGTTGAAAAAAAATCAGAAAACCACAAAAAGATTTGTTTAGTTAGTTTAATTGTTATTTGTACATTTTTGCATAGTTTGTTCATATTGCATGTGTCAGTGAGTATGAAGTTATCTTAGCCTGTGATGAGACTGGAATTGGATAGACATTGAACTGTAATGATAACTAAAGCATAGATGTAGTTTCAGACCATGACGTAAATCTTCACCTGTTTGAAACTGTTGTAGCCGGTTAGCACAATATGATGACCATGTAGGCTAACTTAGTTAGAATATTTGCATAATTGACTTCTTGAGGGAAATTGAGGTTTTAATGAAAGAAATTCAATGAACTAGTGGTGAAGTCTAGGATTAGGCAAAGACATAAGTTTAGGGAAAGATATGGGAACTATCTATAAAAAAAGAGAAACAAAAGAAGGAAAAAATATGAGAAAGAAAGAAAAAATATGAATAAACACAGTGACTAGTTTAGTTCTGTAACCTTTGTTACTCGAGTAAGTACGCCCTAGGGGTTGTCTTTACACCCAGCGCCCTAAAGCCGTCTGGTTTGGGAGTCAGTGGTCGAAAGCTCTAATTGGGTGACACTAAAAAGCCTAAGGAAACTAGACATTGCACAGTCATGAGTAGAGTAGAAATACGGGAAAAAGAGCAAAATGTCCCCGTAATTGAATAAAGGTAGAAAAATTCTCCCATATTGACTTCTGACTTAGTTTATGTTGAGTCTTAGTTGAGCGTATCTTGTTTACATAATTTCTTAAGTTAAAGCTGTGTTTTCCTTCTAAGAAGCGCATTATGTGATATATTTGAACTGTAGTTGGTTATCATGGTTGTCAAGCACACACACGACATCAGTAATAACAGGCATTGATTTATAGATTAATTTGAACTGCTGACATGTTCTCGGTTGAATTTGTTATTTATATCTATTTTGATTTCTCTGAGGCAATCTTCGTGAGCTTTATACTTTTTAACAGCTGAATTCATAGGCATATAGTTAGTTTACATTTTATTTTACTTGAGGACAAGTAAAGTCTCAAGTTTGGGGGTATTTGATGAGTGGATTTTCTACCTACAAATTAGGTACCTTTCAAGCTTTAGTCGTTGCTACTTCGAGTAGTTTTAGTATTGTTTTACTTGTTTTCTATGGTTGTGTTGCATGACTTGGATTGGAGAGAAAGTAAGATTTAAAGGCAAAAGGATGCATTTTTCAGCCAGCATACCCGTCGGGGCGGGCTTCTACAAGCCAAAACACCCGCCGGGGCGGGGATCACCTTTTTCCTCAGACAAAGAACACCCGCTAGGGCGGGCATCCTCATAGTAAACTACCCGCCGGGGCGGGCTACGCTGCAATTAACTTAAAGTTTTCATGGTGCGGGAAGGACTCTAGATAGGTTGTTGTGATGGATTTGGCTTGCGATTGGGATAGTATTTTAAGCAACTAGATGGGCAAAGAAGACATTATCATTATCATTAACAGAACCCTAACTAGAGGATCACTCTTGGAGGATTGAAGCAAGGATTTCGAGTACGAAGAACGCCAAGGAGATTTAAGAAGAGCAGCAGTTCCACTTATAGTTTTTATTCTCTATCTTCACCTTTGTATTCAGAATGCTAGTATCATTGTGGATTTCAGTTTCTTATTCAGTTATCATGAACTAAATCTACGATGGATCTTTGTGTTTAACGATGATTGACATGCTTCTATAATAATTCAGTGAGACTAATTCCAACCTTGTCTACTATGGTTTATGTTTAATTAATAAATTGCTTGATCACCAATTTCTTGACAACCCATATGAACTCGAGAGATGGATTATGGGTTTAGATCTAATCATAGTGGTGTGTGATTGTGATTTTTGCATGGCGTTGGGAGTCATAATTTATACTTAGTATAGATATATACTTATGTATCGCACGTAATCTTATGAGAATTTGTGATTAAAAATTCTTTAATTATAATTCACATAGAGATATAGTGGATTAGTTAACTAGGGTGTTCTATTTAATTCTATCAATTGTGGAATTAAGTGGATATGGGTATAATTCATTGAGGGATGGTTATATCTACTATTGTGTTCTTGATTTACAAGGTGGGTAGTTGATTTGAATTAAAAGGAAGTGTGTCATTCTAAGTGAAGCATAAAGTGAAATTGTAGACTTAATTCTCCAATATCAGATTAAAAACAAGGGTAGTTAATTGGTCTTGAATTCATTAGTAGTTTTCATAAGTTTCACAGATTTGATCATTAGTTTAATAAATTGAGATAATATAAAGTTGGTAATTGTTAGGATAAAATTTAGTTATTTTCTCCGTGGGAACGATACTCGACTCATCACTTTATTACTTGTTGACCACGCATACTTGTATGTTGTGCGTAGTTAGATTTTACCCAACAACATCCTCCCCCCTTATAAAAATTCTATCCTCAGAATTGGTACAATGTTACACAAATAGGCGGGGATAGTCCCTCCTCACCTTATCTTCTAATTCCCACGTAGCCTCCTCGGCGTTGTGGTTTCGCCAAATTACTTTTACAGAAGATATAACTTTATTCCTCAAAGTCTGTTCTTTCCTATCTATTATTTGGACAAGAATCTCTTCATAAGTCAGATTCTTCTCTACTTGAATAGGCTCGTAGGATATCACATGATTATAGTCGAGCTTGTACAAACGTAACACAGAAATGTGAAACACGCTGTGGATGTGTTCCAGTTCAGGTGGTAAAGCTACTTTGTACGCCACTTCGTCTACTCGCTTTAAAACTTCGAACGGTCCTATGAATCCTCGGACTCAATTTCCCTTTCTTACCGAATCTTATCTTTCCCTTCTAAGGAGATACTTTCAAAAATACGAAACTACCGACTTCAAAGTCTCGATTCTGACGATGCAAATCTGCGTACATTTTTTGGCGATCTTGAGCTGCTACCAATCTGGCTTTTATTGTTGTTACTACATTGGCTGTTTGTTGAACTAATTATGGTCCCAAAATTCGTTGTTCTCCGACTTCGTCCCGACACAACGGTGTTCTGCACTTTCTTCCGTAAAGAGCTTCGTATGGTGGCATACCGATACTTGCATGATAACTATTGTTGTAAGCAAATTCTACTAAGGGTAGGTGTCGTCCCAATTTCCTTTGAAGTCCATCACGCAAGCTCTAAGCATGTCCTCTAGCATTTGTATAGTTCGCTCACTCTGTCCGTCTGTCTGAGGATGATAAGAAATACTTAACCTTAACTGTGTTCCCATCCTCTCTTGCAAGCTTTTCTAGAAATTTAACGTGAAGCGCGAATCTCGATCGGAGACAATTGACACCGGCACTCCATGTCGTGAAACGATTTCCTTTACGTATAGACTTGCTAACTGATTTAAACTGAATCGAATCTTGATTGGTAGAAAATGAGTTATCTTCGTTAGTCGGTCCACAATAACCCAAATGGCATCATATCCTTTCTACGTTACTAGAAGTCCCACAACGAAGTCCATCGTAATGTGCTCCCATTTCCACTCTGGTATTTCCAATGGTTAGAGTATACCGATCAGCCTCTGGTGTTCGGCTTTGACTCGTTGACAAGTAAGACATCTACTGACGCACTCTACAACCTCTCGTTTCATATTGGGCCACCAAAAATGTTGTCTAAGATCTTAGTACATCTTTGTGCCTCCTGGATGAACAGAATACGTCGTATTGTGTGCTTCGTGCAAGATTTTCTCTCTCAGTTCGGTTACAGCTGGCACCCATACTCGTCCCTCAAATCTTAATATACCGTCCCTATCCATCTTGAACTTCTCTTCTTCATTTTCTACTATTCTCTTTCTTAGCTTCTCGCATTCTTCATCCTTCTCTTGTGATTTCTTTACTCTATCCAATAATATTGGACAAGCTTCCATTACAAATAAATTTTCTTTAGACCTTAAATGTTCCTTCACTTATATTTCTAATTTCTCTACTTCTCTTATTAACTCCTCCTGAGTTGTCAACTTGAACAATTTCTCCCTTCCCTTTCTACTCAGTGCGTCGGCAACTACGTTCGCTTTTCCTTGTTGATAAAGAATTTCGCAGTCATAGTCCTTGATCAATTCCAACCACCTTCTCTGTTACATGTTCAACTCCTTCTGTGTGAATATATATTTTAGACTCTTGTGGTCCATGTATATCTCACATTTTTCTCCGTACAGATAATGCCTCCAAATCTTTAACGCAAAAACTACTGCCGCTAACTCTAAGTCATGAGTAGGGTATCATTTTTTGTAATCTTTCAATTGTCGTGATGCATATGCAATGGCCTTGCCATGTTGCATTAGCACACAACCAATTCCCTTGTACGATGCATCATTATATACCACGAAGCCTCTCGCATCATCTGGCAATGATAATACAGGCGCCTCGCTCAACCTCTTCTTCAACTCCTGCAAACTATCTTTGTATTTCTCCGTCCATACGAACTTTACTGTCTTCCTTGTTAGATTGGTCAACGGGGTCACTATCTTTGAAAAGTCTTGGATAAATCTTCGATAGTACCCAGCTAACCTTAAGAAATTTCTTACCTCCGTGGGTGTCTTTGGCTATTCCCAATTACTTATTACCTCTACCTTCGCAGGGTCCGCTAAAATTTCATCCTTGTCAATCACGTGCCCTAGAAACTGGACTTTCTCCATCCAAATTTCACACTTTAAAAATTTCATGTACTTTTGATCTCTCCTTAGTGCTTCCAAAACCATCTTCAGATGTTCGGCGTGCTCTTCCTTGGTCTTTGTGTAAATCAAGATGTCGTAGATGAAAATTACTACAAATTTATCCAAGTATGGCTTGAAAACTCAGTTCATCAAGTCCGTGAATGCTGTCGGAGCATTAGTCAATCCGAATGACATTACCAAAAACTTATAGTGCCCATAACGGGTTCGGAATGCCATTTTTGGTATGTCCTCCTTCCGTACCTTCAACTGGTGATAACCTGTTCGTAGGTCTATTTTTGAGAAACACTTCGCTCCCTTCAATTGGTCGAAAAGGTCGTCTATCCTCGATAGCGGATACCTATTCTTGAGCGTCACTCTGTTTAATTATCGATAATCGATACAAAGCCTTATCGATCCGTCCTTCTTCTTAACAAATTACACTGGTGCTCCCCAAGGAGACACACTCGGCCATATATAACCCTTATCTAGCAATTCTTGCAATTTTATCATCAATTCCTTCATTTCTACTGGCGCCATACGATATGGAACTTTCAAAATCGGTGCAGTTCCCGGTGCTAAGTCTATTAAGAATTCGATTTCTCTGTCTGGCGGAAGACCAGGTAGATCTTCAGGAAATACGTCTTGAAATTCTCTCACCACAGATATATCCTTCATTTCTACTCCCTTTATCTAAGTATCTATAATGTAAGCTAAGTAGCCTACACATCCTTTTCTTAAAAATTTCTTGGCCTGCATCATCGTAAGACAGCATGATTGCTTAAAAGATGAGCTACCATAAAACACCACCTTAGACCGATTTGGAGTCTGAAGGTTCACACTTTTGTTTTGACAATCAATTATCGCCGCATGGTTATACAACCAATCCATTCCCAGCATCACGTTAAATTCCCCCGACCTAATCAGAATCAATTCTACACTTAGTTCGTGATCTCTAATGTTTGCGCAACAATTTCGGTATACGAACTCTACGGGGATTACTTCCTTATTCGCAACTTCTATGTTCAAAGGATTTCTTAATTGTTCTTGAGGTAAGTTTAATCTACTAGCAAATTTTTCAGACACAAATGAACAGGTAGCACCCGAATCAAATAATACATAGGCAGTTATATTATTGATTGGGATAATACCTGACACCACGTCCTTCACAGCCACTGCGTCCTGGACAGTCATGTTAAAGGTTCTGGCAGTTGGTCGATTGGATTGCGTCGGTCCGTCGATCATCAGCTTGCTGCCTCCTCCTTGGTTGTTGTTTCCTCCGTTGCTTCCTTTCTTTGGATAGTCTTTGATTTGATGCTCAGTCGAGCCACAAGTAAAGCATCCTTTGATCTTCTTCGGCTTTGGGCAGTTTGGTGAAATGTGTCCCTCATGGCCACAGTTGTAACAGACACTGCGTCCTTTCAAGCATTCTCCTTGGTGGTTCTTCCCACATTTTGAGCATCCCTCTGCTCTCTTCCTAAACCCTCCTGAAAAATTTCCCGACTGATTGTTGTTTTTGTTGTTGCTGTTATTGTTATCCCATTTCCTTTTTCCCAGATTGCTTCCTCCACTGCTACTTCATCCATGACTCTCCCCTCTAGTATTCTTATTCTTATTTTCCTTGTTGTACTGACTCAAGGCCTCACTACCTCTTTCCACAATGATGACCTTCTCCAACAGTGTGGAGAACGAGTCGATTTGGAGAACTGACACCTTATTGAACAACCAAGGTTTCAGTCCTAGTTCAAAGCGTTTGGCTTTTCTTTCTTTAGTATCTACCTGGTGTGTTGCAAATCGGGCGAGCTCATTGAACTTAGCCGCATATTGTGCCACCATCATCTCCCCTTATTTTAGTTCTAGAAACTTCACCTCCTCCTATTCTTCATGCTCTTTGGAAAGTAATTCTCAAAAATAAAGTCGTAAACCTATCCCAGGCTATGGTTCTTTATCCCGCCCTCTGTTGATTGGCCTCCCACCAATAATTTGTTTCACCCCTCATCATGTATGTAGCGAACACAGTCTTCTGATCTTCACCCACACGAGCAATGGCGAAGGCTTTCTCCATCTCTTTGATCCAAGTCTGCGCCTCGATAGGATCGGTAGTACCCACAAATTCTGTAGGTCCTACGCTCCTAAAGTCTTTAAAGTTGGTCACTAGCACTGCTTGTGTGTTGTTTCGTACTGGTTCGTTATTTCTTCCTCGCAGGGCTTCTCCTAACAAGTCAACTAATCGTTGAATAGGGTCTACTTGTTCTCTCTCGTTATTAACCGACTCCTCTGGTGCAGCTAGTCTACGTCTGGGAGGCATTATTTGCATCACAAAATTTCATTCTTATTATCTAATTATATTACTTAAGTATTTCTTTAATGCAGAAGGAATAAAATTTTATAACGCGTTTTCTGAAATAAGGACATTTATATTCATATGCCAAATTATTACATCGATATGATCATTCCTAGCATACTTCTATAAATGTCAACATCTATCCCCTAATATCACAAAAGATGGGGAAAACACTGTCATACTACCCCTCTAACATGAACCTACTCGGTGTTTACATAACTATCCCATATCTTATACAAAAGATTAGGATTACACAACAATACATACATCACATAAATATAACTACTTCTACTACTAGACTAATAGGTCTTAACCTAACATCTCGCACTCCATAGCACTGGTACTCCACCTGAGTCATGTGAGCCATCATGTCTCTACTCAATGTGTAAAGGGTCTGCCCTTGTTCCGTTGGATAATGGTACATACCATCGATCAACCTCTCCATAACTGTGTGAAAAGCATAGCCCATTTGGCTCATCTTCCTCTTCTTGCACCTTTCTCTCATCCTCTAAGTCCTTAGCTCTATCGTTGGCTTCCTCTCACTTCTCCTCGAAGTGAATCCTCTCCATGACTTCTAGCTCAAGCTGAGTGCGAAGAGCCTCCTTCTCAGTTTTCTCATCCAACTCTTTCTGTTCAGACTCCTCCAACTTACCCACTAAATCCATATTCCTAGTTATCGAACGGTAAAAAAGGGTTCCCATCTGAATTCCCGCTTCTTAGGGCATGTGATTGGTTCAAATAAGAATATATATGCGTTATGAAGTATGTGGTTTGGTAAGAAGAAATTATATATATATATATATATATATATATATATATGTATGAGATTTTATAGTTGATTAACTATTAAAGGAAGTGGAGTTTGAACTTGAAGTTTAATCTCTAAATTATTGAAGAAAGTAGCGATTGATGTTGTAAAATCAACTAAACAAGAATAAATTTAAATTAAGTCGAAAGTTACATTATGGAATAATATAATTTGAATAATAAAACCTTAATTGACAATAGTGATATAGTAAAGGGTTTAATTCACTTAAGTAAATGGTGAATTAATATATGTGTTTTAGATAAGAAAAATGAAATAAGTATGTAATTAAATTTAGTATTATTTTTATATATTACTTAGCATGGTAATATATGTAAGAGTCTAATGTTCGGAATGATGTTAATGAAATATATATGTTGTTGAGGAGAGAAGAAAACCAATATATCTTTAGATAAATATTGGTTAGAGATTTATAAATTAATTTGATATATGGCGAGATGTTGAGATTAAAGAAATTGTGTTGGGATAATTTATAGAAAGGAAAGAGAAACAATTATTGTATATTTTAAATAAAGGCTATTAAAATAAATTCTAGCATTGAATTATTTTAATAAAGAGAGAATATTATTTTATATAACGATATAACCTTATATGTATAGCTTTGTATGAGGTAATATGTATGATTAAGTAATATGGTAAATATATTAAAACATATTTGCTATATGTAAATAAATTAATATAAACAATTTATCATAATAGGAAATAAACTTATTATCTATTTTCTATATATAATATGTGTACATGTGCCGTACAAGTAATTATTTTAATACACATAGATATTATAGTAAAGATAATATCTTAAGAAAATGAGTAAATTCTTTTATTATAAAAAACGCCTTTAGTTTTCAAAATTATAATAAAAACATCGTATGTTATGTTATGATGAAATACATAATTTTTATAGTAAAAATGTATTTCCAAGAAGGTTAAATTTATAAAGAAAGCTAAGTTATTTTTATTTCACTAAATAACTTAAGCTACTATATTACCCGTAGATTTTATAAATAATAATGTTTGAATATTTCCGTTCACAACCTATGTAATTATGTGAACCTTGAAATATAATAGTTCAATGTAAATTGAACATATGATGAGTAAGTAATGTGGTGGAAATGAATAAGATTATGAGATCTGCCTAGTGTGGCAAAGTAATGAAATAAGCAATTCATTAAATAAATTAATGGATGGATGGATGACTACATGAATTAGTGTTATTATGTGAACTAATTGCTATGTGCAAGTATATATGTTATGAGAGTATATAAATAAGTAATGTAATTGTATTACATCATGAGTATGTTATTAAAATGTGATATTGAGAATATTATTATTTTATGAGACTATATTATATTAAGCTTACATAATTATGCCTTGTGTGGCATAAATAGTGAAGTTAAATCAACTGAAGGTTTAACTTGATTTATTAAAAGAAAATCAATGGTAAGTTAATAAATATTTGATGTTAATTATCATTATATTTGGGTGTATTTGAGATAATAATATTTTATGGGAATAATGGGTTGTTAGTACCCAACTAAATTATATTAATTGGGTTAACACAATGTACATGAGGTACATGATTATATGTCTTGGTGTATATTCAAGATATAAGTATACTTGTTTATATGTGGGTGTGCATATGTATATATATGTATATGTACCCATAACTTAACATAATGTTGTAACATTAAGTCATTAGAATTGACTTAATGAGTCCAAAGGAAGTAAACCTAAGTATGCTAGTATCATTTTTACAAATACTGAGTTTTAAAAGGGGTTGTCCCATTTTGAGAGTCTGATTTATTCATCACGTGAGTAGGCCATTGGCCAATCCTATTTCATGGTTGCTGAGAAAACAAAAAAAAGGCTAGCTTGAAGGATAATAATGGCTAGAAGAATGGCTGAAGATGGAATAGTGAGAACTATTCCACCAAACCTTTAATATCCATCATCTTCTTCCTTTTCTTTTGGATTAAAACATTGGGCAAAGCCATGATGTGGGTAATAAATTCTCTATAAATTGGAAGCTCCCCTTCACAAATTCTAGTTGCTAAAATTGTCTGATAAGTGCTAAAGAGAGTGAGTGTGGTGGGATTTCAGTGTAATTAAAAGTTGAGGAGCAATAGTTAGCTATTCAAGCATTCAAGAGGTAACATTACCTTAACATGTTCTTGACTTTCAAGATTGGTAAATTCTTGAAATTATTGGTAATTAGTTTGGTAATGGATACCATTGTGTTATATGAGTTATATGTATGTTTATGGTGTAGTATAGTTGGTCTGAGCATGCTGAAATCAAAGGTGGTACGTTAAATTTCTAAAAATTCTGCAGAAGCAGAACCATTCTGAAATGTTGCCGAAGTGGCGCAGCCGCGCCACCTCTTAGTGTAAATCCAGCTCGGCCGCACTGGTGGGCAATTCTTGAAAAATGATTTTTTTATTATTTTTGATTTTCTGAGCATGTTGGGTTGGTTTGAAAATGCATAAAAATAACCCCAACACATGGATTGAAGCTACCTTAGTTATAGTAGGTCATTATAACTTGTTTTAGTTTGAGTTTTAAAGGAAACTTATAAGTTTAAAAAGATAACCTTGTTGAAAATAAACTTACTGACCTTGTGAACATGTGTAGATAACTTAAATATGTATATAAATGAGTCTAACATGTGACCTAAGGTTACCTTGCATGTAACGAGTGGTGTTAGCTTGGTTTTAAGGATTTTCTAAAGAAAACTTGAAGTTTTGAAAACAAAACTTGACGAACTTTGTGTCTTTTAAGTCCCGACTTTGCGAACATGTGTATATGGCCTAGTTATGTGCGTGAATGGGTAAGGAATGTGGTTTCAATATACATTGCATATAAAAGGTGTTCTAGCTCGGTTTAGTATGTGTTTTAAAGGAAAATTTAAGTTATGGAAACTAATTTTGATGAGCATTGTATTAATTGCATTATGACCTTATATTCAAGTGTGATAGTACTCTTTATACCTCTAAACATGGTTGATATGTGCATCCAACTAATTAGACATGATATGGACTTTTCCAACTTGGTTTAAAAAAACAAAATTTCAAGTATATGGCTAGACATGGCAAACGGGCCGAGCAGGGCCAAATTTGGGTCGGGCCAAAATGACCTAGCTTTTCTTTGGCCAGAATTGTGAGGCCCGTGGCCCGGGTTGGGCCAGGCCTGCCCTCGGGCTTTTTCTTTTTCTTTTTTTTTTTGTAAAGTTATGCTACACAATTTGTCAATTTAACTCAAAAGGAATATATATTTTTATACATATACAAATACATAAATCATACACTTGCCATTATATTTATATGTATTTATTACATTATTTAAGAGCTTCTTATATTATTTGTTATTATTGTTTTCATTTCCTTCCTATTTCC
Organism: Panax stipuleanatus; assembly: GCA_020205555.1. Lineage (NCBI taxonomy): Eukaryota > Viridiplantae > Streptophyta > Magnoliopsida > Apiales > Araliaceae > Panax > Panax stipuleanatus. The sequence continues at coordinate 44,226,158 of CM035120.1, forward strand.
CAATTTAAATTTATTTTCGGTCATGTATCTCCCAATTTAAAAAATTAGCTTTGAATAATGAACCGAACTGGATCACCCCACCAACCTGAACTTCACCAAAACTATAATCTAAATAAAGCTAAAAGTCATCTTTTTCACACATTGGGCCTTCTCATTTGGTCCATTGGAATATCCAAACCCGCGTATTGCAATATCCTGCACCCTTTTGCAATAATAATATTGTCTAAATGGAATGTCTAAATTTGTTTATATCAGATATTATCTCCAAAAAAAATTAACCTTATAATGACTTAAATACGTAGGAAAAGAAATGTTTCATATATCTAAAAGAAATGTTGTTGTACTTGAAGGTCTTGTGTTCAACTCTCACAAGCAATGTTGTTTTTATTAAAAAAAAAAAACTCACAGGCTGGGCCAAAAATGGGTTAGGCCAAAATGGCCCAGCTTTTCGTGGGATGCAATACTAAAGCCCGTTGCCCACTTTTTTGCAGGCCGGCCAGGCCAGCGCGCTGGCCCGGACTTCTTTTGCCAGGTCTATATATGGCTATGTCAACTATGTATAAATGAGTTGAATGACTTTGAGCATGCGTATTAACAGTATATGTAACATCCTTATGTGGTTTAATGATTAAAATGATAGTCCTTTGTTAAAGGAACTTATTTGGCTTTGATTAAAGAAAACTTTCCAAATAAAATCATTACTTGTGAAAGTAAACAAAAATGATCATGAGAGGCATCAAACTTAGCCTAGAGCCCCATAATGTGTATGTATAGTATGTATCATCATCAATGTATGTTAGAGGGTAAGCTAGGATCATGCAATCTCGTTCTGGTGTTGAAAGGGAGCCGCGCAGCCGCGCCATGCTGCAGAGTGGTCAAGAACAGTTTGTTAAATGTTTGGACTTTAGTCATATCTTTATATAATCCTTACGGACCTCAAGATATGAAACAAGAGTGTTTAGATAAACATGAAAGTGGAATGGGCTAGTAACATAGCTATCCTAATAATATATTGAAGAAGTGAAATGAATGTTTAAAAACCAAGTTAGAAGATGATATAAAATTTATTCTTATATTAAGAGCGTATGAATATGTATGACTGATGGGTATGAATCCATACTTATATAATTGTGTAGGAATACACGAAGTGCAGATAGCTATAAGCAGCTAAGTGGTAGTTGGTAATCTACAAGCCAGACAAGTCTTTCAGTTCCTATTTGCTATATGAATTTGATAACTGTTGGTTGAATTATATTATGCTATGAGGATGTTGATTTATATATGAAATGCATGTGAGATATGTATGAGATTTGAAAGTTGATCTTCGATTATATGTTTAAGAAGTTAATCTCTATACTTATTATATGAGAAGCAACATGCGTAGTAAATTTAAATGATTATGATTGCATGAACTGAGCATGATATTATATGTTATGTGATGTATGAAAACTGTTAGAATTGCTGAGCTGTCGAGCTCACTCTTGCAAATAATCATTTTTGCAGGTTAAGGACTCACGGTTAAACTTACGTGCTACTTGTTAATAGAGTTCAATAGTATCGTAGGAAGATTGATTTATTTATCTAAAGTTATGATCTTGAACCATGTTTAGGTTTTAAATGATGTACATGATAGTTGTTCATGATGTTCAACTCATGTAGAGTAGCAAAGTCGTAATATTCGATATATAAAGAATATCGGATCAAGATGTAAATTTTTATTATGTAATTTCGACGATTTGAATCATAGAATAAATTGATTCAAAGTTATGAAATTAATAAAAGTTGTTATTCAGAGAACATAGAAAATTTTAATTTTTTTCGCATTTTTATTAAGTATAACTTCGAATATGATGTAAAGACAGGAATGGTAAATGACCAAGATTTGGCAATTTATTAAGGTTTTGGGATCGACATGTAGATTCTGGAAATGGAAGGAATTTATATTCTAATTGGTAATAAAGCGAAGTTATTTTCATTAAGTTATGAATAAAAGATATAAATAATTTAACGATAGTAGTATCGTGACGCACCAGGTCCGAGATTCAAGGGACCCGAATTTGGAGGCGTTACAGGTTGGTATCAAAGCTGTAGGTTATAAACCTTAGGTAAGAGTACCTTAGGCTATAACCTTAGAGAGGGAATGTAAAGATTAAAATATATAGATGAAGATTCAAAGAAGAATCTTGAAGTATCTAGAAGATGAGAATCAGGAGTTACCTGACTCCGGTACTAAAAATGTTAAGACGATGTCTATAAGATGAAGATGACAAAGGTAGTAAGAATAAACTCAAATGGAGTTTAGTTGACAATAGGAAAGAATCATAAGGAAAACCGATGATCATGACGTGATTCGATTGAGCTATGAAATGATAGATGGTTTGTAATGACTTAGTAGTTATAGCTTGATGATATAAAGAGAAAGTAATATGACATGGTAAGAGATGAACTCATAAGGAGTTTTAAATGATGAAATACAAAAAATTTGTAGCAAGTAAAGGGCAAGTTAAAAGTAAGATAGCGTTAGGTGTTGGATTTCAATTAAGGACTCGTGTGATGATTTAACTGTACAAACCTTTATATGGGAGGAGGTTTTGTGTTTGCACTGAGTGCATCATATTGATAATCGTTGGAATGCTGGTGTCGCGCTATCGATATACATATGGCGAAAAGGTGATTCTTTTCTCATATTTATTTTTGATAGATAGAGACTACTAAGATTCAGTTAGAGAATATTAAGATTAGGTGTGAGTTCTTAAAACTCATGTCTGTGATAAGTTTATAACTCATAATCATATGTTTTTTTTAGCCCCTAAGCATATGGACAGTCCCTGATTGGTTCTTGGACTACGTATTGCTAGGACAAGTTCCTAAAATCTTATTATTATGGTAAGTTCCTGAATTTCCAAGGTGTGGTAAGTTTGATGAACTATACTGGGAATAGATATATTATATATCAAGAATTAAGAGATTTGGTATAATGAACATTGATGGTATTGAAGATTGATAGAATGATGAAGCAATGAAGTAAAAGATTGAAGTTGATTGAGAAATATGGATTTCTCTAAATCTTCTAGCTATGCTAGATTTTTAAAATTTATTGACTTTGTGCTAATGTTTGCACTTCTGTTTTCTTCAAAAACATTGGATCAGATGACTGAGCCAATGAATTTTAAAAATAATACCGTTATTCGTATGTCTATGCTATTTGTTTCGGCTAAGACAAAAATAATTTAAAAAAATTTTAGAATGTATTTTTGACCATATGCATCATTAATATGGTGTAGAGAATGGTAAACGATAGAGTCATCAATGCAATCGAACCTAGTGTCAGGAGTGATCGTAAGATCGTCAGTCCATTATGGTATGATGTAGTATGACAAAGTCATAAAATGACGGAATCTTCAACGTACTACTAAGTTGGTACGGTATCATGACATTATAAAAGGATTTTTGGTTTTCGTTTAAACTATGAAAAAGGTCAATTAAGTTGATTAATTTTGATTAATGTCCGAATTGTTGATAAAAGTCTAAGATATTTGATTCAGCTAGACGACTGTTAAAAAATAATTATGGAATTCGAGCATTCTTGAGCACTTATGCCAAACCAGATTGCTCTGGTGCGGATTTAAATGTTGAAAGGCTGAGATGAACAACCCTATACAGGGGACATGTTTTCGGAGACGATAGTTCCGAGTGTAACGCATATAGTCATTACAATACGCTACGTTTATGGCATAACGTAGTGGTACAATACGATGATCACCTAGTGTACGCATGGAGGGTGTTTTTCAGTCTTTGTGATTTATAAACACTCTGGTGTACAGTGTGAAGGATTTTGTTGAAGCACTAGTAAACCTAGAGAAGAGTTCACGGTCTTGTGACCGCTCAGCATAATTTGGAATCTGAGTTATTCATACTACTTCCAGATTTTTGAACAATTGTGGAAGATCCTTATTCTCTCTGAAGAATGAATGTGGTAAGTAGGATGTTCCTTAGAAAGAAAAAAGTGGTAAGATGTGACAGTTAATAATTGAGCAAGTTATAATAATAAAACTTCCGAAAAGAGAAGGGTTGAAGTTATCTAAAGAACATGTAATATTCAAAATAGTACCGAGTATGGAAGGTTTCGGTGATTCCGAGGACGGAATCCTTATAAGGAGGAGAGGATGTGAGAACCCGAATTTATAAAAAGTATTAAAATAAGAATTTAGTAAATAAAATTCTTAGGGCATGTGTTGGATTCAAATAAGAATATATATGCGTTATGAAGTATGTGGTTTGGTAAGAAGAAATTTTATATATATGAGATTGTATAGTTGATTAACTATTAAAGGAAGTGGAGTTTGAACTTGAAGTTTAATCTCTAAATTATTGAAGAAAGTAGCGATTGATGTTGTAAAATCAACTAAACAAGAATAAATTTAAATTAAATCAAAAGTTATATTATGGAATAATATAATTTGAATAATAAAACCTTAATTGACAATGGTGATATAGTAAAGGGTTTAATTCACTTAAGTAAATGGTGAATTAATATATATGTTTTAGATAAGGAAAATGAAATGAGTATGTAATTAAATTTAGTATTGTTTTTATATATTACTTAGCATGGTAATATATGTAAGAGTCTAATGTTCGGAATGATGTTAATGAAATATATATGTTGTTGAGGAGAGAAGAAAACCAATATATCTTTAGATAAATATTGGTTAGAGATTTATAAATTAATTTGATATACGACGAGATGTGAAGATTAAAGAAATTGTGCTGGGACAATTTATAGAAAGGAAAGAGAAATAATTATTGTATATTTTAAATAAAGAATATTAAAATAAATTCTAGCATTGAATTATTTTAATAAAGGGAGAATATTATTTTATATAATGATATTACCTTATATGTATAGCTTTGTATGAGGTAATATGTATGATTAAGTAATATGGTAAATATATTAAAACTTATTTGCTATATGTTAATAAATTTATATAAATAATTTATCATAATAGGAAATAAACTTATTATCTATTTTCTATATATAATATGTATGATTAAGTAATATGGTACATGTAATTATTTTAATGACACAGATATTATGTAAGACCCCGAATTTTATGAAATAGAAGTATTCAATTTTCTTATAATTATTATTCTATTAAGTAAATGGTTAAATTGATAAAAGGTTAAAGTTAAGGGTGATATGTGCAAATTTTATAAAGTAAGTAAGTTGGCATAAAATATTCGTTGTGTCGGGGAATATTCATTTGGTCGAGGAATATTCTTTTTGTCGGAGGATATTCGTATGACGGCGCAGCCATTAGTGGACCCCACAACGGAATGAATGTCCGATATAAAAAGCGACAGAAGTAAATTTTTATAAAAATAACTGGAAAACTGTTACCGTTAAACTGTTGAAATACCCGGTGATAAAAATACAATAATACTCGTTGTTGCACAGTAGCACACGGTATTGCACAGTATTTCGAATAATTGATTCTTACATAAGAAGTCACTTATTCAATAATTGTTATAGTAATTACTGTTTAATATTTTATATTATTGATTCAATAATTGCTACATTGATATTTTATATTATTGATTCAATAATTGTCACAATAACCGCTACACAGTATTTTACATTATCAAATCAATAATTCATATTATTTGAATAATATTATTAGACAGCAGTATTAGCAATGTCTAGGAAGTTCTGTCTAGGAAAAGGGTTAGTTAATCTAATTGCGTGCCAGTAAGGAGAAATGCTTATCGGAAGGCCCCTTTTTTCCTGGGAACGACCTGGTTGTCATTATTGTGGTTCTGTAATATTATTTGTGAATAATTAATTATTGATAAAAATGATAAAAAAGTATTTATTCAATGTGAATATAATTGGAGGAATTTTTAGCAAAAGTGATAATTATTGAGAATAGATATTTTATCTGTTCTGATAAAATAATTCATTCAAATATATTATTATAATATTACATTATAAGTGTATAATATGATAATTTAATAATATAATAGTAATGATATTTTTTACAACAAATTCACGATATATGAATAAAATAAGGAGAAAGAGAGTAAATTGGGTCCGAATTGATTTTGTTACAATAAATGCTAAAAACATGTTTTGTGAGTTGGTGGGCCCCATTTGTTGTTGAAAAATACTGATTGTTGATTTTTCAAAGTTGGTATACGGAGTTCTTATCGGTATATATTTTGTCAGAGTGGGGGTGTAAAAAAATCATCCGTATGTAAATTTGGGTCATTTTTCGTTCAGAATTTGGAAAACCTTTCTTCTACAAAGTTGTAGAGAATTAAATTTTATATGGAATGGACATAAGGTTCGTATTTTTCTGATAAATGGGCTATTTATTATGAATTATTGAAGTTTCTGAATATTATTTAAATTTAAAACATGTGTGGGCCCCACTTATCCTTTAGGATTGTAAAATGCTGATTTTTGGTGGAGGCTTTAATTAGTCTTAGGTGGTGTGCTGCAAATTTCAAAAGTGAGGTGTTAAGAAATTGCTCCATAGGTGAAATTGTCAGAATTGGTGTTCTGACACTTTCCTATAAATAGGGTGCTTAGTTAGAAATGAAAATCACACTAGAATCAAAAAAAAAATTCTCTATAATATTGAGCGTATTTCTTGTGAGTATAAGAATAGTTTGAGTGTGAATTACGGTGCAAGATTTTTCTTAACAAAATATCCGATATTTCAGTCAGATCTAGTATTTTACTAAGGTAAGGGATGTTATTATGTTTCGTAAAGGAGGTTATTTTTCGTGAATGATATTATTTTTGTAAATGATATTATTTTCGTAAAAGATATTTTGATAAAAGATATTTTGGTAAAGGATGTGATTTTATACTCGTAAGGGGTATTATTGCTTTCGTATTCGTAAGGGATACTATTTTTCTTGTAAAGGATATTATTTTTCTCGTAAATAATGTTATTTTCGTTCAATATTCGTAAGAAATATTATTTTCTTTCATACTCTATAGTATGTAAGTAATAATATTTCATTTCAGATTCTTAAATTTAAACTTACTGTGGTAAGTATTGCTTCTATAATTTCTGAAATGATTAAAAATTTCTTGAGTTTTGCGCTTCATCAAATATCATTTTATCGGAATATTGGTCTGGACTTTATTATGAAAATTTCACCTTTTCATGTCGGAGTTACTATTTACGAGTTACTATTTACGAGTTACTATTTACGAGTTACTATTCACGAGTTACTATTTATGAGTTACTATTCATGAGTTACTATTCATAAGCTACTATTTATGAATTGCTATTCACGAGTTACTATTCACAAGTTACTATTTATAGGTTGCTATTCACGCATTACTATTCACGATGTATTATTCACGGTAAAAAATATATAATATATATGTGACAACTCGAATTTTCAAAAAATTATTATCATAAGAATTTAATAAATAAAATTCTTATTACGAGATGTTTTGAGTTTGAATATGTGTATATATGTGTTATATATTGTGAAGTATATGATGTGGTGTGAATATAGATGATATATATATATATTCATATGTTGGAAGAATGAGGTTTTATAGTTAATTTAACTTAACTGTTGAAGAAGTTAAATGAAATTATTACGATAAGAAAATTAACTGAATAAGATTAGTTAATTTAATTAAGTTGATATTATATTATGAAATAATATAATTTGATTATTATGCCTTGTTGGCACTATAATTGTTATGAATTAAATTTTATAAATAATGAGAGTAATTCACTTAATTAAAATAGTGAATTAATGTAAATATATTTGTTTTAATAAAATGAGAGGGTAATGTGTTACATATAAATGTAATATGTTAATGTAAATTGATTGAGAATTTCGTAAATAGTTATGATAATTATCGAGTAAAATAAATATTTTAGTTGAGATATTTATTAAATAAAGTAAATATTTGATAGAAATTATTATGGAATAATTTATTCATGTATGATGATATTAAGTAAATTGATGATAAACAATTTTATAATCGGTGCGTATTTTATTACGCTAATGGAATGACAATGCTCTAATTTAATTAAATAATTAAATTAGAGGATGAATGATTTATTAAATAAATTTATTATGTTGATAAGGAGTGATTTAATAAATTAAGTGATTAATGTGACGCCCCCAAATTCCAGGACCGCCACTTGGTCTCTCGAATTTGGTTCATCACGTGCTCATGGTAATACATCGCAATAATGATAACTAAATATCACACAACCACAGCAGAAAATCTATTCTAGAATAATTTACAATGATTTATTATAATTATTCCCCCAAGTCTCGCAACCTACAGTACTTAATAGATTACATAGCAATATCAATTAACGACTTGTTATATAATCTAACTTAAGCTTAAACATAAACAAATCCAGTCTTACTACATCATCTTCACAAAATATTAATATATTTGAAACATAACAGACATAAGCTAGTTGGTAGCCTTGCCCTTGCCCTTATCAATGCCCGAAGGTTCGCCATGCTCTGCCTTAACTGAAATGTTTTAGGGAAAGCAAGAATGAGCACAAATTGCCCAGCAAGTAATATACAATAAGGGTGAATAATAAGATTCTCAATTCTCGAAAGGGTATAGCAAGATTTGATAGCTCAAGAATAACAAGAATATCAACAGTTCTCAATAACAGTTGCTAAGGACAGGATATGATTCAATAATAAGTCAATTCAAGATTTCAAATAACTGAATACTGAGCAGTCACTAAGGACTATGAACTTCTACTAGAATTGACAGTAATAAACTGAAAATCCAAAAAAAACAGGTACAACAGGTGATCAGCCTAAAGTACCATCGTTATGCATAACAATCAATCATACTCAAGTGTGCACGTCGGTTCTCCGATAATTATATATTCCCTTCAAAGAAGGTTGTTCTTCTCAGTCAAATACAAGATCCCGCACCAATCAATTAGTTTGGGTCGCTTTTCAATAATATAAGTCTAGCCGAATCAAATGGCATAGACACTTTCACAATATTCAAGAACAATACTAAGTTCAACATGAATAATAGCTTTAATGAAATAAGAGTTCAAGTATGCTAATTCAATTCAACCGATTAAATAGGAAACTAGTTCGCAATACACAAGATAGGATACTTGCATAGTAAAAGAGTATAAGTTAGGAAACTTTCACAATCATAGCTTTCCTTGCATAAAGTAAATGCGTCGGTTAGGATACTTGCACTTTAAGAGAGTGTAAGTAAGAGAACTTGCCTTTAGCGTAGTTTATCCACGAAAAGCAATCAACACTTTCGAATTCCTATCGTAATACAGTTACGTATATATATGATATTCATTAGTCATATAATTTAACTTCACATTTTCTCTTTGAATATACGATCAACACATAAGGTAAGTTTTACCTAGCTACACAGTTATATAGAATATAATTTCTATCCTTAACGTTCCTTCTTTAGAGTTTAAACGCATTCTCATATTATATAAGATCTCAACAATTAGCAAACATGCTTGCATATTATTAATATCACATAAGACCACAATCAATACTAAATATATTTCATTTTAGCAAGTTACGGCATCTCCTTAAGTTAACCGTCAAAATCGGGTTCAAGTAACATCATATAATATCACGTAGCATGTATTCATATTTAAAGGATACTTTACATGCTTGTATAACTTTTCCAAATCCAATCGTACATGGTATAGGTTCTTAAGTTAATACTTAAAGCCATTCAAGGACACGAACTCATATGGTCTAACATGGTCGTTTTTAAACACATAAGATATTCATATAACTTGTATTAGTCATGCTCATGAGTACTCGTATTGCATATATGTAGCTAGCATTGTTATTATCTTGAAAACATGCTTTGTTTATGCTAAACTTAATCACGGCAACCAATCATGGTATATATATATGCATGACACATGAATGAGTCTAAGAGTACTATCACATGTGTCCATAAATATCAGAATTTAAATCTCCACGTATCGTGTTAATGCTCATGTGCAAGGCTTGTATTTCTATTAGTGAATCTTACTAATAGAGCCTAACATGTTCATGCTTCCTTACGAACTATATAAACACAAGTTAAGGCTTCATTCATATATTTCAAAGTTATCTAAACATGCTCATAACATCAAAATGACTATATAGCATTTACATGATCATATCCACCTTCAAACTTATATTTTTGTTAGGAATGAGCACTAGTTAGGTTCACATGTTCATATTTTATTACGGAACCAATATAGATAAGCTAACATGCACTTCATGTGTCTCTAGGTGGTACTAACGTGCTTGCAAGGTCAGTATGTAAACATGCTTTATAATGTTAACGTTCGTTTATGAAACTTTAAGTTTGTTTTCAAACTATATGTCGTTTGGTTAACCATGCATGCTAATATACTAAAACATGCTTACATTGCCTCATTAGGTTTATATATATGTATTAATCATGCTTCCATGCTTGTTTAAACAAAAATCAACCAATTAGTACATAACAGTTTTGTTGCAGAATGCAAAAAACTGAACACAGAGGCCGGCGCTGCGGCGCGGCAACAGCAGCCATATACTAGCGCTGCGGCGCGGGTGGCGCTGCGACGCGGGCTGCGGCGTGGGTGGGGCTGCGGCGCGGGGACAGTTCCTGCAGTTCAGACTGCAGCGAAACCGACCCAAAACCTCCCATTTTATCGATCTCGACATACCCATATGCTATTAGACTAACCTTTTTAACTTACTAACACATATATATGCTTATATAACAGTCAATCGCCCAAACGATTCCCAATTTCATGAACTCCAACTAATTTCACGAATTCGATGCTTTACAGAAATTACAGAGCAACAATGGAAATGAAAGTCAAGAAAGCTATATAGTGGTTCCATCACGTATGTATGTCCATATAACAACAATATAAGGGTTCTACAAACCAATCATGAACCAATTTGGCATAATCAAAAATTTGAAGGAAACTTCGGAAACAGAAAACGAAAATGAATAACAAGGAAACTGTATTATACCTTCTGTTAGATTCTGAACTTGCTGCTACTCAAGAACACTGATAAATATATATATATATATATATATAACTCTTAACTTACTTAGCCAAAATTCTCAGCAAATGAATTAGGAAGAGGATGGGTTATATTTATAGAAGAATTTATTAACCAGGCAATGCAATTACATCCAAAATCAAACTAACAGATTATAGGAATGTTTGCTAGATAAGAGGGAGTTGGTAATTAGTTGGTGATCTCCACTATTCCACCCACTCCCTTCATGATCATGATGGCTAGAATGCTGAGTTTGAGAAGGTAGGAGTAGGCTAGCTTCATGAGTGTTTTACGTGTACAAGGTTTGTGTCTTATTAATATGGGACAAGGCATAAAAATCTCAGCATTTCCAATTTGTAAACAAACTAGTGTTAATACTTAGGTTATATACACACACATATTTAGACACTTAGGTCTTTAATTGAAATGTCACAATAATTCATATACTGTAGTAAGTGTAAATTGACACGTATAATCCATGTACATTTTGTTAATACCGGATATAATCTAATCAGACGTTAACACATTACACTGTCTCCTTTATTAAAACTAATTGTTTACAATATGTTCATGATATATTATACAATGTATACCCACATATTTATTGTCACACAAGTTATTAATCAAGTAGCTCACATGGTTTAATAAGCCTTACCATATAATAGTGTCATATTACACTTCACATAATACATAGTCAGCTAATATATGCTACACATTTAATTCGCATGCTTGCACATATAATTTCTCATCTTATAAATTGAATATTAATTAATAATATACACATACCCTACATCAATCAATATAATTGTTAACCTCCATCACAATTTAATTAACCCTTATATGATTAATTATCACTTTGATATAAATCTTATTATATTTATAAACACGTTGCTCATTATTATTATGTTTCTTGCAATAATAATAATCATATATTATTAATCAATCCTCATTAGTATTTTATAACAGTTAATTAATATTCTTCGATTAACAATTAATATAGATTAATTGTTCGCTTAAATTAATATAATCATTCTTATATTACGTCACTGTGCCACACAAGGCAATCAACGAGTTTATCACAAACTCCACCAATTTCTCAATTATTATAATTATTCAATTATATATAATTGAATTAATTCATCTCATAACACAAAATCATTTATATTCAAATAAATTCTCATTTCCATTAATATATTTATTTAATAATATATGGAAATTCTCGGGTATTATATCCTCCCCCCCTTATAAAAATTCCGTCCCGGAATTGCTACAAGGTTACACAAATAGATGGGGATAGTCCCTCATCATCCTATCTTCTAACTCCCACGTTGCCTCCTCGACATCGTGGTTACGCCAAAGTACTTTTACAGATGAAATAACTTTATTTCTCAAAGTTTGTTCTTTCCTATCTAATATCTGGACAGGAATTTCTTCATACGCCAAGTTCTTCTCCACTTGAATGGGCTCGTAAGAAATCACGTGCTTGTAGTCGGCCTTGTACGGTCGCAACACGGAAATGTGGAACACATTGTGGATATGCTCCAACTCGGGTGGTAACGCAACTTTGTATGCCACTTCGCCCAATCGCTTCAGTATCTCGAACGGTCCTATGAATCTTGGACTCAATTTTCCTTTCTTGCCGAAACGGATTTTTCCCTTCCATGGAGATACCTTCAAGAATACGAAACTGCCGACTTTGAAGTCTCGGTCCTGCCGATGCAAATCTGCGTATTTCTTCTGGCGATCTTGAGCTGCTACAAGTCTGGCTCTTATCACTGTCACCACGTCTGCGGTTTGTTGAACTAACTCTGGTCCGAGTATTCGTCGTTCTCCGACTTCGTCCCAACATAACGGCGTTCTGCACTTTCTCCCGTAAAGAGCTTCGTACGGTGGCATGCCGATACTTGCATGGTAGCTATTATTATATGCGAATTCTACTAAGGGTAGGTGGTCGTCCCAATTTCCCTTAAAATCCATCACGCAAGTCCTAAGCATGTCTTCTAGCGTTTGTATTGTTCGCTCACTTTGTTCGTCTGTTTGAGGATGATAAGCTGTACTCAACCTCAACTGCGTTCCCATTCTTTTTTGCAAACTCTTCCAAAAATTGGACGTGAAGCGCGGATCTCGATCAGAGACAATTGACACCGGCACTCCATGTCGTGAAACAATTTCTTTTACATATAGGCTTGCTAATTGGTTCAAACTGTAGCGGATCTTGATTGGTAGAAAGTGTGCGGTCTTCGTTAGTCGATCCACGATAACCCAAATAGCATCATAACCTTTCTGTGTAACTGGAAGTCCTACCACGAAGTCCATGGTAATATGCTCCCATTTCCACTCTGGTATTTCTAACGGTTGTAGTAAACCACTTGGCCGCTGATGCTCTGCTTTAACGCGTTGGCAAGTCAAGCATCTACTGACGCACTCTGCGACTTCCCGTTTCAAATTGGGCCACCAAAAATGTTGCCTTAGATCTTGGTACATCTTTGTGCCTCCCGGATGAACGGAATATGTCGTATTGTGTGCCTCATACAAAATCTCTTCCCTCAACTCGGTTACCGCTGGTACCCACACTCTCCCTTCAAATCTCAAAATACCGTCTTTATCCATTCGAAATTTTTCTTCCTCATTTTCTGTGATCCTCTTTCGGATTTTCTCACACTCTTCATCCTTTTCCTGAGCTTCCTTTACTCTATCCAACAACGTCGGACAAGCTTCCATTACAATTAACTTCTCACCAGACTTTTCTGGTCCTTTCACTTCTATCTCCAATTTCTCCATCTCTCTTATCAACTCTTCCTGAGTCGTCAAATTAAACAACTTCTCCCTTCCTTTCCTGCTCAGAGCGTCGGCAACCACATTTGCCTTTCCCGGGTGATAAAGAATATCGCAGTCATAGTCTTTGATTAATTCTACCCACCTTCTCTGCCGCATGTTTAACTCCTTCTGTGTGAAGATATATTTCAGACTTTTGTGGTCCGTGTATATCTCACATTTTTCTCCGTATAGATAATGTCTCCATATCTTTAACGCAAAAACTACTGCCGCTAACTCTAAGTCGTGAGTAGGGTATCGTTTTTCGTAATCCTTCAATTGTCGTGACGCATATGCAATAACCTTGCCATGTTGCATAAGCACACAGCCAAGCCCCTTGTGCGATGCATCACTATACACCACAAAATTTCCCGCATCATCTGGTAATGATAACACAGGTGCTTCGCTCAATCTCCTTTTCAGTTCTTGAAAACTTTCTTCGCATTTGTCGGTCCATACAAATTTCACCGTCTTTCTAGTCAAATTGGTCAACGGGGTTGCTATCTTAGAAAAATCTTGGATGAATCTTCGATAGTACCCAGCTAACCCTAGAAAGCTTCTCACCTCCGTCGGTGTTCTCGGTTGTTCCCAATTACTTACTGCTTCGACCTTTGCAGGGTCTACTGAGATTCCATTCTTATCCACCACGTGGCCTAAGAATTGAACCTTCTCTATCCAAAATTCGCACTTAGAAAATTTTGCATACATCTTCTCCTTCCTTAGTGCCTCCAAAACAATCTTCAGATGTTCGGCGTGTTCTTCCTCTGTCTTTGAGTAGATCAAAATGTCGTCGATAAAAACCACTACAAATTTATCCAAGTATGGCTTGAAAACTCGATTCATCAAGTCCATAAATGCTGCCGGAGCATTAGTCAATCCGAATGACATTACCAAAAACTCGTAGTGTCCATAACGGGTTCGAAACGCAGTCTTTGGTATGTCCTCATCCCTCACTTTCAGTTGATGATATCCTGTTCGTAGGTCGATCTTTGAGAAACATTTTGCTCCCTTCAGTTGATCAAATAAGTCGTCTATCCTCGGTAGCGGATACCGGTTCTTGATCGTTACTCTGTTCAATTCTCGATAATCAATACAGAGCCTCATCGATCCGTCCTTCTTCTTAACGAATAGTACTGGTGCTCCCCAAGGAGAAACACTCGGTCGAATGTAACCCTTATCCAATAATTCTTGTAATTGTATCATCAATTCCTTCATTTCTACTGGCGCCATACGATATGGAGCTTTCGAAATCGGTGTCGTTCCCGGTGCTAAGTCTATTACGAATTCGATTTCTCTGTCTGGCGGAAGACCAGGCAGATCGTCCGGAAACACATCTTGGAATTCATTAACTACGTATATATCCTTAATTTCTACTCCCTTTTTCCGAGTATCAACGATGTAAGCTAAATATCCTACACATCCTTTCCTTAACAATTTCTTGGCCTGCATCATCGTAACGCAACACGATTGCTTAAGCGATGAGCTACCATAAAACACTACCTTAGACTTACTCGGAGTCTGAAGGTTCACACATTTGTTCTGACAGTCAATTATCGCAGCATGGTTATACAACCAATCCATTCCCAGTATTACGTCAAATTCTCCCAGTCTAATAGGAATCAAGTCTACGCTCAGTTCATGTTTACTAATACTTGCGCGACAATTTTGATAAACGTATTCTACAGGGATCACTTCCTTATTAGCAACTTCTATGATCAAAGGATTTTCTAAAAGTTCTCGGGGTGTACTAAGTCTACTAGCAAATTCTTCAGATACAAAAGAACAGGTGGCACCCGAATCAAATAATGCATAAGCATTTATATCATTGATTGGGATTATACCTGACACCACATCCTTCGCAGTCACTGCGTCTTGGACGGTCATGTTAAAGGTTCTGGCGGTTGGGCGATTGGATTGTGCCGGTCCACCGATCATCAGCTTGTTGCCTCCTTGCTGATTACTACCCCCGCCACTTCCCTTCTTTGGGCAGTCCTTAATTCGGTGCTCCGTCGAGCCACACGCAAAGCATCCTTGTATCTTTTTCGGTTTCAAACAGTTGGGCGAGATGTGCCCTTCCTGTCCGCAGTTGTAGCAAGTGCCACGTCCCTTCCAGCACTCGCCCTGGTGATTCTTCCCACACTTCGGGCATCCTTCAGCCCTCTTCTTGAAACCTCCACAAAAATTCCCTGATTGATTATTATTGTTGTTTTTGTTGTTGTTGTTGTTCTCCCACTTTCTCTTTCCCAAGTTGCTTCCTCCGCTACTACTTCCTCCCGTACGATTCTCTCCTCCAGTATTCTTTCCTTTCTTTTCTTTGTTATACAGACTTAAGGCCTCACTGCCGCCTTCCGCAATGATTGCCTTCTCCAGTAATGTTGCAAAGGAATCAATTTGAAGAACTGATACCTTATTGAACAGCCATGGCTTCAACCCTTGTTCAAAGCGTCTAGCCTTCCTCTCTTCATCACCAACTTGGTGCTCCGCAAATCGCGCTAGTTCGTTAAACCTAGCCGCGTATTGCGCCACCGTCATCTCACCTTGTTTTAACTCTAGGAATTTCACCTCCATCCTATTCTTCATACTCTTCGGAAAGTAATTCTCAAAGAACAGTGTCTTAAACTTATCCCAAGCTATTATCCCTTCTCCAGCTCTTTGTTGATTAGCTTCCCACCAGTAGTTCGCTTCTCCCCTCATCATGTACGTGGCAAACACCGTCTTCTGATCTTCGCCTACGCTAGCTATAGTGAAAGCTTTTTCGATCTCTTTGATCCACGTTTGTGCGACGATTGGGTCGATAGTTCCCTCGAACTCCGGGGGTCCTACACTCTTAAAGTCTTTAAAGGTTGTTACTGGCACAGTTTGAGGGTTCGGGCGAACGGGTTCATTGTTCCTTCCCCTTAAGGCTTCTCCTAACAAGTCTACCAGTTTCTGGATCGGGTCTACTTGTTCTCTCTCATTGTTAACGGATTCTTCGGGTGCAGTCAATCTACGTCTGGGCGGCATTATCTGCATCACAATTTTTCATTTTTATTATTATTCAAGTATATCACTTAAGTATTTCTTTTAATACTAAAAGAATAAATTTATAACACGTTTCTAAAATTAACTCCATTTATATTCATATGCCATTTCATTTCATTACATGATTTTCCTAGCATACTGCTATAAATGTTATCACATATATCCCCTAATATCACAAAAGACGGGGAATATACCAATCTACTACCATACTACCCCTTTAACAAAAGCTAACTCGGGGTTTACATCATCATCCCATATCTTACACAAAAGATCGGGATTACAACATAGTATATACAATACATACAGACACAACTAGTACTACCACTAGACTGACTAAGGAAATCTCATCCCATCATCCCGCGCTCCACTGCGCTCTTGTACTCCAACTGTGCTATATACGCAACCAGCTCTCGGCTCAAGGTATGTAGAGTCTGTCCCTATTCTACCGGGTAGTGGTACACACCATCAATCACCCTTTCAAAAGCTGAACGAAACACATACCCCATCTTGTTCATCTTTCTCTTCTTGCACCTGACCTCGTCCTCAAGGTCGTCAGCTCTCTCATTGGACGCTTCCCACTTCTCCTCGAAGTGTAACCTATCCATCACCTCCAACTCTAGCTGAGTACGGAGTGCCTCTTTCTCAGTTTTCTCACTCAGCTCCCTCTGCTCAACCTCTTCTAGCTTCTCTGCCAAATCTACATTCCTAGCCACTGACCTGTGAAATAGAGTCCCCATCTGGATCCCTGCCTCCCTACGGTAGGCAATCTCCACCTCTAACTCTTGCATAGCCAGCTTCCTCTGGTGGTCCTCGTCCCTCAGCTTCTGGAACTCAGACTCTCTCTCGTGGGCCTCTGCCTCCAGCTCCTGGACTCTGCAGTCTAACTCTAGAATATGCTCCTCGTACTCGCCTAACATCTGTTCCTCTATAGTAGCCTCATCAGAGTCCTCTACTGGCTCATCCTCCATCGGCTCCTCCTCTGGATCAGACTCTATCTCAATCTCGTCCTCGTCGTCGGACTCGAACGGTGCAACAGCCTGCACTGGTGTAGCCTCTAGAGGTGCCTCGTACACTACATGTATATCCCTGGGCTCCTCCTTGGCCACTCTACTAGGTACTCCTGTGTCTGTCATCCTACACTCACAAACACAAGACAAAAAATAGCAACTCCATTAGAATGTTAAATAAAACATAAGTTCATTGTATAGAATGAAGTTACATTTCATAACAGACTAAGCCTCTCAAGGAAAACTCTACATGAGTTTTATCTCCTTCCTAACTTCTAAATTCGCCTAAGTTATAGTCTAAGGACACTCGTTCCTAAGGTTTATAACTACGGCTCTGATACCAACCTGTGACGCCCCCAAATTCCAGGACCGCCACTTGGTCTCTCGAATTTGGTTCATCACGTGCTCATGGTAATACATCGCAATAATGATAACTAAATATCACACAACCACAGCGAAAAATCTATTCTAGAATAATTTACAATGATTTATTATAATTATTCCCCCAAGTCTCGCAACCTACAGTACTTAATAGATTACATAGCAATATCAATTAACGACTTGTTATATAATCTAACTTAAGCTTAAACATAATCAAATCCAGTCTTACTACATCATCTTCACACAATATTAATATATTTGAAACATAACAGACATAAGCTAGTTGGTAGCCTTGCCCTTGCCCTTATCAATGCCCGAAGGTTAGCCATGCTCTGCCTTAACTGAAATGTTTTAGGGAAAGCAAGAATGAGCACAAATTGCCCAGCAAGTAATATACAATAAGGGTGAATAATAAGATTCTCAATTCTCGAAAGGGTATAGCAAGATTTGATAGCTCAAGAATAACAAGAATATCAACAGTTCTCAATAACAGTTGCTAAGGACAGGATATGATTCAATAATAAGTCAATTCAAGATTTCAAATAACTGAATACTGAGCAGTCACTAAGGACTATGAACTTCTACTAGAATTGACAGTAATAAACTGAAAATCCAAAAAAAACAGGTACAACAGGTGATCAGCCTAAAGTACCATCGTTATGCATAACAATCAATCATACTCAAGTGTGCACGTCGGTTCTCCGATAATTATATATTCCCTTCAAAGAAGGTTGTTCTTCTCAGTCAAATACAAGATCCCGCACCAATCAATTAGTTTGGGTCGCTTTTCAATAATATAAGTCTAGCCGAATCAAATGGCATAGACACTTTCACAATATTCAAGAACAATACTAAGTTCAACATGAATAATAGCTTTAATGAAATAAGAGTTCAAGTATGCTAATTCAATTCAACTGATTAAATAGGAAACTAGTTCGCAATACACAAGATAGGATACTTGCATAGTAAAAGAGTATAAGTTAGAAAACTTTCACAATCATAGCTTTCCTTGCATAAAGTAAATGCGTCGGTTAGGATACTTGCACTTTAAGAGAGTGTAAGTAAGAGAACTTGCCTTTAGCGTAGTTTATCCACGAAAAGCAATCAACACTTTCGAATTCCTATCGTAATACAGTTACGTATATATATGATATTCATTAGTCATATAATTTAACTTCACATTTTCTCTTTGAATATACGATAAACACATAAGGTAAGTTTTACCTAGCTACACAGTTATATAGAATATAATTTCTATCCTTAACGTTCCTTCTTTAGAGTTTAAACGCATTCTCATATTATATAAGATCTCAACAATTAGCAAACATGCTTGCATATTATTAATATCACATAAGACCACAATCAATACTAAATATATTTCATTTTAGCAAGTTACGGCATCTCCTTAAGTTAACCGTCAAAATCGGGTTCAAGTAACATCATATAATATCACGTAGCATGTATTCATATTTAAAGGATACTTTACATGCTTGTATAACTTTTCCAAATCCAATCGTACATGGTATAGGTTCTTAAGTTAATACTTAAAGCCATTCAAGGACACGAACTCATATGGTCTAACATGGTCGTTTTTAAACACATAAGATATTCATATAACTTGTATTAGTCATGCTCATGAGTACTCGTATTGCATATATGTAGCTAGCATTGTTATTATCTTGAAAACATGCTTTGTTTATGCTAAACTTAATCACGGCAACCAATCATGGTATATATATATGCATGACACATGAATGAGTCTAAGAGTACTATCACATGTGTCCATAAATATCAGAATTTAAATCTCCACGTATCGTGTTAATGCTCATGTGCAAGGCTTGTATTTCTATTAGTGAATCTTACTAATAGAGCCTAACATGTTCATGCTTCCTTACGAACTATATAAACACAAGTTAAGGCTTCATTCATATATTTCAAAGTTATCTAAACATGCTCATAACATCAAAATGACTATATAGCATTTACATGATCATATCCACCTTCAAACTTATATTTTTGTTAGGAATGAGCACTAGTTAGGTTCACATGTTCATATTTTATTACGGAACCAATATAGATAAGCTAACATGCACTTCATGTGTCTCTAGGTGGTACTAACGTGCTTGCAAGGTCAGTATGTAAACATGCTTTATAATGTTAACGTTCGTTTATGAAACTTTAAGTTTGTTTTCAAACTATATGTCGTTTGGTTAACCATGCATGCTAATATACTAAAACATGCTTACATTGCCTCATTAGGTTTATATATATGTATTAATCATGCTTCCATGCTTGTTTAAACAAAAATCAACCAATTAGTACATAACAGTTTTGTTGCAGAATGCAAAAAACTGAACACAGAGGCCGGCGCTGCGGCGCGGCAACAGCAGCCATATACTAGCGCTGCGGCGCGGGTGGCGCTGCGACGCGGGCTGCGGCGTGGGTGGGGCTGCAGCGCGGGGACAGTTCCTGCGGTTCAGACTGCAGCGAAACCGACCCAAAACCTCCCATTTTATCGATCTCGACATACCCATATGCTATTAGACTAACCTTTTTAACTTACTAACACATATATATGCTTATATAACAGTCAATCGCCCAAACGATTCCCAATTTCATGAACTCCAACTAATTTCACGAATTCGATGCTTTACAGAAATTACAGAGCAACAATGGAAATGAAAGTCAAGAAAGCTATATAGTGGTTCCATCACGTATGTATGTCCATATAACAACAATATAAGGGTTCTACAAACCAATCATGAACCAATTTGGCATAATCAAAAATTTGAAGGAAACTTCGGAAACAGAAAACGAAAATGAATAACAAGGAAACTGTATTATACCTTCTGTTAGATTCTGAACTTGCTGCTACTCAAGAACACTGATAAATATATATATATATATAACTCTTAACTTACTTAGCCAAAATTCTCAGCAAATGAATTAGGAAGAGGATGAGTTATATTTATAGAAGAATTTCATAACCAGGCAATGCAATTACATCCAAAATCAAACTAACAGATTATAGGAATGTTTGCTAGATAAGAGGGAGTTGGTAATTAGTTGGTGATCTCCACTATTCCACCCACTCCCTTCATGATCATGATGGCTAGAATGCTGAGTTTGAGAAGGTAGGAGTAGGCTAGCTTCATGAGTGTTTTACGTGTACAAGGTTTGTGTCTTATTAATATGGGACAAGGCATAAAACTCTCAGCATTTCCAATTTGTAAACAAACTAGTGTTAATACTTAGGTTATATACACACACATATTTAGACATTTAGGTCTTTAATTGAAATGTCACAATAATTCATATACTGTAGTAAGTGTAAATTGACACGTATAATCCATGTACATTTTGTTAATACCGGATATAATCTAATCAGACGTTAACACATTACACTGTCTCCTTTATTAAAACTAATTGTTTACAATATGTTCATGATATATTATACAATGTATACCCACATATTTATTGTCACACAAGTTATTAATCAAGTAGCTCACATGGTTTAATAAGCCTTACCATATAATAGTGTCATATTACACTTCACATAATACATAGTCAGCTAATATATGCTACACATTTAATTCGCATGCTTGCACATATAATTTCTCATCTTATAAATTGAATATTAATTAATAATATACACATATCCTACATCAATCAATATAATTGTTAACCTCCATCACAATTTAATTAACCCTTATATGATTAATTATCACTTTGATATAAATCTTATTATATTTATAAACACGTTGCTCATTATTATTATGTTTCTTGCAATAATAATAATCACATATTATTAATCAATCCTCATTAGTATTTTATAATAGTTAATTAATATTCTTCGATTAACAATTAATATAGATTAATTGTTCGCTTAAATTAATATAATCATTCTTATATTACGTCACTGTGCCACACAAGGCAATCAACGAGTTTATCACAAACTCCACCAATTTCTCAATTATTATAATTATTCAATTATATATAATTGAATTAATTCATCTCATAACACAAAATCATTTATATTCAAATAAATTCTCATTTCCATTAATATATTTATTTAATAATATATGGAAATTCTCGGGTATTACAATTAATAAACCCAATGTAACTTAATATGAAATTATAAGATTGGTTTGGTTATGTGTGACAAATGTACCATATAATAGAAGAATATTAAAATAAATTAAAAAGGGATTTTGAGTTCTAGCCAAACATGGCCTAGAGACCCTTTGTATTTTCTAACTGCTGAGACTCTTGGTTTATGTAACTGAGGGCTAAGTGAATATACTTAATTTATTTTTCTAAGGTTAAGAACACAAAAGAGAGGAATAGAGAAATTGAGAGAATTCTCTGTAAATTGAGAAGAAAATTTTGAGAATCAAAGAAGAGAAAGAAGATTAATCAATCTTCTCTAATCATCTAGCTAATCAAAGGTAAACAATCTAGTTTAAATTTCGAGTTCTTAGTTTTGTTTTCTAAATTCTCTGTAATTGAAGTTCTATGGTTAATTTGTTGAGAAATTAGTTTTATGTGTATTGGGATTACATAATGTATTATATGTTGTCTATAGATGATTTTTGAAGTATCAACTTCATGAAAGCATGTTTGAAAGTGAAGAATTGGAGTTTTAGTTTTTATATATATTACATGGTCTGTTTTGGAGTCAAAATTAGTTTTAAATTCATACTATAAACTGTAAATTGATGATGGATGTTGTTAATACGTTGAAAAACAAAAACAACGGAAGTTAAACGGATCGATTTGGTTGAATAACGAATCCGTGGTGAATGAATTCGCTAAATATGTGTAAAACATGAAAAAATAGCATGAACACTAAATTGGAATGCGTATAAGAAATTGTTAATGTTTTTGAAGTGTTATAATTATTATATAGACGGGTAGTTCAGTGTTTCACGAATTCATAGAGTCGAAAACGGACTCAATTGGATGTGTATAGCTTGATTTATGAAGATGGAAAGGAGGAAAGGGTTAGAAAATTTGACAGCACCACAAACTGGAAAGAAAAATCACGTAACAGGCTGCCAGGGGCGCAGCTGCGCTTCCACCAAGTCTATTTGGGGCGCAGCTGCGCCGGGAGGAAAATTCAGTCCGGGACTGTTTTGACCTCCTGTGGTAAAATGGCCATAACGTTTTCATAAGGACTCGGATTGAGGTGATTCAAGATGATCCGGAACGAGCACGAGTAGACCTACAACTTTCGTTCTTTAAGTTTTTCAATTTGAGGTCGTTAGCTAGGGTCAAAATGGTCATTTATGGGACTGATGTTTTTTTAAAGCCAATTGGGGGGCGTCGGGCATGCACGTAAGCACATGTAATGCTCCCGACCAAGTAAAATGATGTTCTAACTTCCATAACATGACTATTAGGTATTATAATGATACTTAGCATTCACCCTTGAGTATTAGACAATTCGGTTGGGCGTGCTAAGCGTGCGCAAATTTGTGTCGTTTGGGCGTTCGAATAGGCAAGTTTGGCGTACGGATGTGCAAGCGTCTCAACGCCGTAACGAGTGTGTATGACCTTGTTTAATAGTATGTTTTTATTAGAGTGAAATATTATGGAGTAATATAACCCAATATAGGAGCATGCAAAACACATGCAAAAGAGGCGAGTTAGGCGTGTGGCGTATAAACGTCGAATAGTCGTGTAACGTAGTAATACACTTAAACAGTGTCTCGATTCTAATAAAACGAACATTATTATATATGAAATATGGTTAATATAAAACCAATAGGTAGTCCTAGCAGGACTTAAACACTTGAATGAATTATAATCAAATTGAACATTGTGTATAAATAATAGGAAGGTTTATGAGATTGAGAGTAAAGTTTCCATTACAACTAATATGCTTTGCTATGTGACTAATAGTTGATGTGCATGATTATATAATTGTGTAGGGCACGTGAAGTGCAGATATCTATAAGCTGTTAAACTGTTATTGGTAAACAACAATCAATGCAAGTCTTTCAGTTCCTATTTTCTACGTGAACTTGATGATGAACTGTTTTAAATTGTTTTGTAAAGAGCATGATATGTTGTAAGCATGAAATATTAAAGTCAATTTATGACTACATTGATTGATTAAAGAATGTTGATTGAGTAAGGAACTCAATCTTTATATTTGTTATGTGAAGTAAAGCATGTATGCCATGTTACTTTAATTATTATGAGATGTATGTTGAACATATATTTATGTGCTATGTGATGCATGAAAACTATTAGATCTTGCTGAGCTGTCGAGCTCATTCTTGCAAATAATCACTTTTGCAGGTTAAGGATTCAAGGTAACGCTATGTGCTACTTGAAAGAAATGAATCAGATGTAATGTGTGCAGATTTATATACTTTGGCTGAATTGTTATTACTTTGGACCCTGTTTAAGGCTTCAGATAATGTATTTGATAATGTATGATGGTTAACAGATGTTGAGTTGTAAAGTTTAAATTTTTACCGATGTATAAGGGTTATTGAACGTGGTTGTAAATTTTAGTTTATAATAACTTTGACGAAGCGATTCATGAAATAAAGTTGTATCAAAGTTATGTAACGATAAAGGTTGAGATTCAGGGAAATAAAGAAGGAATAATATAAAAGTTTTAAATATTCCGTATTTTTAGTGATTGTATCATTGATTAATAATGTAAAGTCTGAATAAGGATGTATTGTTAACGACCGATGTCGAGAGTTGTATTGTATGAATTCTAGGGTCGTTACAATATATTTTTTTATCCAAATTATCTTTGATTTATGAATCTTACTCTTGAAATTAGATCCATGTTTTGATTATATTGTTCTTATTGTCATATATAACATTTTTATAATCATGGTGATGGAAGTTCTCTTTGACTTGAGTGTAAAGATGAGTAGATTATTGGTATGACCATGACTATGGGTTCTCTTTGGCCAGTAGTGCAAAGATGAATTGTTGACTGGTATGATCATGACCATTGAGTTTACAATTGAATATCTTTAGCTTAAGTGCAAAAGTGAATTGATCAACATGGTTATGAATGTTGTTTCTATAAATTCTAAAATAATTTGATATTTCTTTGGGATTTGAATATCTTTGGCTTGTAGTGCAAAGATGAGCTGTTGATTTATGAATATCTTTGGCTTGTAGTGCAAAGATGAACTATTGATGAATATCTTTGGCCTGTAGTGCAAAGATGAATGGTTGATTTGTGAATATCTTTGGCCTATAGTGCAAAGATGAACTATTGATGAATATCTTTGGCCTGTAGTGCAAAGATGAATGATTAATTGTTGAATATCTTTGGCCCATAGTGAAAAGATGAATTGATTAGCATGATTATGAACAGGAACTGTGATTTGGTATAACCATGATCTTTGGTGTTTCAGGTAAAGACAGGTGATGAAAGTTATCTTCGTCTTGGGTACAAAGAGGAATTTAGCAACACGATTATGATTATGAATTATTCACATGATTGTGGACAGGAACTGTTGATTGATGTTACAAGGATAAAACATTGTTGGTGGACTTTTAACATGGAGAAGATAATAGACATTATGGTCTATTTGACTCTTCTAATGGATTGTTCATTCTGCTGCAACTTTGGTTGAAAAGTTTTATCATCTACCATACGTTCTAAATCTCTGATTTATTATTGACGAATACTATTGATAATTTGATTATCTTTAGTCATGATATTCTTTACTGGGCTATTTGTGCTCACTCTTTTGCTTCACAATTCCTTTCAGTTAATAAGAGTATAGTTGGGTCGAGCGGGATAACAAGGGACTAGAGTGATGGTCAGTGATCGTTGAAGTTTCTCAATATATTATAAAATAACATGACAATATATAATTATATTGAGAACTTTAAATGTGTGTGTCGTATTTTATACGTTATTTAACAGTTGATTTTGGTGACCCGACTTAGGTGAGGTGAACCCGACTTTGGATGAGTGTGTTTTCACTATCATACAAGATGTCTAACCATATACAACTTCATGTTATTATAAGACATGGATGTGCGAATCCAATTGCTGATTATATCTATGAGCACTACCTATATAATCTTAGAGTATGATTGGAATATAATCCTCAGTTTGAGAAAATTGAGATAATTATATGGCAAGAGAATACCCACCATTGGAATGAACAGGATAGTAATCTTCTCGTTCTTCTTTGGGGTCTATTGGGTCAACCAAGGTTAATTCTCAAGTCCTATGATATCTATTATAACTTAAAAGCATGACCTTCCATGTACGAAGGTTTTCTTGAGCATTTTTCAAATATTTTAATTCTTAAAACAGTTATTGACTGTACTTTTATGGAACGTATCATTGATAAAGAGTGTGAGTATTGTTATTCACAGTTTATGTATGGTCGTATTGTGTACGACAATTGGATATAAAAGATTTGTATTTGGATTCTGTACCATGTATTTCTTGGCGACCCAGAATGGGTTGGGTGGATTGAACCTATTTTGGGGGAGTCACATATTATATTAAAGATAATATCTTGAGAAAATGAGTAAATTCTTTTATTATAATAAACGCCTTTAGTTTTCAAAATTATAATAAAAACATCGTATGTTATGTTATGGTGGAATACATAATTTTTATAGTAAAAATGTATTTCCAAGAAGGTTAAATTTATAAAGAAAGCTAAGTTATTTTTATTTCACTAAATAACTTAAGCTACTATATTACCCGTAGATTTTATAAATAATAATGTTTGAATATTTTCGTTCACGATATATGTATTTATGTGAACCTTGAAATATAATAGTTCAATGTAAATTGAACATATGATGAGTAAGTAATGTGATGGAAATGAATAAGATTATGAGATCTGCCTAGTGTGGCAAAGTAATGGAATAAGCAATTCATTAAATAAATTAATGGATGGATGGATGACTACATGAATTAGTGTTATTATGTGAATTAATTGCTATGTGCAAGTATATATGTTATGAGAGCATATAAATAAGTAATGTAATTGTATTACATCATGAGTATATTATTAAAATGTGATATTGAGAATATTATTATTTGGTGAGACTATATTATACTAAGCTTACATAATTATACCTTGTGTGGCATAAATAGTGAAGTTAAAACAACTGAAGGTTTAACCTGATTTATTAAAAGAAAATTAATGGTAAGTTAATAAATATTTGATGTTAATTATCATTATATTTGGGCGTATTTGAGATAATAAAGTTTTATGGGAATAATGGGTTGTTAGTACCCAGCTAAATTATATTAATTGGATTAACCCAATGTACATGAGGTACATGATTATGTCTTTGTGTATATTCAAGATATGAGTATACTTATTTATATGTGGGTGTGCATATGTATATATATGTATATGTACCCACAACTTAACATAATGTTGTAACATTAAGTCATTAGAATTGACTTCATGAGTCCAAAGGAAGTAAACCTAAGTATGCTAGTATCATTTTTACAAATACTGAGTTTTAAAAGGGGTTGTCCCATTTTGAGAGTCTCATTTCTTCATCACGTGAGTAGGCCATTGGCCTATCCTATTTCATGGTTGCTGAGAAAACAAAAAAAAGGCTAGCTTGAAGGATAATAATGGCTAGAAGAATGGCTGAAGATGGAATAGTGAGAACTATTCCACCAAACCTTTAATATCCATCATCTTCTTCCTTTTTCTACTGGATTCAAACATTGGGCAAAGCCATGATGTGGGTAATAAATTCTCTATAAATTGGAAACTCCCCTTCATAAATTCAAGTTGCTAAAATTGTCTGATAAGTGCTATAGAGAGTGAGTGTGGTGGGATTTTAGTGTAATTAGAAGTTAAGGAGCAATAGTTAGCCATTCAAGCATTCAAGAGGTAGCATTACCTTAACATGTTCTTGACTTTCAAGATTGGTAAATTCTTAGAAATTCTTGAAATTCTTGGTAATTGGTTTGGTAATGGATACCATTATGTTATATGAGTTATATGTATGTTTATGGTGTAGTATAGTTGGTTTGAGCATGCTGAAATCAAAGGTGGTATGTTAAATTTCTGAAAATTTTGCAGAAGCAGAACCATTCTGAAATGTTGTCGAAGTGGCGTTGCTGCGCCACCTCTCAGTGTAAATCCAGCGCGGCCGCGCTGGTGGGCAATTCTTGAAAAATGATTTTTTATTGTTTCTGATTTTCTGAGCATGTTGGGTTGGTTTGAAAATGCATATAAATAACTCCAACACATGGATTGAAGCTACCTTAGTTATAGTAGGTCACTATAACTTGTTTTAGTTTGAGTTTTAAAGGAAACTTATAAGTTTGGAAAGACAATCTTATTGAAAATAAACTTACCGACCTTGTGAACATGTGTCGATAACTTAAATATGTATATAAATGAGTCTAACATTTGACCTAAGGTTACCTTGCATGTAACGAGTGGTGTTAGCTTGGTTTTAAGGATTTTCTAAAGAAAACTTGAAGTTTTGAAAACAAAACTTGACGAACTTTGTGCCTTTTAAGTCCCGACTTTGCAAACATGTGTATGTAACCTAGTTTTGTGCGCGAATGGGTAAGGAATGTCGTTTCAATATACATTGCATATAAAATGTGGTCTAGCTCGGTTTAGTATGTGTTTTAATGGAAAATTTAAGTTATGGAAACTAATTTTGATGTGCATTGTATTAATTGCATTATGACCATATATGCAAGTGCGATAGTACTCTTTATACCTCTAAACATGGTTGATATGTGCGTCCAACTAGTTAGACATGATATGGACTTTTCCAACTTGGTTTAAAAAAAACAAATTTTCAAGTATATGGCTATGTCAACTATGTATAAATGAGTTGAATGACTTTGAGCATGCATATTAACAGTATATGTAACATCCTTATGTGGTTTAATGATTAAAATGATAGTCCTTTGTTAAAGGAACTTATTTGGCTTTGATTAAAGAAAGCTTTCCAAATAAAATCATTACTTGTGAAAGTAAACGAAAATGATCATGAGAGGCATCAAACTTAGCCTAGAGCCCCATAATGTGTATGTACAGTATGTATCATCATCAATGCATGTTAGAGGGTAAGCTAGGATCATGTAAACTCAATTTCAGTTCTGGTGTTGACAGGGAGCCGCGCGAGCACACCACTACCAAGTCAATATCCAGCGCGGCCACGCCGTGCTGCAGAGTGGTCAAGAACAGTTTGTTAAATGTTTGGACTTTAATTTAGTCATGTCTTTATATAATCCTTACAGACCTCAAGATATGAAACAAGAGTGTTTAAATAAACATGAAAGTGGAATGGGCTAGCAACATAGCTATCCTAATGATATATTGAAGAAGTGAAATGAATGTTTAAAAACCAAGTTAGAAGACGATATAAAATTTATTCTTATATTAAGAGCGTATGAATATGTATGACTGATGGGTATGAATCCATAATTATATAATTGTGTAGGAATATACGAAGTGTAGATAGCTATTAGCAGTTAAGTGGTAGTTGGTAATCTACGAGCCAAGCAAGTCTTTCAATTCCTATTTGCTATATGAATTTGATAACTGTTAGTTGAATTATATTCTGCTATGAGGATGTTGATTTATATATGAAATGCATATGAGATATGTATGAGATTTGAAAGTTGATCTTCGATTATATGTTTAAGAAGTTAATCTCTATACTTGTTATATGAGAAGCAGCATGCGTAGTAAATTTAAATGATTATGATTGCATGAACTAAGCATGATATTATATGCTATGTGATGTATGAAAACTGTTAGAATTGCTGAGCTGTCGAGCTCACTCTTGCAAATAACCATTTTTGCAGGTTAAGGACTCACGGTTAAAGTTACGTGATACTTGTTGATAGAGTTCAATAGTATCGCAGGAAGATTGATTTATTTATCTAAAGTTATGATCTTGAACCATGTTTAGGTTTTAAATGATGTACATGATAGTTTTATATGATGTTCAACTCATGTAGAGTAGCAACGTCGTACTATTCGATATATAAAGAATATAGGATCAAGATGTAAATTTTTATTATGTAATTTCGACGATTTGAATCATGGAATAAATTAATTCAAAGTTATGAAATTAATAAAAGTTGTTATTCAGAGAACATAGAGAAGTTTAAATTATTCCGCAATTTTATTAAGTATAACTTCGAATATGATGTAAAGACAGGAATCGCAAATGACCAAGATTTGGAAAGTTATTAAGGTTTTGGGATCGACATGTAGATTCTGGAAATGGAAGAAATTTATATTCTAATTGGTAATAAAGCAAAGTTATATTCATTAAGTTATGAATAAAAGATATAAATAATTTGACGATAGTAGTATCGTGACGCACCAGTTCCGAGGTTCAAGGGACCCGAATTTGGGGGCGTTACAATCTTCATCCCTCAGTTTCTGCATCTCAGTCTCTCCCTCCTGAGCCTCAGTCTCTAGCTCCTCAACTCGATAATCCAATTCCAAAATTCGACTAGCTCCTCATACTCTCCTAGCATTCTATCCTCGAACGTAGCCTCGTCAGAATCTCCCACGGGCTCATCCTCCATAGGTTCCTCCTCGGGATCCGACTCCACCTCTATCTCATCCTCGTCGTCAAACTCGGATGGTGCTACTACCAGAATGGGTTCGGCTAACAAAGGTGCCTCATACACCACGTGTATATCACTCGACTCCTCCTCTACTACTCTACTGGGTCCTCCCAAGTCCGTCATTCTACAACCACAAACACAAGACAACAAACAACAAAATCCATTAAAATGTCAAATAAAACATAAGTTCATTGTATAGAATGAAAATATATTTCATAACACGCTAATTCTCTAAGAAACTCTACATGAGTTTTATCTTCCTCTATACTCTAAGTTCTTCTATGGTTATAGTCTAAAGATTCTCGTTCCTAAGGTTTATAACCTAACGCTTTGATACCAACTTGTGACGCCCCCAAATTCAGATACTTGTACCTCAAATTCAGTGCACCATGTGCTAATTTTAATAACATACTAAAATCTCATGCAATAAAATAATAAAATAATTTACATTGATTTAATATAAATATTCGCGTCCTACGGTCTCGCAACCATGACTAACTTAATACACAACTTAAATCCATAACTTAAAACATAAATTAAGTTCATTACAATAAAATAATAATTCTAAAGGAGAACAAAGCTACGTCGTACCCTTGCCTTTGCCCTTATCCATGCCAGAGGGTCCACATTGTTCTACCTTAACTGAAATATTTAAGGAAAGCAAGAATGAGCAACAAATTTGCTCAGTAAGTAATATAGCAATAAGGGTAAACATAATTATAAAGCTAAAAATATCCAAAGTGAGAAATCAAGGGATAACTCAAGAGTTCAAGGAATAATGTTGTAAACGAAGAAATATCAATAGTTCCAAAACTGTCCTTTGAATTGTAAACAGAAGGTCATTATAGATCGAAGCATTATCAAAAGGATTGAAAGGTTTCAACATTTTCCAAAAGATAAAGTTTAATACTGAGCAGTCACTAAGGACCCAGAACTCCTGCTAGAATTAACAGCGTTTTACTGAAAATCTGATATAAACAAGTACAACAGGTGATCAACCTAAAGTACCCTACATTATGCATAATATTCACATGCTATTTGTGAGCACGTCGGTTCCCCGACAGTTATATAGTTTTCCCTTCAATGAGGGTTGTTCATCTCAGTAGATTTATAAGATTCTGCACCAAAGCAATTGATTTGGATCGCTTTCTAATTCATGATATTGGTCTAGCCAAATCAAATAGCGTAGAGAACTTTTACAATGTATATAAGAACAATTTATAAGTTCAATACTCGCAACATGATTCGCAGAATATAATCGTGATTTAAATCAAGCTATGAAATATTAATTTATACGACAAGAATTATTCTAGCAATTATTTACTCGTACGATCAATAATAGTACAAGCTTAAGTACGCGCTCAATAAAGAGTAAGGTTTGAATACTTGCCCGAGTCGTTGACTAATTCCGACTTTGACTTCTTATCCTCGAAATAACCTATTGTTATTATAATGGTTAATCCCTATCAACTCACAAACATATAAACCTTATAAATTGGTCTAACACACTAGCTTTAGGTATCTAAGACTTCTCAAAATAATTATTCATTGTTTCTCTTAATCGTTATCTCTTTCGTTCCATCTTTAATCTTGTACTTCATTTAATTATTCTCTGAGTAATTCCCTTAATCATAATTAGGGATATTTATAATAATTATTCATGTCTCATTGGTTCACAATTAAATAATCTTCGAAAGTATTTAATTTTTTAGTAATTATCATTCACAATTAAAAATGTTTATTAATGTCACTTTAATTGTTCACACTTGATTAATTACATAATTAGAAATAGTCTTCACTATTATCAAATGGTTTAAGTTTTATTGATTTACAATTAAGTACTATCTTAATTGATTATTCGTTTCACAATTAAAACCTTATTTAGTTTTAATTATTTATAATTTAGAAATTTTAAAGAAATCCTAAATATTAGAATAATTATCACTTATTGATTTACAATTAAAATTATTTTAATTATTTAATCTTCTTCAAGTAAAATAAATCTTAAACTTTTAATCACAAATTGTATTTAATTAATTCACAATTAAATTACTTTAATTGTTTAATTATCTTTGATTAATAAAATCTCTTAATAGTAATCTAATTATGTATTATTATTATTTAAGTAATTATTATTTTTATTTTATTTTATTTTTAAAAAAATTATTTTTGATCCGGTTTGACCCGCCCCGACCCGACTCACCATGACTTCATTCAGTTTGACTCGGATTCGGGTCAACTGTGAAACTGGCATGACGCTGCTGCGCCGGGCTTTGTACTACAGATGGCGCGGCAACGCCTGTCATGTAGAAACTTTACCCGGTTGTGGCGCTGCGGCGCCGAGTTTAATACTAAGGATGGCGCGGCAGCACCTATCATGCAGAACTTTTATTCTTTGAATTACTCCTGACGCGGCAGCGCCAGTTCTAGTTCTCTGGGCAGCCCGGCAACGCTGGCCCGACAAATTATCTAGACTTGAAATTTTTCAATATGTTCTTTTACCTCTTTTGATTCGATCTTGCATTACTTGTTCATTTTACATCCAAATGAGTTGAAACCACTTCCATTATCTCATAACCTTGCATATCTTCAATATGTGATATCTTGAACAATTTTATAAATTATTTATTTAATTAAATTTATTGCTTTTCCAAGCTAGGATTTATATTTTGACATGCTTTATGAAAAGTTCCGCTACGGGTTCGTTTTATATCCGATTACTATGATTCCACTTGGGTTATGTCCGTATTTTATAGAGGTTCAACATAACATTATTGGATCATATATAAGGCTTATATATTTTATGACATTTAACTACACATCTCATGTTAACAAGTATATTAAGCTAGGTTTCATGCTTGCATGCTTTTTCTATCTATACTAACATACCCTAACTCATCTTATAACATTAAAGTACTAGATATTGGCCCTACCTCTTAGATGCTCTTTTCCTCTTTGTCAAGAACCTTGAGTAGGTCTCCACCTTGCTTCTTTCTTCTTAAGCTCCACCAAAAATGCAAGAACTCCTAGGTTTTGTTCTTCTTCTTTCTAACTCTCCCTAACTCTCTTGTTTCTTCCAACACTTAGGATTTGAAATGGCAAACTTCTAACAATATTGGGGTTACATATTTATAGACAAATCATTGTCCAACAATTAGGGTATTTGTAATACCCGAGAATTTTATAAAATAATTTTAGAATTTAAAATAAAAGTTATTGCAATTATTTGTGTGCATATATATGTATATATGTATATATATGTGTGTGTGTGTGTGTGTGTGTGTCATATGATTAATAACTTAATCAAGTATGAATGATGAAGAAGTATGATGATGATAATGATAAGCTTAAGTGTTAAGCCTTGTGTGGCATAATTAATTTTCTAATTGGATTAGTTGGGCCATTGAATTAATAATGTATTGGACTTAGGTTATATCCAAGCCCAACAATATTAATGACATGTTATAAGAGTTAGGAGATGTGGCCCAATCAATTTATGTGTTAGATTAAATAATAGAGTCCATATGCTTTAGTGTATGTCAAGCCCGATTGATTTAATTAGATATGACCCAATGTGTAATATAAGTTGATGGATACATGTATACATATATGTAGAGGTATATATGTATGTGGATGTATAAAGGAGGTATTTAAATACATATGTGTGTATAAAGACTTGTATGCTAGCTTTGTGTACATGGTGGGAATTAAATATGTGACATGGTGCAATAAGACCACCTCCATAACCCTTAGAACGCTGAAAATTTGAGTTAGAAAGGCTCACAAGTTAGCCCATGTGATAGCAATGATGGTTAACCCAATGACTAGGTGTACCTTGAATAGTAGTAGTTGGTGGGAGTTAGCCACCAACTCCAGTCTTTGCCGCTTGTGTATTGTCCATAGGAGGGTAATAAATTGGCTATAAATAGAGACTATGTATTAGTGTTGGAAGTTTGCTAGATCATTTGTTAAGTGTAGAAATATAGAGAGCTAGAGAGAGTTGAGAGAAAAAGAAGAAAACCTAGAAGAGTTTTTGCTAGTTGGTGGTTCAAGGAACAAAGTGGAGGCCTACTCAAGATTTCTAGCTAAGAGAAAGAGAGCCATCAAGAGATATGCCAATAAATAAGTTCATATTATACTTATCTTAGTTGAGTTGGTATACTAAAAATGCATGTTTAGCTTAAAACCTAGTTGGACCACTTGTTAACATGAAATATGTTGTTATGATTTATAAAATGTATAAGCCTTACATATGATCCAATAACTTTATGTTGAACCTCTATGAAATACGAACATAACTCAAGTGGAATCATAGTAATCGTACATAAAACGAACCCGTAGCGAAACTTTCTGTAAAACATGTCAATATGCAAACCTTAGCATGGAAATGCAATAATCTTAATTAAATAAACATTTTTGAAAATTGTGATATCATATATTGTAGATATGAAAGTTTATGAGATATTGAAAGTGGGTTCAACTCATTTGGTTATAAAATGTACAAGTTGTAAAAGATTGAATAAAAAATGGTAAGAAATCAAAGGGTTGAAAACCTCCTCTAGAAATCCTATCAGGCTGGCGCGCCCCGCGCAGCCCAAGAGTTAAAACTGGCACACCTCGCGCCCAGATAGAAATTGAGACCCTGCAGCGGTAGCGCGGCCCGCGTTGCCTGCAGGCTTACCCAAGGGCGCCCCACGCCGGTACCATTTTTCAATTGACCGGATCCGTGTCAAACCGAGTCGGGTCGGGTCGAGTCGGGTCAAATCGGGTCAGAAAGTAAATTTTTTCTAAAAAAAATAATAATAATTAATTAAGAGATTTTATTAATTAAAGATAATTAACAATTAAAGTAATTTAATTATGAGATAATATAAGTTGGACTTTAAAAGTCTAAGACTTATTTGACTTAAAGTATATTAAACAATTAAAAATAATTTTAATTGTTAAGTGATAACTAACTTATTATTCCTAAATTATAAACAATTAAAACTAAATAAAGTTTTACTTGTGAAACGAATAAACAATTAAGATAGTACTTAATTGTAAAACAATAAGACTTAGACAAATTGGTAATAGTAAAGACTATTTCTAATTGTGAAAATAATAGAGTATGAACAATTGAAGTGACAATGATAAACATTGTAATTTTAGACAATTAAAATTAATAATTACTTTAATTATAAATGTTATTATTAAACGATTAAATACATTTGAAGATTATTTAATTGTGGACTAATAAAACATAAGTAATTAGAAAGAGATATTTCTAATTTTAAATAATTACTAACGAAGTAAGAATACTTTACAATATAAGAAGGTGTGAAACCTTAAACGAACAATTAAGATAATAAAAGATTATCTTAGAATAAAAGAGATGATAATGAGAGAAACAATTAATTAAAACAAATTGTTTTGAGAAGTCTTAAATACCTAAGGCTAGTGTGTTAGACCGATTTAGGGATATATGTTTATCTGTTGATAGAGATTAACCGTTACGATAATAATAGGTTAATCAAAAGGATAAGAAGTCGAGGTCGGATTTAATCAACGACTCAAACAAGTTTTTAACCCTACTTTTTATTGAGCTTGTACTATTATTGATCGTACGAGTAAACAATTGATAGCATGAATCTTGTCTTGCGAATTAATGCTTCATAACTTAATTTAAAGTCTATTTATATCCTTCAAACTATGTTGCGAGTATTAAACTTATAAATTGTTCGTATATACATTGAAAGAGCGGTCTATGCCACTTGATTCGGCTAGACCTATATCATAAATTTGAAAGCTATCCAAACTAATTGACTTAGTGCGGACTCTTATAAATCTACTGAGATGAACAACCCTCATGGAAGGGGAAATTATATATAACTGTCGGGAAACCGACATGCGCACTCAAGTATGATTAAATGTTATGCATGACGTAGGGTACTATAGGCTGACCACCTGTTGTACTTATTTTTATTGGATTATTAGCATATTACTGTTAATTCTAGTAAGAGTTCATAGTCCTTAGTGACTGCTCAGTGTTCATTATTCTTGAACCTTGAAAAGGTTAACACTTTGAATCTTGGTGATATCTTTCTGTCCATAGCGACAATTATTGAGAACTATTGATACTTCTTGTTATTCTTGAACTATCATTTACTGTTGTACCCTTGGGATTTGGAATCTATACTATTCATCCTTATTGCTATATTACTTGCTGAGCAAACTTGTTGCTCATTCTTGCTTTCCCTAAAAACATATCAGTTAAAGCAGAGCAAAGCGGACCCTCGGGCACTGATAAGGGCAAGGGCAAGGCTACATAGTAGCTTTGTACTTAATTAGAAATATTATGATGATGTAATAAAACCATATTCGTATTATGTATTAGTTATGTTAAGTTATGTTTAAGCTATGTATGAGATTTTTAAGTTACGAGACCTTGGGACATGAATATTTATATTAAATAAATGTAAATTATTCTATCATTCCGTTGCGTAAGATGTTATTATGTTATTAGTTATCTAGCAAGTGACGAACCGAATTAGAGACGCTAGTGGTCCGAATTTGGGGGCGTCACAGTATTAACCAAAGGAAAAACTTGAGTTGGTGAAGAGGTGGAACACTATTCATCTCAAGGACAACTAGCCATGAGGCCT
The DNA here is from genome assembly GCA_020205555.1 of Panax stipuleanatus. Taxonomy (NCBI): domain Eukaryota; kingdom Viridiplantae; phylum Streptophyta; class Magnoliopsida; order Apiales; family Araliaceae; genus Panax; species Panax stipuleanatus. Next base: position 44,263,678 of record CM035120.1, read on the forward strand.
AGATCATCATTCTCCCATATGGCCTTGCTTGTAAGCTCAATTAGCTAAAAAAATCAGCATTCTTGCTCAATGGGAGGGGGTGGTTCAGTCATGGGGGTATTCTACCCCTAGGTCACATTTTATTTTACTCTTTCTATACACTAAGATAACATACATGACTCTTATACACACACACACACACATATATATATATACACCTCTATTATACACCCACATATATATATATGTATACATATATCCATCATCCATATATTACACATTGGGCTATTCTCAAGCTAATTTAAATTGGGCTAGGTATAATTACCTTTACACATTGGGCTCAAACCTACATCTAGCAATTCAATTGATTGGGTCACTTTTCCTAATACATATAAATATGTCACATTAAAAATGTTGGGCTTGGATATAACCTAAGTCCAATACTATATTAATCCATGACTCAACTAGTCCAATTAGGAAATTAATTATGTCACACAAGACTTAACACTTAAGATTATCATTATTATCAACATACTTCTTAATCATTTCATACTTGATTCAATTTATATTGAATTATTAATCAAATGACACACACACACACACACATATACACACACACACACACACACACACACACATATATATATATATATGCACACAACTAATTACAAATACCTTTGTTTTAAATTCTAAAATTATTTATAAAATTCTCGGGTATTACAAGTACAGTCGTACTTTTTGATTGTTAACTTATAGTATCTGAGTTAAACAACTCCTCGATATGAGTTGAGGTTTAAGATGCGTTAGTAACTGATATAACTCATTGTGAAAGACAGTGTAGATAAGACAGGAAACTAATTCATTAGTTTTTAGTGGGGAGCCATTCAACTTACTATAAGGATATAACTTTTGAGAACTCGATGTGTGCTATGTTTTGTGTTTTGTAAATGTATGTCGAAAAGGTGATTCTTTTCACATATATTGTTGTGTAGGATGTGTTAAGTCGTAGAAGTGTTAAAGGATATATTGGTGTTAATATATATGAGAAAATAGATGTTATTGATGTTTTAAAATAATAGGAATCAACTTTATTCCTATTATTAAAATTGCTTCATAACACATGTTTAGTTATTGAAATTTTATAAGAAAAGAATATTTAATTATTGATTTTGTTGTTATTCAACTGCTAAAACTTGTTGAGCAATCGAATGCTCACACTTGCTTTTAAAATAAAAACATTTTCAGCGAAGATAGGAAAAACTGAAGGATCCAGCGAAGACTAGAGAGAAGATCAAGCCGAGACTTGTAATCTAATTGTTAAAACTTATTTGTATATGTTGTGACGGATAGAAGTCACATGTATAATGTGGAAGTACAAGAAAAATGTAATTATCATTATTTGTAATGTAAATGAAGATTTTAAGGTAATAGAATTTGGGATTTGAGAAAATATATTGTTACATTTTGAATTTTTAATTATATCTTAAGGATATTTGAATATATGTATGGAATGAGTAGCACTCGTGACGCACCGAACTCGGGTTTGAAGATAGATCGGGTTTGGGGGCGTGACACTTTCTATCCAAGGTACGAAGACCTTTAGTTAATACATTACATGATAGTTATTGTAAATACATCACAAAAGACTATCTACAACTCATAATCTTCTTCAATCACTCACTCAACTTGCCCTTGCCTTTATCTTTACCGGAACTTTCTATTCGATCCTGCTTGGCTGAAAACATTTATATTCAAAGCAAGTATGAGCATTCAATTGCTCAGCAAGTAATAACAATTCATAAACACGTAACAAGAATAAATTTTTTCTTTGAGTATTGTAAGGAATCTAAGATTCCTAATTATATTTAATTCCTAACTTCCTAAGGAAAGTGTCAGGATATAATCTGACTTCCTTTCTTTAAGGAGATTCAGTTTAATCCCATTAAGGAATCATACATAATGAGGAATCTTATTTCTATACGGGGAAGGAGGTGTGATCACTATAAATACAAGGCTATACTTTGATTCTCAGAGACACAACACACACAACTCATTATTGCAGCACTATTGTACAAGCCTTCATTGTTAAACCTTATTCAGTTTGTACTTATTCTCACACCGGAGCTATCCCCCGACGGCCTAAGTCGTCAAGCTCCGCGTGTGACTTCGTTTCTGTGTAGGATTTGACGTGCTTTTGGTGATTGAGGCGCGTTGACGAATCTTGGCGTTAACATGACCCATGTATCGCTTATCAATAAAAATGGAGTACTATGCGGACATGAAAATGAAACATTAGTATACAAATAGGTGAAATTGTAAAGTACTCATATCCAATTTTTATGTCCGTATAGCATTTTTCATAAAAATGTGTGAAATATTCAATAGTAGGTCCTAGTTCTTATTTTCTTTCCCTTTTTATATTGTTTGTCAATAATTTTTGTGTATAATTTGTGTCCCTAGCAATACTCTTAAGTTTTAGGTTCAATTCTCACTTCAATGAGTTTTTTCTGTTTTTTATTTTATGGAAGTTTGTTTTCTATTTATGTAAGGCTTGTGTGTGGGTTTGTTTCTATTGGTTACTGATACTGTAATAGTGAATGATGTACTTGATTATAAGTTTGTTTCTATTGGTTACTAATATTGTATTAGTGAATGATGTATTTGATTATAAAATTATATTATATTCCCTAAAATTGGACTTCAAAAAGAGTGACATGAATTATGAGTTTTTTTAAAAAAAAAGAATTTTATCTTTGTTATTTTGTTGAGGACAATTTCTATATGTAAGAAAGATTATGGTAGCCGTCTTTTTAGAGAAGTTTTGTTGTTGTTTTTTATATGTCGTTTTTAGAGTGATTTAAAAAAATTACTTAGTATAATTGCTTTGTATTTTATATTATTCCTAAATATTAAACACAAATTTGTTTCTCTTTTATTTTTTCAACAGATTTACTCCAATGAAATAACTTCTTTCTCATCTTGTGAGGAATTTTAGAGGGATAAAATTGATAATTTATACTTAATTTAGTAAATTAGTCAAAATATTATTTATATTCCTTAATTTGTATGTTTATTTCTAAAACATTTATTAAAAAGAAATCAGAGAGTATCAAATTCGGGAATAATTAAAAATAAGCACCAATAATATATTATACGTGCATATTATACATAAAAAATTATGCACCAATAATAAAACTCATGTATGAATACCAATAAGAATGTATAGGTTTTGTTAGGTTTTGTTCTTACTTCTGTATGTAAAGTATAAGATATGTGTATATTTCAAATTCTCAATGAAGATTTTAGTGGTTAAAAAATAAAAATTTAAAAAAGAAAGTTAAGAGAAAGAAAGTACTTTTCTTAATTTTTAAATTTTTTTATTGAAAGTTCATTCTATTTATTAAGTATCAATAAAATTAAACTTGACAACTTAGAATTAAAACTTAATTTAAAACCCGATTTTGCAATTTTAATTTCATGCACTTATGACTTATGTACTTGTTTATATAGTGTTTAATTTCATATTCTAGTTTCTAAATAATTATGAAAATGTCTTTTTTCCAAAAAAAAAAGAATTAATCAAACAAATAACAGATAATACTAATACGACAACTTTAAAAAAAATTCTCATTTATATCTTTATTTTATTTTCTATAGTACGTTTTATTTCATGTGAAATCTCTTTAAAACTAAAATTGTTATTTCAACACTATTTTAGTTCTAAATCTTATTTTTGTTCCTTAAACAATAAAATTTAAGTCTATCCTTGTTCCTTTTCTTTTTATTCAATAAATTAATAAAGATAATAATTAAAAAAAATCCATGCAACTTGTCCACCCTTTGTTCACTCCAAAATATAAAAAAATAAAGAAAATCGATATTTTCACATCATTTTTTGATATTTCTACATGTAAGGTCCACATATTAGCTGATGTGTCGAATTTTTATTAGCTAATATGTGAGTCATACGTATACAAATATCAAAAAATGATGTGAAAATATCAGTTTCCAAAATAAAAACTTTTTGTGTGGAAGTCTATTTTAAAGACCTTATCCAATTTGAATTTTGTGGAGACTTGGGGGTGTTTGATAAAAACTTAATAAATCTGAATCTGAATGAGCTAAATTTGAATGAAAAAAGTTATTTGATAATTGACATGTCTGAAACATCTGAATAAAATATTTTTATTATTTTACCCCTCTAAAAAAATTCAAAATTATTGTAACTTTATTTAATATTACTTAATATAATAGTTAATATTGTAAAAAAAAACTTCATTCAGTCCTCATTTAGCCTATTTAGCCAAAAAAATGACACTAAACCATTAAGTCCAAATCGTCTGAATGACTGACCGATTCAACCATTCAGATAATTTTTTTCCCAAAATAAACGCACTGAATAACTGACCGATTCATTCATTTAGTCTTAAACAAACACCCCCTTAGAGGGTCAAGGAAGTTATTGTTTCAAGTTGACCAAACCAGAAGTCATCATATTATATTCTATTCTCTTGAAGGGACAAGGAAAAAGAAAAGAGGGTATAACCCAGATAATCCATTTGTTTGAGAGAATTATTTTAAAAATAAAAAATTGATATTTTCATGACACTTTTTAATATTTTCATGTGTAAATATCATTTTTTTTTATGAATTTATCAATTTTCAAAAAATAAAAATCTTTCTTTTAAAAAAAATATAAATTATATTATTACATTTCTTAGGAGTGAACCCTGAGAAAACAAAGAAAATGAGAAGAAATGATCAAATTAAAGTTAAGGGGGAACCCCAAGAAAACACAATGAATGCTACTCCCTTCATTCCTAAATAAGTGTCGTTTAAGATTTTTGCACATGAATTAAAGAAGCTATTAATATGAGTAAAAAATTATTGTTATGACTAAAATACCCTTCTTTAATAACTATTCTCTCTCTCCCCTCTCACATATATATTGTATATTAAGATTGACACTGTTATTGAATATGTATTGGGAAGAAAAGAAATATGAAAGGCAGATAGCCTACACCTAATTTAATGCAATGAAAAGTTAATTATTGTGTGTATTAATTAAACACTTATTGAAAAATAGGAATAAGGGTAAATTTGGAAGAAAAATATTAATTATGTTTTTTTTCCTTAAACATCAAATATTTTAAAATAAATCAAATGGAATAAAACGCCAATTAAATTGGAATGGAGGGAGTATTTGTCTACTCCTTTTTGCCCACGTTAGAGTATAAAAATTCTCATTTCCGTGGATGTCTCTTTAAATACCTTATCCAAATGAAAATAAGTCCGTGGACTTGTAGGGTGGTCAAGGAAGTTAATAAAATCAAGGAACTGATTTTTTATATGTATTTTTGATATTTTTATATAATTTTTTTTTATTTGAGTATATAATGAGTTTTATCTTTATGTGAAAAAGAATCATGTGAAAATAATGCTCCCCTAAAATCAATTGTTTCAAGTCGACCATGCCAAAAGTCTTCATTTTATAGTACTCGGATAAAAAAGAATTTTATTTATAAATTTATAAATTTATAAATATTATGAATAAATTTTTATTACACGTTTATTCTTGGTGATACATTTGAATGACAAGGATCAAGATCAAAATAAGATGACTCATTTTTATAAAATTAAGGTTTAATATAAATTATTATTCTAAATTAATGACTTTTTTTGACTTTAATGATTGACCTTTCAATTTTTTCAATCAGATCATTAAATTATCAATTTTTTCCATTTATATCCAATTGAAATACCACATCAGAAATTGATGATATGACCCTCTATACATGATAAATATAAAGAGTTATTCTATGCGGATATGATAATTGAACATACCTTGTTTTACAATTTCACCTATTTATATTTTGACCCTCCAATGGGAGATCAAAATACAAATAAATCTCTCCTCTAATTATCATGTTCGTATAGAGTTTTTCAACAAATAAAATGTTTGTGTAAAAAAAATCTTCCTGACATTTCAATGTTATGAGAAAAAATAAGATAAAAAAATAAAAAATAATTTCATCATCCTCACTCCATAGCCGATTAAGCGCAGACTTTTTCCCCGGACTATCCTCTCCATCCCCATTTGAGACCTTACTCTTCTTATTCATTGAACCACTACCATTTTGCTCTGTCTCAGTTGGGCACTTGCCATATGGATAAAATTGGGTGGGTTTCAATGTGGGTTTCTTGAGTTTTGGGGGAATTTCCATGGGCTTAGAAGCAATGGGTTTGATTGTAAAAGCAGAGACTGGGGGAGTTTAGGGTTCCGTCAAAATCGAATCCAGAAGCCAACCCTTCACTCGATTTAAATTGTGGAGGTGATGGGTATTTTTGTACAACTGTTGTCGCTTGGGGTTCTGAAGAGAAGATGGGGAGGGGGAGGGGGAGGGGGAGGTTTTAGCGTTGTTATTAGAAAAAAAAGAAAAATATATATATTTTTTAATTTTTATTTTCTGGTAACATTGAAATGCCAAGTAAATTTTTTTTGCACAAACATTTTTTTTGCCATGTATTCATATCATTAATTTCTGATGTAGCATTTCAAAATAATAGTTTAATGACCTGATTGAAAAAATTAAAAAGTCAATCACCGAAGTGAAAAAAAATCAATAGTTTAAAAAAAAGAGTGTTTAATTGTTATATTATAATAGAATAAGCATTCCTCATTATTGCAACGCTAAATTTGTGAATTTATTTATTAAGGGAGGATAAATTAAGAATGAAATGAATCAGTTCTCTTACATTTATATTACATTCTTTCACTAGTTTCACTTATAAAATAAAATATAATATGTTGTTAATTTAATAGTACTGACATGATAATAAAATTATGATAATAATCTTAAAGATATTATGTCATTTATATATATATATATATATCAATAAAAAAGAGTATTCTTTTTGTTGAATAAAACGATTTATCAAATGAGACCTTTCAATAAAAGAGGAGTATTTCTCAAGAAGAGAGAGAGAAAAAAATAATAAAATTTGTGTAAAATGCAGATTCTGAAGATCTCCATCCTTCTATCCTAATTTATCATAAAGGATGAGGAATGTATGAAACTGCAAAATAAAAGTACGACTTAGGTAGTTGGATTTTGGTAGGAACTTTTACTAATATAAATAAATTTATTTGTATTTATGATTTATGTCACATATATGTCACATACCTGCGGAAACAAAGCATGTCTCCTCAGTACAATTATGCATATTATTGTACGTGGCACACGCAACAGTTAACATTAAGATATAATAATTTTTTTTATTAAATTTAGGAAATATAATTAGAAAATATTAAAAAAAATCAAAAGAACGAAAGGGTAAAATTACCAAATTTTTTGGAGCAAAAGAGAAAAAAATTAATACTTTTCTTGAGGCTCTATCACAAGGCCTCTCTCTTAATATTCCTTTTTATTTGTCGTTTTAAAAAAAAAAACACAAAAATTAAAAAATATAATTAATACTTTATCTGATTGACCAAAATAGTTTTAAAATGTTAATACTAACATTCTAAAATTTATTAAAAAAGATGAAAAACAAATATGTTGACCAACTTAATAATTTTTGTGACGTTGTTGACCAACTTAATGATTTAATAAAAAGGTTGGACATACTTTTAACATATTATTACTAAATCTAACTTGGTTGTAATCGTTGGCCTAAATGTATATTGTGACAAAAATATTGCAACTTATGTTACGAGTAAACAAATATATTACTCATGTATTTGCACTTATTTACATAGTGTGTTATTACTTTTAGACACCAAGAAAAATAGAATAAATTTAGAGGGACTGGTTTAAAGTGATCGATCAATTTTTTTTTTTGACTCTTAAAATATTTATTGGAATTAGAATTTTTACAAAATCTAGTGATTTTAGTGTAATTTAAATACACGTTAAAAACAAGATTGTACAGTCTGTGCAATCCTATTTTTTTTATAAATATCCAAATTACACTAAAATCACTAAATTCTGTAAAAATTCCAGTTCCAATAAATATTATAAATATTTTGGGAGTCAAAAATAAAATAAAAAATTGATCGATCACCAGACCAGTCACTACTAACCAGTCGCCCCAGAAAGATTGGGAAAAATAACAATATTTTGTCAGACAATATAATAAGACTATTTTTTTTAATTAAAATGGTAGAGATAACTATAGTATATGACTATTTTTATGTTTATATTTTAATTTTAATAAAAAAAAAGTGTATATGAAAGTAAATATAGCCACAATATTAGTAAATCTAACGTGGTTGTAATCGTCAAACTGATTATATCATTATATCTTATGACAGAAATGTTGCGACTAGTACTTCTGACTAAAACACAATCAATAAATTACCAATATACGCTATTGTTTCTAGTTGCAAAAAAAAATCATGGAAGAGAAACAAGATGGAACTGGATTATATGCTCCCTCAGCACATAAATCTTTTTAACTTTTCCCTACAAAAAAATCTATGAAATAAAACAAGAAAGAAATGGAATAGTAAACTTCCGAGAGTAAGTCATTATATACTCCGACAAGGAGTTTATAACTAATTCACTGGATTTCAAGATTCCAAGATTTCAATCAAAAAGGTCTCAAGTTTCAAGTAAATAATTAAGTTCCATTCGCACTTAATCTTTGTTCTGCAGCATTAATCTAATATTTAGCATTCATAAACCGGAATTCAGAAAAGCATATGTAAGTATAGCTATAATTACATGTCAAACTATAATTACCTGCGCACTTGCAAATACGCCATCTTCGCAAAGATTTGGCTACCAACCCGGTGCAATGCTAAACTTGAGGAAAAAACACAGAATAGGTGACAGTGGTGCAGAATTGGATCACTGATTTGACAATAATGGCCCAGCAAAAGAGTACAAAACTGGTGCATGGGAACGTTCTGGCATTGCCCCCTTATAATTATGGTTCCTATTATAGTCAGATAGTTCACGCGAAGCATAGGTTGAATATAACCTCTCCACACCATCACTTTCTCTCCTTGAGGGATCAATATCAGTTGGGTAAATTCCTCGCCTGCTCAAATGGTTGGTCTCAGTCAAGTAAATTCCTTTCATCCGTAAATGATCCGTCTCAACAGGGTATGTTTCTCTGTTCCCACTGAGAATATGCAAACCTGAGGGGACTTCATCTCTCCTTGATATTGGTGCATATGGGTCCACAGATAAAGTGCCATAATGAGAGGAGTAGCGTGGATACCTTGGGTAAGAGTCTAGAGTCGAACCAGCAGCTGCAGTCACAGAAGGAATTGACTGCCGTAGTTGCTGGTTAGTACCGAAACCATAATCTTGATATTCCCTTTCATTCATTAGAAGCGGACAATGACGAGATGGTTCTCCCTCTTGAGAAGCAATGTCTATATATATGGCAAATGGCTGCCTCAAAAGGTCCTCCTTCACATAACTCTTTGGGTAAGCTTCTAAAGCAGAAACAATATGACTTGTAGGTTGAGACAGGTTAGGTCTTTCTCTACGAAGACCATAAGTTCGATACTCTTCTTCAGTAAGAAAAGTATCTTGACGCAAATCTTTGTTTTCTACTAACGAGACCTCCTTATAGGGTATTTGGCGATCGTCTTCATGAGGCAGCAGATAATACCTCCCAACTTCATCATGTGTGGGTTGATCTATTTCAGATAGTTGAGACAGGTTAGGTCTTTCTCTACGAAGACCATACGTTCGATATTCCTTTTCAGTAAGGAAAGTATTTTGATGTAACTCATCTTTTTCTGTTAATGGGACCTCTCTATGTGGTATACGTTGATGATCTTCATGAGGCCGCACAGTATACCTCCTGACTTCATCATACAAATGCAGAGATGGTTCTTTATATGAATACAGCCTTGATTTTCTTACCTTCTCAATGACTTCCCTATTCTGAACACTCACAATTGGCTGGGGGTCAATGGCAAGTGATTTTGAACGCAATTCAACAGGCTTGAAAAGTTCAATGAGCTTCTTAACCTGCAAGTGAAGATCAGTTATTGTCAAAGCAGAACTATGATGAGAATTGTAGACTACCTAATGGAAGAAGTGTCTTCTCACTTGCTTAACATTAAGTTGCGTATCAAACTTCTGCTTTTCATTATAGTTATCCTTGATTGCCTTTCTGAAAATATCCTCAGTCAGGGGATAGCAATCCTCCTGAACATTGAAGCGAACCTGCAAAGTAGATAATCAGCAGAAATTCAACTAGGGCAAAACTAAAAACATAAGAGCATTTCCAAAGAGACATTGCCAGATTCAAAGCTGACCTGAACAGGGAAAGCACCATTGAAAGCTGTTGGCTCAAGTTTCAGACCCCCAGAAGATGATGCTTTGTAGATCCCATACATAAGCCTTAGCTCAAAGTCATAAAGGAAAAGCTTAAGTCCAGGTTTGACACTCAAGACAAGTTCTTTCTTGCTCATTGGAACACCCATCACACCATAACGAAAACAATCAGGTTTTGTCTTTGCACTGCACATGAAGATAAGACCACCAAGCTTCTCCGACTTCTTTTCTTTCCGTTGATTCATCTTTAACTCGACATACTTTTCTTCAATACTTTTCTGCTTCGTCTCACTTGAATTAAGTTTCTTTTCATCATCCTCTACAATACTATCTTTTTCTACTTTGCTCTCTGATAAGATCTTTTTTTTCTCATCTTTTCTCTGTTTAGTAACTTTGGACTTGTCGACTTTTGTGAGTTTGTTATGCAAAGATTTCTTCAGAATTTTAGGTTTCGGCTTTAATGCCAGTCCAGTTCTGTCAGATAACAATAATGGTTTTGAGTGAAGCTCAGTAGCATTAGCTTCTTTCTCCTTCTCCTCTGCCATAGTCTATGCAGCCAGAGAAGTTTATTTTCCTACAGTAAATTTTTCGAATTTTGTCAATGAACAAACTATCTCAAATGATTGTCCTCCAAAATCTGCAAATGAAATAAGAGTCACGTAGAAATGGAAAGAGTGAAATGGGTGAAAAGCATTAGATATTCACAATGTATGATTCTAGGGATAAATACCGATTTCATGTTATACTTGAGAAGCAAAAGTTCTAACTCATAGGTTGCGGAAAATCATTTCATTTGATGACAATCTAAAGTTATCACAGCGAAGCTTAATGCAGTTATACGTTTTGTTTAGAATCTTTTCTGAGTTCAAAGATCCACAGTTTCAACTACTAACAAATTGAGGATTGAAGTAAGCAAAATACAACGGTATCCTAATACTCTCCCTTTTGGATATTCATCTGAACACTTTCCACTTCAGTTAAGCGATACATAACTTTTCAATCAAGCATCTTTCTATTGCTTCTTTTAAGATTTCCTCTACATGCAGCAATATGATAAACTAAAATTTATTCATGATTCACTAGCAAACGACACATAAAGCAATGTAGCGTGATGCTTTTACTTTAATAATCCATATAAACAAATTGCTAAAGTAAAAATACTTATATGGAAACGCCGTGTTTTTTTAGTACTTCAGAAGAATTTTTTTGATGCTGTGATGCATGTTTTCACCTGATATTTTCCTTTTGAATGAATAGAAAGAAAACTTCTATGAACGAGTGAATAAGAAACTGAGAGAATAGAGTCTAAATTATTACTACCTATACGTTCCACAAAAGAGTAACATTTTTTACTATTTACAGTCAATCTGCCAAAATCCTAAAATTTAATATTAATATTGGTATGAATTCTTTTGATTTTAGTCAATAAAATTGTGAATATAGTGAACTATATAAAAAATTCTATTGATTATAAATATATTTATTTTCAAAACATAAATGAATTTACATCAATTGTAAATTTTAGTATTTCGCAAATTGATTTAAAAAATTCAAAATGGGACTTTTTGTGGAACAGAGAGAATGTTATTAGTATCATTGATAGTAGAAAAGCAGTGCAAATTATTATACACTCAAACTAAAAGAACAACTTTAGCTAAATACAAGAAATTTTTAGTTCATCCTAGAAGATATAAGCTAATATTACTAACTCCTTGGCGTCTCTTTGAGTCAAGAGTGTTCTGGGTGTTCTGGATTGGAAAAAGTGGCAGTGTTGGAACTCAATACACCAAAACAACATTAGTACCAAGTAAGGTAACACTTTCAGTTCAAAATATCAAACATGTATTTGTTTCTCCTGAAAATCTATTTTTAATGTTCAGTTATGGACTTACTTTTTCATCCTACAGGAAACTAAAATGAAAAAGAAACAGAAAATTGTTGTGATTCTATATTGGCACATGAGGAACAGTCTCACATCGGTTGTATCAACTCGGTGAAGGTTGATATGGTCATGGACTCTCCATTCCTAACAACTAACTTTTGGGGATGGGCTCCCCTAAGTTCATAACAAAATCTCTATGCCTAAACGGTTGATCCTGAGTTAAAAAATTGGAGATCAGAAGAATATAGAAACCTGGAGTTAGACATCATTTTCCAGAATATAGTATCTTCCAACAACAAAATTAACCGGTTATGTGTATTGAAACATGAAGTAAATAGCTGTTCTTCAATACTACAATAGAACAAAAATTCGATGATCCCGACTTGCTGTAGAAAAGCTTTAACAAATATGGGATGATCAGAACGTATGAATGCATTCTTCATGTGCATTGAGATTGAATAGGAACCATAGTTCAAAGTTTCATTGTATCGGCTGATATTACGGCGCATCGGCGCGGTTTCGGCCCTTGCTAAACTCCAACCTTGATACAAGTCGGAAAATCAACGATTATTAATGTAAAAGGAATATTTTGGCGAAATTTGACATATTGGTATAGCGGTACGGTTTCGGACCAAATAGTGGAGAAATTTGAACGCAAAGGGGAGAAACGGCACACAAAAAATAAAATAAAATTATATTTAATACATTTTAACTAGTACCTAAATTGGTTTCAAGTTAAATAAACCTTATAAAATTATATTTGAACTTAGTAAAAAAAAAATTATACATACTATATAGTACTTAAGTTAACTAGAGTTTAAAATTTTTTGTAACCATTTAACTACAATATATATATATATATAGAACCTATTATATACACACAAGTTAAGTATATATTGAAAATATCCCAATGATATATGTTTTATCATTGGACATTGTTATGTATACTAGATAGTATTTTTTATCGTTCTTATTATTTAGAATTTTCGCATAACCATTTTAAATTTTTTTGAAGCTCCTAACTATAGTTGTCACGGTGCCATGGCGAGGCATGGCGGTAGCTGACCGCCTAGGCGACGAGGCGACTGCCATAGCGTCCGTATAGCGACAAGTCATTTATAGTGTACAGTTTATATATTATTTATTTTACTTCACAAGTATATTAAACAATAAAATTTCATATACATTAAAACCCTAAACATAACTACTTTAAAGATAAAAAATACCAACTTTGCCACTTTAAAGATAAACAAAGAATACCCACTTTAAAGATAAAAAATAACCACATAGTTCAAAACAATAAAATTGTTACTTAATCTAAAAGTAAAACTTGAAAAATATAGCATTTTCCTAATAATAAACTAAAATTTAAGTCAATAACTTAAAGAAACCGCTAATGGGCTATTTATCCCACCCCACCCCACCCCACCCCACCCCACCCCACCCCACACCACAAAGATATACTAAAAGACTTGAAAAGACAATATAATTGTCACTTAATCTTATTGATATACTTCCACATTGGGATAAGAATCATGGAGAAACAACTTTGTGGTTGTGTGAGAGAGGGTCGGAGGGCTGGGTCAATGCAATTGAAGGAGAGAAAAAAGAAAAACTAAGGGTTGGGTCGACTCAAGATTGTTGCAAGTCGTTGCGATGGGCCTGCGATGGAGTTGTGATGAGGCTGCAATGGAGCTACTATGGGGTTGTGATGGGTCTGATGAGTCACGAAGTGTCGAGAAGAAGTCGAGAAGAAGAGTCGAAGTGCTCAATTTAGGCAGATAAGTTTCAATTTTTTGTTTTAGGATTTTATCCTTTGTTTTTAATCGATGGGTCACCCATGGGTCATTATTGGTATAAGGTAAAACGATATTTTAAAGTCTTGGGGCAGAGCTGTCAAGGCGTGCGCCTTGGTAGCTCGACGTTTCAAGGCGTCGCCCACGCCTTGATAGCTCTGCCTCACCTCAAGTCGACTCATGCGATGCCATTCCTTCAATCGTTGGGACGCCTAGGTGACGCCATGACGACGCCATAACAACAATGCTCCTAACTAGCATAACAATACTTATCGACTGAAACCGATACCGAGTCAAAAATTAACCTTCCGAAAAATATGTCACTACCTCAACTTTAAACCATGGTAAGAACAAAAGATACATATCCTATGATGCTTGCACAAGACTTTCCCTCCCACCCCTTTTTGTGTTAATAAGAGACTTCTTGCAAAGCATACTGCAAAGGGGGAATATGCTTGTCAAGAAGCTGATATATTAGACAGGGTCATGGAAAAAAATACAGGTAGAAGATTGCTACATGAGCAAGACATAATTCCCAAACGAGTAGAGAATATATGTTGAACATTTTTGAGTCTTCAACTGGGTATGAAGGAAGAAGACACTTATCAACAGAAAAGTGAAGAGAGAAACTACAAAAGACAAAAAGAGAATGCACATAAAGGAAACTGGTTACCAAGGGATTCAGGGACAGTTACATGGTAAAGGAGCTCAGCTAAACCTGAGGTTCTTTTAATCATCCTTTGATACCCAATAGTATCGAAATATAAGAGACTTGGGTCAATAAAGGAAAGCAGTTATTAAGTTTATTGGACTAAACCGGTGCTAATTGATGAGGATCGATGATTTAGTTACCTTGTTTATTTATTTTTGTTTATTTCATTATTATGGACTTGTTTTAATTAGTTGGGGTATTTTTGCCTTTAGTTATTTTCTTGGTCTCCAAGTCTTTGTTTAACTACTGATGTAATCCTCACATGAAGGACATTATTCTGAATATTACAATTATTATTGGCCTTCCTTAAATCGTGGAAATATTTACCTAGAGTTAATAGACGCCGAATTGAGACTCTAAACCCTAGAATTTAAGGGCAGAGCTTAAATCCTAGTTCTACATATCTATCAATTAATAACAAAATTCATTTTACAAAGGTTGTCCTACATCACCGATGGTTACAGCTAAAAGTGGGCTTCACATCCAAAGTGCTTAACTTCAGATTTTTTTAAGTCTCCCTTCCTAGTACCAACTACCAACCTTGCTACTGCAATGCTGGTTCAAATCTTCCCCATACTTTTACATCCTCAGCCTTGATAAGTATTCCAAAGCTTTTCTTGCTCTCACAATCTCACCCGTATTTGGTTGAGTTAACCTGGCTCGAAGTGCCATAGACAGGTATGGCATGTGAATAAAGGAGATATTCTAAATGACGAGCTTGTTGAATATTTACATTAGTTCACTAATAAATAGTAACCTAATTGCCCTACCTCAAATAGAAGACAAACAGCAACATGCTTTAATTTTTCAAGAAACACAAATATTCAAAAAACACAAATATTCAAGCTGATGACATGAAATTTATCTTGAATTTTGGAAAGGCAGGAAGTAAGAATCAGCTCAAATTGTAACAATCTCAATTCCCAGTATTATACTCTTTCAAAGTCCAAATGACAGACCATCTTTTAACCAGAAATGCAAATACTGACTTACATAAACTATTTGTGTTCAGCTATGGCTGCTCCAAGTTTTTAGCATCCATTTTAGAAAATAATTCCCAATTTAATAATCAAACTCTATCCTAGAACAACTGTAACAGTTTTCAACTGTACCCAACTTGATTCAATTCTCATAAATTCGCTTTTAGACTTGCTTTGACTCAACCAAATAGCTTAATTTACTTCATATTACATGTGCATATGACACCTTGCTCACAACATAGGCAAATTTTCAATTTTTAAGCATCACAGCCTTTTAGAGGCATTTTATCAAACATGCCATACGCACTGTTTTTAAAATCAGATTTCATAGATGTTTGTATGCGAGTCTAGCCAAAAATTCCACCCTTATTACTCCACATAATCTGCATAACACCTCCTTCATACTCATTCACAACCAAACAATTCAATTACATCAATATTCATACATATTTTCATTAACGTTTTATAAACATAACATGAATGTATAATTTACCTTTTATGTAATGAATCCTTTGAATCCTAGCTTGATAATGGATGCATCCAACCTCTTCTTGTTGTTAATAACCTCTAATTCCCCATCTCATCCACTGTTAAATTCAATTTTGATTCCTCTATTGACAACAGTTAACGAAATCGTCCTTCCATTTCCATTGCTAAGTTTAGATTCTAAGGAATTTAGATGGCTTCTTTTATTATGAAACGGAAGTGCAATAATGAAGATATGAGAGAGATGGAACGGATGGTTAGAAAAAAAATGAGAGAGCAGCAAATGGTTTTTTTGGGTTAATCATCTCCTCCCTCTCCTTGACAGATTACAGCTCTGCTTAGTGTAATGCTCAATGGCTTACTAAAAGCCACCTCCAGCTTAGTATGGCTGACTCATTCCTCTTTTCTCTAATATTCAGCATACTTGATATATTATATAAATATAAACCTTATATTCATACTGCATAACACATAAAATATGCATTATCTTATACAATTTTATTACCCACATATATATACACTATACACTATATATTTGTAACCAACACATGTATACTAAATAATACCAATACATGTATTATAAATAAAAATATGATTTGGCACTTTTATACATATAAATATAAAAAAATTTCATAAAAAATGGAATTAACCAAATTTAAAATAACATTTTTAATGTAACGGATCAACCATTTCAATAATCAACACTCATTCCATTAATTAATTTAAATAACTTATCTAAATTATACAATATATATTGTACACTTAAATACAATATATTAATCAAATAATCAATTTGATTTACATTTATTTGGCATATATATATATATATATATATATATATATATATATATATATATATATATATGCCATTTACATCATTATACAATATATACAACTTACTTTTTTATTTAATTAAATAATTCCTTATTTAAATATCACATTAACAATTTCATTGTTTTACAAAACTTAATTTAATGTTTTAACATTCAATGATTAACTAATCTAAGTTAATCTCTTTCGCACTTAATTTCCATTTTCTCAAATAACCCCATAACATTTATAATTACACATATCATTTCATTTAGTCACAATTCATTCAAATTATATTATTCAATTACAACTTAATCTCAATTGATTAATATTAATAAATTGAGATTTTCTTCACTTCCATATCTCATTCCATAATTAGCTCAAGCTAACTAATTTAATAGTTTAATCACTATTAAATCTTACTTATCATATATATATATATATACACACATTAATTCCACTATATAAATCACATAAATATATATCACATATATATGTTTATACATCTAAACTTATTACGTCTCCCTATAAGAATTTTATCTATTAAATTCTTATTATAATATTTTCCAAAAATCTGGGTCATCACACTCTCAATACCAACAATTTCTCAAGAGTTTCCGAACAACCCAATTCTCCCCCTATTAATGCCTACTATATTCAAATTGGTCTGGTAAATGTATTATATCTTATAACGTACTGCTATGATTGGAACGTATAGTAATTGTGGTGTAACATAACAACATAGAATCAATTTTCATACACTATCTTGCACTACTGATATTGTATCACTACATTAATGAATTATCTGTATCAATAACACTACCTTATTTTAATAAGATGTGATATGAATCATGATCCTAAAACCCACTAATGTATGGTTACACTCCTTAGAGCAAATATTTACTCAACGTATAAACTACCTAACAAAAAAAAAGCCAGTTACATTGAAAATCATCCTATGCTTCGTCTCAAGCAGCAATGACACTATTATGTTCATGTGAGCAAGTAATCCAAAGATAGCAAACAAACTAATTGGTTGAATAATTCATGTATACTTACATTAAACAAAAGTAAGCATTCATCACTTTTCTCTCTCATTTTCTCTCATTTCCTCTCACTTTCCAAGTTGCTAAGAAAAGAAAAACAAAACAATAGAGAGAGAAAGGGAGCTGCTATATTTCGGCCAGCCTAAGGAGTTCTAGAGGGAGGGTTTGATCCTTGATAACCCAAGATTTATAAGCTACTTTGAAGGATCAAGAAGGCTTGCAAGAAGAAAAAGGTAAGAATTTGAAAATTTTCAAATTTTGTGCTCTCTTTTGTTAGATCTTAATGAAATCTGAAACTTTTTTTTTGGATCTTTAAAAACTCATGATCTACATGAGTATTAGTATTTTATATGTGAATTAAACCAATTTTGAAATCAAAAGTTAGATCCAAACAAAGAAAAACAAATTTTGTAACAAATGGTTTAAGAAAAATCTTATGCTTGTATGCTATATGTATTTTATGTTAGATTCTTGGGGTTCAAGGGATAAATGGTTAGAAACATGTTAGGATTCTAGGTCTCGAGTTTCATAAGTGAAACTTCTGGTTTTGTATGGGTTTATGTGAAAAAGTTTGGAAAAATGAAGCTATGTGGATTTTTATAAAATTTTTGGTTAACTAGTGTGCTATAGCATGTTCATCTTGAGATCTACAAGTGATATTTGTGATTTTCTTTCTTGGAATGCTAGATACATGAGTTAAGGGCAAAACCCTTTAGGAATCACTCAAATATGTTAAGAAATGAACAAGTTATGAATTAAATCCCAAACTACCCTAACTGTTGAACACAAGCTACTGGTCAGTCACTTCAGTCCATTTTTCTGTGACCAAAATAGAACCAAAATAGATGTTTGATATATGAAAACTTTAGTTCGGGAAAATACGAATCCAATGACACCTATTGGACCTAAATCCGTTTTGTAGATTTTGTGTTACAAGCGTTTCCGTTAAGGACTCCAAATCTGAAAAATGAACCAACTGTTGAAGAAAACCTTGCGGACCAGTCACTTTGGGCCTGATTTCCGGGACCTAGAAAGATTGGAATTTGGTGTTTGATAAATGAAAACTATATTTCAAGAAGATACGGATCCAACGAGTCTGATTGGGCCTCAATCGGAGTTTTGGATCTCATAATACAAGCGTTTCTGTAAACGACTCCAAAACTGAAAATGTTTACAAGGCATGTAATGGTCAGTCGGTAGTGGCCTGTTTTCAGGGTGCTATACCGGGCCAAATGGACTGTTTCATGAGTCTAAAACGTAGCTCAGGAAGTCACGGTTCTAACGATGCCAAGTGGGCCCAAATCAGACTTGTAGATTTTCGTCTACAAGCGTTTTCGTGGAGGACCCCAACTTTGGACGAAAATTATAGAATAAATATAAAATAAATATTAGAAATTCATAATAAAGTTTTAAAAATTATTTTAAGTTATAAAAATTAACTTTTAATATTTTGACATAAATTTCATTAACATTTTAATTTATTAATGATATCTAATTTATTTAATAATTATATTAAATAAATTAGTTAAAAATAGTTTTAATATTTTAAAAATTATTTAAAAATGATATTAAAGTTTTAAAAAGTATTTTAAGTTATAATGAATAACTTTTAATATTTTGATAAGAATTTCATTAATATTTTAATATTAATGATAATAAATTTTTTTAATAATTATATTAAATAAATAAATTAAAAATAATTTTAATGTTTTATAAATCATTTAAAGGTTAAATAAATATTTTAAAGATATTTTAAGTTATAATAAATAACTTTTAATATGTTGATATGAATAACATTAATATTTTAATATTAATGGTAATTATTTAAAAATAATTTTTAATCTCTTAAAAATCATTTAAAGGTAATATTAAGGTTTCAAAAATATTTTCAGGATTATAATAAATAACTTTTAATGTATTGACATGAAGTTCATTAATATTTAAATTATTTAAATATTAATGATAATGAAATTATTTAGCAATTAAATCATTAAAAATGATATAAGTGTTTGAAAAAATATTATAAATGATTATAATATTTGAAAAAATATTATAAATGATAATTAAACTATCTAATATAATATTTAAGTTCTTGAACAAAGTTTTATTAGATATAAATTCGTTAATTATTCGATAATGCAATCGGGATGCCGAAACGATACCGAACTCCAACCAAATCAACATAGTTTGACTAGGTATACGTTTTTATGTGTTTTAATGATGGACATGAATATGTGACAACATGTTTAAGCAGTATTATGTGTTAAGTGTTATTATTCTAATTAAAAGAATAATTTTATTGATGATAGGGCTTCATATTAAAGATAAAAGCGTAAGCTATACTACGTAGCAGTAATCAGCTATCAAGGCAAGTATCCTAACTATTGAAATGAATCTTTGTAAGCAAGTTTCTTATCTCAATTTCTTTTCGAGCAAGTATCTCAACTACTCTACTTTCATTGTACAAGTATCTAAACCTTAAGCACTAATTTATTTCGTGCAGACATGTATATATTATGCTAGTTTCCAACTCAATATAAATTATCAAATACAAAGCATGTTCATGAATAGTTATTGTCTTTTATTATACAAGTGTCCCCACTTGTATGAACTGTTGTATTCATGCAAGAACTCTTGAACTTGAAATTCTTTGATATGACAAATCATGTTACATACTATTAAACTTTGGTAGGTATTTATGGTTTAAAGATTGTCTAAGCTATTTGACTTGGCTAGACATAGTTTGAATTGTACAGTTAAATATTATTGTTTACTGATAAAGTCGTCCAACTGAATTGTTTAGTTAGGACTCCAGACTGAGTATGAACAACCCGTAATGGGGAGATTGTTTATATGCCCAAGGCGAACAGAGTGAACAAAATTACCGTTTAAACAGATAGTATTGATCAATACAGGACATAACGGGGCTGATCACCCTACATGTCCGTAAGACCAGAGCGGTTTGCAGATGAATTTCTGTTTAAACCTTTTCGAAAATGAAAAATAAAAGTTCATGGTCCATTGACCGCTCAACATTTATAGTCACTACGTCGTTTTAAAATTTTAAATGATTTGATATGTTATTAAGAATTATTTTGAATGACTTCACAACTATTGATTCGTTATAGAAGTATACCTCAAAGAAAATATTTATTTCTTTCAGCTGATGTTTATTATCTGCTATTACTTGCTGAGCAATTGAATGCTCATTCTTGCTTTAAATTAAATGTTTTCAGCTAAGCGTGATCAACCAGAAGGCTCTGGCAAAAACAAAGGCGAAGGAAAGCTGATGGAATAAGTTTATGGTATCTTTTGTAATAGTTAGACTTTATTAAGATGATAATAATTATTATCTATCATGTAATAAAATGTTTTAAAGGTCGTGTACCTGGGATTAGACAACTCTGATATAGATATTAAATTTGTTAATTATATTATTCCGCTCAAAGAAATGATATCGTGTAGCACCAAGTTCGGGTTTCAAGTACCTGAATTTGGGGGCGTCACAGTATCAGAATCGTAGTCTGCCCTTGGAAGCCACACTGAGAATCGTGGAAAAGATCCGAGCGCCTACCGAGCTAAGTCAAGAAATGCAGTGTGCTCTCGGAAATGTGGAGTCTGCAAGACAAGCAAGAAAGAATCGTAGTATGCCGAAGAGCTTAAAAGAAATCGTAGTGTTCTCTACGATCAAGTCTGAGTTAAGCCTGTGCAAGCCAACACACAGCGATTATGGTACAATGACCATAATCGTAGTGTACCTCCAGTCAGCATCAAAGTTCATAGTTCTGATGAAGGGAGGAAGAGCAACAAATGAAGAAAGGCTTATAGCCGTTGACAAATTGATGGTCTCAATGATTCTATATTCATCCTTAGTACAAATCGAAGAAGCATATTGAAGAAGCTAAGGAAAGGACTAATCCGTCTGCTGAAAACATCTTTTCAGGTGTGTTAGGTGAGATTTCAGTCTGCTGTGTCAGTGGGCCAGTCGGCTGTGCAGCAGGAAAGCAGGATGTCAACATCAACTGCACATAAACGTCTGAAGCATTTAATGCTACAATGGGAGCATTCAAAGAAACATTTTGAATGACTCTTTTATAAGGAAATCAGACAAGGATTCAGACTAAGCAAGCAAGATACAAAAAGAAAGAATATCAATAGAAAAGCTCAAGAACACTCAACGATCAACTCTACGAATCCTGAAAGAGGAAAGCTTGCTTCGCTACTCAATTCTTCAGAACTGATGCTTAATTGCAACTGAGTAGCACACACCAGAATACAACTCTCAATCCAAGGTGTTCCAAGTCAGAAGGACTTGAAAAGTTCTAAGTGAACTGAGAAGAGTACTAAGGTTGCTGGCCTTGAAGAGTTCTAAGTGAACTGAGAAGAGTACCAAGGCTGCTGGCCTTGAAGAGTTCTAAGTGAACTAAGAGAAGTTCCAAGGCTGCTGGCCTTAAAGGAATTTAAGTGATTCAAGTTGTAAGAAGACATCCTTAGTGGATTTCCTACTCGTGGAGTAGAAGAGTGGATTAGGTGCCTTGTGTGCTCTGAACCACTTAAAACCCCCGTGTCTCATTGTCTCTCATTAACTGCTATAACTGTTATATCTGTTATAACTATTTATCAAACCATAACTGCAATATCTTAAAGGGTGAACAAACATATATTCCGCTGCTGTCAGTATATTCAATACTGACAAAGTATTTTAAACAAAGAAATTTTAAAATATCTATTCAACCCCCCTTCTAGATAACTAACGTGCCTTTGGGGACTAATAATTGGTATCAGAGCAGGTTCTCTCAACAAAGCATACAAGCTTGAGTAGATCCAATGGCACAACTGATAAGCGAGACCAAGATAGGTGGAGGAAGCAAGCCACCAATGTGCAACAAAGACAAATTTGCCAACTGGAAAGTTCGGATGCAGGCTTACATGGATTCAATAGATGATGATCTATTTGAAACTGTTCTGAATGGGCCCTATGTTCCAACAAGGCTTGAACCAACTCCAGAAGAACCAAACAGAGTTGTGATTAAGGTTAAATCTGAATGGACTGACAACGAGAAGAAAGATGTACAGCTGGACAAAAAAGGCTAAGAACATCTTGTTCTAGTCCTTAGAAGACAATCTGTTTGAGAACGTGGTCAACTGGAAAACTGCTAAGGAAGTTTGGGAAGCATTGCTCATCATGCATGAAGGAACAGAAGAAGTCAGAGAAAACAAACAGTCTCTACTGACTCAACAATATGAGATGTTTGCTCATATTCCTGGAGAAAATATCACTTCCACTTATGAAAGATTCACACTGCTGCTCAACTCCCTCAGAGCTTATGGAAAGACCTACCCAAACAAAGATCTAGTCATCACGTTCATGAGGTCCTTACCAAGCAGGAGGGATGCCAAGACCACTGCAATCAGAGAGTCAAAGAATCTGCATGAGATGACAGTTCAATAACTCTACGAAAACCTTCTTACCTACAAGCTAGAACTGACTCAACGAGCAGAAACTCTATCAGAAGGAAGAAAGAAGGATAAAGGAGTTGCTCTCAAAGTAAAAGAAGAGATCTCCAAAGCTCATGTTGAAGATGAATCTGACTTTGAGGAAGATGATGATGATAATGATGATGATGATGATGATGATGATGATGAAGCTGCAATGCTGGCCAGAAGATTCAGAAGGCTCATGCTCAAAGGGAGAAGCAGCAAACCTAAAAGATTCAACAATAACAGCAGTTAGGAGCAGATTAGTGACCTATGCTACAACTGCAAGAAGCCTGGTCATTTCATTTCCAACTGCAACAAGCCTATCGGAGAAAAGCTGAAAAGAAAGTCAAATCCAAAGAAGGAGCTCAAAGGCTACAAAAAGAATAAGAAGAAAGACAAAGGACTTGTAGCTGGAAGCTCTTGGAGCGATTCAGACAACGACACCAATGTTGAGTCTGAAGATGATGAAGCAACCCAAAAAGCCAACATATGCCTGATGGCCAAAGATGCACTCAGTAGGAAAAGTGCTGAAGCAGTCATAGACGAGGTATTTGATTTTAACTCTCCTGATATAGATATTGATGTTTTAAGAACTGGCATTCGTGACATGTCAACTGATCTATATCAAAATATGAGATGGTTAAGAGTTCTATCTAAAGATTATTTTGATATTTAAAAGGAGAAAGAGAAAGTTCAGAAAGAGTTGGAAGCATCTCTACTAAGTTTTGACTCTCTCTCTAAGTTTGAAGCTGAGAATAAAATCTTGAGAGAGACCAATGAACTGAGCATACAAAGAGAGTCAAAGCTAGCCTCTAAGATTGAGGAGTTAGAAAAGACTATCTCTACATGGAATATGTCTTCTTCATTTATGGACTCCCTGATCTACAGTCAGAAGAATATTTCTGACAGAACAGGTTTAGGGTTTGGGGAATCCACCCCAGAATCACGTGTGGAAAAGGCAAAGGAACTAACATGAGTGGTACTTCTAATTTCAATAGAAGTATTACATTTGTGAAGTCCACACAGAAGGATGAACCAGTGCACTCTTGTTCCTCTGATCCAAGCCATGTCCCTGGACACAACGGATTTCATGCTAGCCTAGGATTCAGAAAGCAGAAGAGTAACTCAATTACCACTGCCCAACCTCGAAGAATCGTAGAGTCATGAAAAACTGACTCCACGAATCAACTTGGAAGGAATCGTGATGTTAAGGTTCACTCAGCACAAAACATGAATCCTAAGGCTGCATGGAACAAGAAGATGCAATATAAGGGTAAGGCTACCAAGCATCCACACAAGTCCCAATGGAGAAAGAATCCACACACACACACAAACATGAATTATATTAGATGCTTTGCATGTGGAAGATTTGGTCATAACGCTACACTATGCTTTCATAATACTGTGCATGGGGGACCCAAAGTCAAGCAAATTTGGGTTCCTAAGGGTACTAACATTGCAGGACCCATACTAGTCTGGATACCAACATGAAAGCTGAATCTATCTGCAGGAAATGAGCACCACGATTACAACATGGTATCTGGACAGTGGTTGCTCAAGGCATATGACTGGGAACAAAGCCCTTCTGTCTAATTTCGTAGAGAAGGAGGGACCAACTGTTACCTTTGGAGATAACAGCTCTGGCAAGACGAAAGGATATGGTTCAGCTGGGAATGGTGTTGTGTCCTTCAGCAAAGTGGCGTACGTAGACGGACTAAAGCATAATCTTCTAAGTATCAGCCAACTCTGTGATAAAGGCCATCAAGTCACCTTTCTCAACAACCAATGTCAAGTCAGAGATCTGGAGACATCACCTATCAAGCTAACCGGAACCAGAGAAGGAAAGGTTTACACTGTCAATCCTGCTCAACTCAATTCTGATGAAACAGTATGCTTTCTTGCTAAAGAATCTAAAGAAATAAGTTGGCTTTGGTATAGAAGGTTATCTCATCTCAACTTTAAGAGTATGTCTAAGTTGGCCTTCAAAGATCTGGTAGCAAGTTTACCCAAGTTCAGTTTCATCAAAGAAAGACCATGTAATGCATGCCAACTCGAAAAGCAAACAAGGAGCTCATTCAAAGGCAAAGCAGTCAACTCAATTGACAGGCCC
Organism: Panax stipuleanatus; assembly: GCA_020205555.1. Classification (NCBI taxonomy): domain Eukaryota; kingdom Viridiplantae; phylum Streptophyta; class Magnoliopsida; order Apiales; family Araliaceae; genus Panax; species Panax stipuleanatus. The sequence continues at coordinate 44,289,261 of CM035120.1, forward strand.
CTATAGTTACTACATATGGATCTCTTTGGGCTAATTCCAATTGTGAGCCTAGGAGGAAAGAGATACTCACTGGTTGTAGTGGATGACTACACCAGATACACATGGGTGTTCTTTCTTAACTCCAAAGATGAGACAATCTCCCAACTGATAAAGATGTTCAAGCTGGTGATGAATGAAAAAGGAGAGATAATCAAGGCAATAAGGAGTGATCATGGCAGAGAGTTCGACTTCTTAGAAATGGATCAGTTTTGTGCAGACAATGGACATCAGCCACAACTTCTCAGAACCACGAACTCCTCAGCAAAATGGAGTAGCTAAAAGGAAGAACAGAACACTTATAGAAGCTGGAAGAACACTACTAGCAGCAGCTCATCTGCCTGAATACTTCTGGGCAGAAGCCATCAACACTACGTGCTACACACAGAATAGATCTCTTGTACACTCTACATTGAAGAAGACTCCCTACGAGCTGTGGAAAGGAAGAAAGCCAAATGTCAGTTACTTCCATGTGTTCGGTTGTTCATGCTATATTTTCAATAATGGGAAGCAATATCTGACTAAGTTCCAACCCAAGTTAGAGAAAGGAATCTTCCTTGGATATGCCACAGACAGCAAAGCTTATAGAGTGTTTAACAAGAAGACACTAAGTGTTGAAGTCTCGATCCACATCATCTTTGATAAAACAGACTCGGACAAGTCTGCACCACAAGACACTACGATTGACGATACCGACACAACGAATGAAGTGGTCGAGCCCAACACTACGACCATAGTTCCTGAAGGAGGAATCGTATTGTCCGAAGAAGAAATCGTAGAGAGAGTTGCACCAGACGACGATTCTGATCAACAAGAACCAGAAGTCAATCTTGAAGAGTTCAGACATAAAGGCACCAGAACTGATGTTCCAACAGGGAACAGATGGGCAAGCGATCACACTCAAGACCTGATCATTGGTGATCCAACTGCCAGAATCAGAACAAGATCTGCAACACAGAATGAATGTTTCTATTTGAGTTTTCTGTATCAAATAGAACCCAAGAAGATTTGAAGATGCAATGCTAGATGCAAGCTGGATTGAAGCCATGCAAGAGGAACTGAATCAATTCGAAAGAATCCCAGTCTGGAGATTAGTTCAAAGACCAAAGAATCACCTAGTCATTGGCACCAAATGGGTCTACAGAAATAAGATGGATGAAGATGGGGTGATCACAAGGAACAAAGTAAGACTAGTGGCCAAAGGTTATTCTCAAGAAGAAGGCATAGACTACGATGAGACCTTTGCACCAGTTGCCAGACTTGAAGCAATCAGAATATTCCTTGCATTTGCTGCCCACACGAAGTTTAAAGTATTCCAGATGGATGTCAAGAGTGCATTCCTAAATGGTGAACTTCAAGAAGAAATATATGTGGAACAACCCCCAGGTTTTATCAATCGAACCCTCTATAATTATGTCTATAGATTAGACAAAGCCTTATATGGACTTAAACAAGCACCTAGAGCATGGTATGAGACACTAACTAACTTTCTTATTGAAAAAGGATTCACTAGAGGTAGAGTAGACACTACACTATTTCTTAGGAAACACAAAGATAAAGTTTTACTAGTGCAAATATATGTAGATGATATTATCTTTGGTTCTACTGATGAAAATTTGTGCAAGAGATTTGCCAAGCTTATGCAGAGCAAGTTCGAAATGAGCATGATGGGTGAGCTAAATTTCTTCTTTGGACTACAAGTGAAGCAAATTGATAAAGGTATCTTCATAAGTCAAGCCAAGTACATCAAAGACTTAATTAAAAAGTACGGCATGGAATCAGCCTCTCCCATGAAAACACCAATTGCTCCAGCAACTAAGCTTGACAAAGATAAGAAAGGTAAAAGTATTGACATCACTCAATACAGAGGTATGATAGGCTCCCTTCTCTACTTAACTGCCAGTAGACCAGATATAATGTTTGCAACATGTATATGCGCTAGATTTCAAGCTAATCCTAAGGAATCTCACTTAACTGCTGTAAAAAGGATTTTCAGGTATCTTAAAGGTACACCTTACTTGGGTCTATGGTATCACAAGGAGTCCTTATTTGAACTGACAGGATATTCAGATGTTGACTTTGCAGGATGAAAAATAGATAGAAAGAGTACTAATGGCACTTGTCAGCTGCTAGGAAATAGACTAGTGTCCTGGTTCAGCAAGAAGCAAAACTCAGTATCAACTTCAACAGTAGAAGCTGAATATATTGCTGCAGGCAGCTGCTGTGCTCAAATCCTATGGATGAAGAACCAGCTAGCAGATTATGGGTTTGATTTCAAATCTATACCCATACACCGTGATAACACAAGTGCCATAGCAATAACGAATAATCCTGTCATGCATTCTAGGACCAAGCATATAGAAATAAGATATTATTTTATTAAGGATTATGTTCAAAATGGAACAACATCTTTGCAATACATCCCTATTGAAAATCAACTTGCTGATGTGTTTACAAAACCTTTAGATGAATCTAGATTTAATAAGCTGTTAAGTGAGTTAGGTATGTTAAATCTGCAACCATAAAATTTTATGCTCTAGATTGGTGCTAACCATGCAGATATAAAGGCTAAGTCAAAATCGTAGAGATGATTAAGAGAGACTACGATCATAGAGTGATCCAGATAAGGGAGGAAAGCTCACTATGATGACAGCACTACAAAGACCAAGTAACCCTTCTGATAAGCGCCTCAGGGACAAACCTGCCCTTAGCATATGTCTAAGAGGTTGGCCCTTCCTGAACTACCTTAACTAAGAAGAGATGCTATCTCAGATTTCTTCAAAAATCGTAGAGTCATCGTTTATGGAGCAGATCCAGCTAAAGAACTCCACAATCATGGAGTGGTTCTTAGCATTCGTAGTCTTCTCTCAAGGACACACTAGCTCAGGGGGAGCTAAGGATAAAATAGTGTTTTCATATGATTAAAACCGTGGAGTCCTACAGAAATCGACACATGTCCCACGATGCAGAACATATAGAGGGAAGTTAAATTCATTTTGAACTGCTTTTTGTTAGTTTACCTTTGAATTTCAAAAGACTATCTATCTTTCTTTCTCTCTCAAACAAAACCCTAAGTTTCAGAAAGCTAAGCCAAATCCGTTCATTGCAGGAAAATTAATTTACATCAATGGCTGCTTCCAAAGTTATTTCGGGTTACCAGTTATGCTTTGACGGGTTTGGAGATGCTAGCCCCAGAAATTCACAAAGTTCTTTCACTACTGAAGAAAGCTGGACTCGAAGAAGCTTTGAGCACCAGCACCCTGATCTATTCAAAGCTGGTAAAGGAATTCTATCACAATGGAGTTGTTAAGTGGTTTTTATAACCACTTATTCAGATATTAACTAGCTTATTTCACTGCTTAAACTCAAGTATGTTTGTGCTTTTCATATGTTTATGCTTTGTTTTGTAGATTTTTTATTTTGGAACTCCTCGTGGTGCATTGAGCTAAAAAGGACAAAAGATTGCTAAAAAGGGACAAAGCACAGGAATAGGCTTATGGCATGATAATGGACTGGACAAAAAGGGAGCAAAGAGGCTGGAATCAAGCACTGGAAAGGTTCAAAAAAGTGCAGCAGTAGAAAAGAAGCAGAATTTCAGCATCTGGTGCACGGCGCAGCTGCGCCGGCTTCATGCCTTAAGGCTGCGCAGATGCGCCAGGAGGCTTGGCCGAGAAGCCCTGTTATGCAGCTACGCCAAGTTTATTCTTTTCCCCTGCGCAGCTGCGTCGGTTCATTTCAGCCAGTTGACTTATCTTTTTAATTGTCGATTGGGTTGTGTTTGGGCAACAAGGCAGATGGACTTGCAAGCTATTAAGGGCTCATTTGGCACACATAGAATAGATCCTCTCTTTGGGAGTCTCAGCCCTAACTTAACATAGTTCTCTCTTCCCTTCTCTTTACTTTCCTTGTATAGATTAGATTAGGAGTAGATTGGGGTTAGGGTTAATTTGTTAGTTTCTAGAGTTTGTTTAGATTTGAAGATTGAAACAAGTGGATATCATTGAAGACTCATTCTTGGAGCTTGAGCAAACTGATTTGAACTTCTTATTTTTATTTTAGCTTGCTTCCATATTTGTACTCTTTTAATGTTTATTCAGCTTGTGGATGGTATGTTTGAGTCATTTATGACTTAGACCTTATTTTGAGGTTTCAATGAAACCTTTTGAGTAGTTTATATTGATATACTTCCATGTTGGTTTTATTAATTGTTATGTGACTGTCTATTACGATTCGTGTTTTCATTGCTTAATTGATTCGTGACCAATTACTGTGATAACCTATATGGACTTGAAAGACGAAATATGGATTTAGATCAAATCGTAGTAGCGGACGATTGTGTGTTCACATGGCGTTGGACGTGTGATTTATGCTTAGGATAGACATATGCCGAAGCGCCGCTCGTAGTCAATTGAGAACTTGGACTTAAACCCTATTTATTTGTAAATCACATAGATATATAAGGGCTTAGATAATGTGGGTGTTCATGTGCGTTCTATCATCTGTGGATTGTATGTGATATGGATTAGGTGCATCGAAAGATGGCCTTCTCTCACTGTCGTGTTCTCGACTAATATTCTATGATGATTAATTTGACCTAACTGGGAGTATGTTGATTTAGATGAATCATTAGGGAAAGTTGAGATCTCATATCTTCATTATCTGATTTTACACTAGGATTAATTAGTTTAATTTTAATTATTTAGTTTTTAATTAAAATACTCTATCGCTCGTTTAAATAAGATTGAGATGGTTACGGGCTAGTGGTTTGGCGAAGTTTTATTATTTAATTCTCCGTGAGAACGATATCTGTACTTACTCTTCATTATTTATTGACCGCGTATACTTGCACGTATTTGTCATTACCTAATCGGAGATAACAAGTTTTTGGCGCCGTTGCTGGGGATTTAATTTGATAACTGTTTGCTAGCATTAGTTTCAATTAAATTAGTCTTAATTTAAACATTTTTATTTTGTTTAATTCTCTTCCTATATTCTCTTTATAGGTATAATGGATCTCAATGCTTATCCATGGTTTTACACGAGAAATGATCAACCAAGGGAAACATACACTGATGGACTCAACCCAATTGCAACATTATCAGCACAACTAGAGGATCTCTCGAGGAAGTTGGACATTGTTGTAACCGCACAGAGTCAAGAGTCGGTAGTTACTTATGATTATGGTGCTGGAAACTATATGAGCCATCCGTGCCCCATCAGTTATGGACAAGAGCAGTATGGGGGTGATTACTTCAACCACAACGAGTATCCCAATTATCACCAAGATTTGGAGTATCACCCAAACTCTTCAGCGAGCTATTATCAAGACCAATACTATGAGCAGAGTCCAATATATGCACCAGATCCCACATATCAATCTCCATGTTTACAAGAAGAACAGTCAACAAAGGACTTCATGTATAGGGTCTTAGCAAACCAAGAGGAGATGATTAGGAGCCAGGAAATATCGAACCAGAATTTTTAGAACCAGATGGCATAAATCATCAATACCCCAACCAATGAGACTCAGTACATGGATTCCGAGGCTGAAATAGAAAAGGCAAGATTGAAAAGTTTGTGGGGAAATTCCATAGCATCAACAAAGGAGAGCTTGATTGAGCAAGCGAAGTCGATTGAGAATCTTCAAAATTGGGCAAATCAGCATGGCTTTAATGAAGGAGGAGGTGATTGAGCAAGGGATAGAAACTCAGGAACTTCAGAATCCAATGCCTCAACTGTTTGAAGTCGTGAGCAAAGGCCCTCAGAATACTTGATGCTATGAATTGGATGCTGAAACTGATGGAGAGCCAGAAGTGCACATGCAACTGGTTGAACTGAAAGAAGGCGACATCGAGACAATTGGGGATGTGAAAAATTATGAATGTGAACCAACAGTGATAATACCCCAAGAGCCTTCTCCGCCCAAGTTGGAAAAACCAGTGAAGTTTGCACACCCTTGTCCCCTTGGTAGTCACGTTGCAGGAAATTATCTTTATGATAGTGACTCATCCTTGAAGCCATGGTGGTACAAAGAAGAGAGAATTAAAGAAGAGCCCGTTGTGTGGTCTATGCCTCAATGGTTCATTCACTTTACAAACACAACGGAAGAAGTGCCTAGCTTCTCGAACTTCCAAATGAGGAATTCATATACACATCATGTGCTAAGCGACTTGAATTCGAAGCCTCTCGAGAAGAGGACCCTCCAAATATATACTGCAGTACTAATGGATGGAGGGTTTCTCAAATATCGTCTGGGAATCGGATAGCGATCTCAGAGAAAGTCTAGCTAACGGACTATAAACCGAGCGCTCGATGGGAGGCACCCCATCATTTCTCTCTTCTCCCTACTTATTTAATTCTACTTGTTTATCTCCATTTCCCCCCTGTTTAATTATTAGTAGTTTAATTTTTAGTTGATTTTTTTTGAAAAATCTTGGAGTTAGGAGCTCAGTGCCTTCATTTTTGTACTAAGGCAGTGGTGCATATATTTTTGGGACTTAGACGTTATTGAGCATATTTTTGATGCACTAGGAGGTTGCATATATGACAGATAGTTATTTTTGGGACTTCACATTCATATGATTCTCACCCTATGTTTAGTTATCCCCTCCTATATTTAATTCTTCATAAGTTGTGAACAAGTTCTTATTAAGTTTTTGGTAGCTTTAGTAAATTAATAAAGTGTGTGTGCCTTCTTCAGGTTCTATGCATTTGGTAGCAAAGCCCATGGTCATTTGCAATTGAGAAGATGCTAATCATAGTAAGGAATTTTTTGAGCCTTGGCGCGCCCGCGCCAACTCAAGCCTGACCATCAGAGCGGCAGCCCCGATATCCAGGCCAGAGGCTGATAGCTTTTATCTGCACAGCTGCGCCGCATTGGTGCCTATTCCCTGCGCAGTTGCGCCGGGGCGAATTTTTAAGTTTAAAAGAAAGCAGCTGTGTCTTAATTCATTGCCAACCTAAATCTTATTTCGGCAGCCTTCATCCTTAAACTTGAAGACACAGACTCTATTTCCCTCATCTTATTTTTATTATCCTCGTGCCTCCCTTTCCTGATCATGTACCATCTCCCAATCTAATCCCTAAAATTCCATTAACCTAACTTCCCATCCCCTTAATCCATCATCACCTAACCTGTTCACAGTAGAACTCCTAAGCACCTAAGGCAGTTAATGAGGGCACACCACGTGTTCGATCAAAGACCAAAGAGGGCTGTGGACTGTTTTTCATTCATTTTTTTTCCAGGCAAGGGGGATTGCAGTGAGAATTCAAGACTGAAGATTTGCATTTGTTAAAGACAGTAGGGTTGATCGCCAACTGTTTGATACAATTTTTGACAGAGGTTTGGGGGGAATACTTTTGACAGAGTTGGGCTGATTGATTTGAGTTGGAGGTTTGCTTGTTCATCACAGTGTTCAAAGGATAGAAGTTAGTATCTTTTGCCTGCAAATTCTGCCATTATACCTAAGCGAATCCGTACTCCATCTCCTCCTTCACCTCCTTCGAGCAGTGAGCATGGAGAGGGTAGTTCCCATGAGACCTTGGACGCATTTAGGTTTGTAGATTTGACTGCTCAGCGCTACTTCGTGAATGTGATGGATAAAAAGAACTGTGTGAAGGAAAAGGGATTTAAACCGGTAAGGATGACGGACTAATGAGGAAGCAAATTATAGAGCACGGCTGGGCATTAGTTGTGGCCACACCCTTGTCAGCTCCTATACCCCTTGTTAAGGAATTTTATACAAACGCACACGAGACACAGAACGGGGTATCATACATGTGGGGGAAGAAGGTTCCTTACACAAAGCAGGCTATAAATGAAATCTTCAAAGTGGACACCATTCCTTCGGGCCCTACAAATTGGGCAGAGTCCCATCGCATGGAGACTGATCTGGACAAGCTGATAAAGGAAATGTGCAAGCCAGGCACAAAGTGGACAACTTACTCTGGCACGGACAGAAAAATTAGCTTCCCTCAGATTGCCTTGAGTTGATATGCTAAGGCTTGGTACAGTTTTATTTGCGCAAGCATACTCCCGACTAGCCATTATGCAGATGTCACCACTAAAAGAGCTATCCTACTCTATGGCATCATCAAGAATAAAAGGATTGACATAGGACACATTCTAAATCAGTCCATGCTGATGTTTATGAGGGGGAGCACCTCAGGAGGGATCCCGCATGACTCAATTATTACACAACTATGTCTAGCTGCTGGTGTGGTCTGGGACAATGAAGAGCTGCAGCGCCCAATGCGCGATATAGATCACACAGCCATTCAGCAGTTCACTATTTGGGAGGGTGCGGAGTCTCACCTTAGAAGACTGGGATTCATTGCTGGAGATTATGATGAGGATGAGGAAGAAGAAGAAGCAGAAGGAGACCCAGTGCAGGCTCAGCAGGCAACAGGGCCGACTCCCGCAGAGTTCACTAGTCAGCAGAGGGAGATCAGGCAGCTGAGGAGACGGATGGACACTACATACACAGACTTCCAAACCTATACATCCGAGTTCTCCCAGGCTCTATCTCGGGTATTAGGGATGTTGGGCGTGCATACTGAGTTCCCGACCTTTGGCATAGGCAGCCAATACGCTTCGCCAGACACACCTCCAGAGCAGACTGAGGAGGAGGGCAGCGACGAAGCCGAATAGGGGAGTTCCTTTTTACCTTTTACCTTTAATGAGGACATTTAACACTTTAAGTTTAGGGGTATTAGGGTTTATTTTGCATGTAGTTAATTCATATCATATTGCATTTTATTTAGTTCCTATAATACATGTAGGTCTTATTTTGTTAAAATTTGTAAAATTTGTAAAAATTTTAAAATTTTTATTTTGTTTTGTTAACTGTGTTAGGACATATTGCATGAATCCAATTTCTAGTTGGGTTGTTATTTATTTGGCCTATGAGGAATCTGAAATTACTTGATTGATTGAACCGATTTGAGACTTAAGCTTGATAATAATGTCATATATGTAAATCCTTATCTGTCAGATACTGATGTAACCGGTTAGCACTCTAAGAGTAACCAACATAACTTGCTTAATTTAAATGTTCACATACTTGTCTTCTGGCGGGAAATCTATGTTTTAATGAAAGAGTCAGTGATCAAATGATAATAACTAGACTATAAAAATCTTAAGTTTGGGGGAAACAGGAGGTATGTATGCTATTTGGGGAGATGAAGCGTAAGATGCACTCTCCTTTGAAAAAGAAAAGAAAAGAAAATACAAGAAAAGAAAAAGAAAAAAATAGAATAAACACGTCGGCTACGTCGCTGTGGCCTTTGATATTCGAGCAAGTAAGCCCTCAGGGTGTCTCTACACCCAGTGCCCTAAGGCCGTCTGGTTTTTGGAGTCGTTGGTCGAAAGCTCGCTACACGGGTATCATTAAAAAGCCTAAGAGGACTAGGCATTACACAGTCGAATGTGTACATGGGAAAGAGCGAAAATGCCCTCGTGAGTAAATAATAAGCATATTAAACCCCTTGTTGACTCTTAGCTTAAGTAATGCATAGTCTTAGTTAGAACTTATTTGATTTACTGCTTTTCTTAAGTTAAAACTTATTTTTCCCCTAAGTAGCATAATATGTGATATATTTGTTCGAAAGCATGTTTAATGGTTACTAGGCACACACACACTACATCAGTGCTGACAGGTTTGGATTTGCAAGAATATGCTTTATGGTCTTGTCTTGGGTAGCTTCCTGTTTGATTATCTTGTGATTTTTCTGAGGTATTTCATTTGAATATCAATTCTGACCGAGACTTGGATTCGCATTCATGATAGTATAGGTTGCATTCATGATAGTTCTTGCATTGCATCTGTGTTTTGTTTTGTTTGTGTTACTTGAGGGCAAGCAACGTTTAAGTTTGGGGGTATTTAATAAGTGGTTTTTATAACCACTTATTCAGATATTAACTAGCTTATTTCACTGCTTAAACTCAAGTATGTTTGTGCTTTTCATATGTTTATGCTTTGTTTTGTAGATTTTCTGTTTTGGAACTCCTCGTGGTGCATTGAGCTAAAAAGGACAAAAGATGGCTAAAAAGGGACAAAGCATAGGAATAGGCTTATGGCATGATGATGGACTGGACAAAAAGGGAGCAAGGAGGCTGGAATCAAGCGTTGGAAAGGTCCAGAAAAGTGCAGCAGCAGAAAAGAAGCAGAATTTCAGCATCTGGTGCACGGCGCAGCTGCGCCGGCTTCATACCTTAAGGCTGTGCAGCTGCGCTAGGAGGCCTAGCCTAGAAGCCCTGCTGCGTAGCTGCGCCAAGTTTGTTCTTTTCCCCTGCACAGCTGCGCCGGTCCATTTCAGCTAGTTGACTTATCTTTTTAATTGCCGATTAGGTTGTGTTTGGGCAACTAGGCAGACGGACTTGCAAGCTATTAAGGGCTCATTTGGCACACATAGAATAGATCCTCCCTTTGGGAGTCTCAGTCCTAACTTAGCATAGTTCTCTCTTCCCTTCTCTTTACTTTCCTTGTATAGATTAGATTAGGAGTAGATTGGGGTTAAGATTAATTTGTTAGTTTCTAGAGTTTGTTTAGATTTGAAGATTGAAACAAGTGGATATCATTGAAGACTCATTCTTGGAGCTTGAGCAAACTGATTTGAACTTCCTATTTGTATTTTAGCTTGCTTCCATATTTGTACTCTTTTAATGTTTATTCAACTTGTGGATGGTATGTTTGAGTCATTTATAACTTGGACCTTATTTTGAGGTTTCAATGGAACCTTTTGAGTAGTTTATATTGATATACTTCCATGTTGGTTTTATTGATTGTTATGTGACTGTCTATTATGATTTATGTTTTCATTGCTTAATTAATTCGCGACCAATTACTGTGATAACCTATATGAACTTGAAAGACGAAATGTGGGTTTAGATCAAATCATAGTAGCGGGCGATTGTGTGTCCACATGGCGTTAGACGTGTGATTTGTGCTTAGGATAGACATATGCCGAAGCGCCGCTCGTAGTCAATTGAGAACTTGGACTTAAACCCTATTTATTTGTAAATCACATAAACATATAGGGGTTTAGATATTGTGGGTGTTCATGTGCGTTCTATCATCTGTGGATTGTATGTGATATGGATTAGGTTCATTGAAAGATGGCCTTATCTCACTTTTGTGTTCTCGGCTAACAAACTGTGACGATTAAATTGACCTAACTGGAAGTATGTTGACTTAGATGAATCATTAGGGGAAATTGGGATCTCATGTCTTCATTATCTGATTTTACTCTAGGGTTAATTAGTTTAAGTTTATTTACTTGTCTAGTTTTAATTTAAAACTCTTTATCGCTCATTTAAATAAGACTGAAATGATTATGGGCTAGTGGTTTGGCGAACTTTTATTAGTTAATTCTCCGTGGGAACGATATCTGTACTTACTATTTATTACTTGTTAACCGCGTATACTTGCGCATATTTTTTCATACCTAACCGGGGACAACAGGAGTCGTTGATGGAGATTCCATCCTCACCAAAGTCAAGGGCGTGCAGATTCGATTCAACTCAGAAAGCATAAACCTAGCCCTAGGTTTCATCAATGAAGGTCTTCCATCATTAGAGAGAATTGACTTCCATGAAGGTCTGAAAAAGTTACACTACTCAAAGACTGAAGGAGAGAATGGCTACAAGAAGAAAAAGTTTCCCCAAGAATATGAGTTCCTTGCTGATATTGTTGGAAAATGCATATGTTGCAAGGGCTCTGGCCACGATTCTGTCAATGAGAAGCAACTGAAGCTCATGACAGCCATCCGGTACAAAGTTTAACTCAACTATGGAGCTCTACTGATGGAATGGTTTGGGAAATGGATGGAAAGCCCCAAAAAGACCAAGAGCACTGCAAAGATGCCTTATAGAAGGTTTATCAACATCATTATAGAGGCTACTCTCGGGGACATGATTGAAGACAAATAAGGTGTTTCTATCATTCCCAACAGAAAAATGACCCAGCAATTGTTCCAAAAATGGAAGAGAAACCCAGCAGAAAATGTAAAGATGATGTCTGCAACTTCATCTGCTGTGAGGGAAACTAAGGAAGAAGAAGAAGAAGTCAACCAAGAAAAGGCTGTAGCTCTGGTCAGAAAGAGCAAAGGGTAGAAGAAAGTGAATGAAGGAGTGCAAGTTGTTGAGGTGCCCCAAGGCTCAACCACTGATGCACCTCAAGGAGGTACAAATAATGAGATTGAGTTTCAATGCCCTACCACTGAAAGAATTATTACTCTTAAAGCAACTCAATCACCAGAGGAGATTCAGAACGAGAAGAAGAAGAAGAAGAAGAGGGAGATGAGTGAGGACAGTGCTGAAGGTAGTTCTGAGCCTCAGAAAGGGAAGAAACATAGCCACAAAACAAGGAAGTCTACACTAACTACGATTGTGGAGTCTTCACCAATCATAGAGTCTAGGCTAGTCACCTCTATAGAAGGAGATGCTGGAACAACCTCTCAGCCTGAACAACCTATAAGGGCTGAAGCTGAAGAAGGTTCTAAGGTTATGACCAGACCAAAGAGGAAGAAGACTCTGATAAAGAAATATATCCTTGAAAATGAAGAAATTTTAAAGGAAGATGAAAGAAGAAGGGCTGCTAAGAAAGCTGAACAAACAACTGAGCCGCAAGCATCTGGTCTAAATCAAGAAGAGGATCAAACAATAATCAGTCAAGCAGAAACCACTGCTACTCCTGATCAATTCATGATCAATGCTGAAGAGGAGCTGCCTGAAGAAGTTGTTCATTCTGAAGAGGTTCTGATGGAAGAAGAAATAACTCGGTCTGAGGTAGAAGTGCCAGAAGCACTTAAGCTAAGCCAAGACGAAGTGCTGAAAGAAACTCTGGAAGCTCAGGTTCAAAAAGGTGCTACAGCTGAGGGGGAGCTGTTAGAAGCACTAGAGCCAGAGAATGCATAAACTGAGGGGGAGCTACCAAAAGAAAATCTTGAAGTCCCCTCAGTTCATGAAGAATTCGTAGAGTCTGCTGCTGCAGAAATGGTGAATATTGCTGATGATGATGTGATGAATGATGTGGTGGAAGTTCATGATGTAGAGAGTGATGAAGAAGAGGATGATGATCTTGAGATCCTGTATGTGGGACAAGATGGTGAAAGAATAGAAAACTACAATCAGCTGTTCAATTACTTGCCCATGATGCCATATCATAAAGCTATGATTCTCAACTCCTGGAATCACATATTCTGGACATTCAAGGCATATCCAGCAATTTTAGTGCTTGCCTATGGATTCCCAAGAGAAAAGAGGTTTGCTCAGAAGCTGATCACAAATGAGTCAACTTCAGAAGCTGAGCCAGAGGTATACATCACTCCTCTCTCTTTCATTAACAACCACTCTCCATCATCTCATTTCAACCAATTCTACGAATTGCCCAAATGGTTGGAAGTGGTTTTGCACCCACTCAATCAGTTTCCAATTACAGAGTCCCAAAAGTCTGTGGCTGATGAACCAAACAACCAACTTGTTCTCGTAGAGCTAACTGTTAATAATCCAATGGTGATTGAGCATATTACAAGAGTAGTCGAAGAAATAATTGCAAGCTCAACCATTGAGACACTAATTCTGGATGACACACTACGATTCATGCATATTGATCAATCTGATGCAAAAATCGTAGAGTCTCTAGAATAGCTCAACGAAATAGAAACACAGACATCTGAGCCAAACACTACGCCTATACAGCAAACACAAACACATGCCCCTCTAACCCAAGCAGACATTCCCTCATCATCCAACAATGAATATTTTGACATGACACTTGCTCTAGAAAACATGTCAAGGAGAGATGAACACACTACGGTTCCTCCTCGTCCTGAGACACAATGAATTCTCAATCAATTGTCTCTAATGCCTACAAAGGATGAGTTGACTGAAACATTGAACCAAATGGGTTCAGAGTCTGGAGAGATTCTTGAAGCACACTCCCTAGCACTTCACATGAGATTTGATAATATTATCGACTCTGTCAAGACTGCCAGGAAATTTGGCAACTGAACTGTCCAAGAGGATAAAGGAGATTATCAAAGAAATGGATGACAGCCTCAGTAAAAGGGATGTCATTCACTTTGCTGCACCAAAGAAGCACAAGAAGGCTATGGAGATCATGCAGAAAAATCAACAATCTCAAAATGAGCTGATGACCAAACAGATTTCAGAACTGCATCTCACTACAACAATTTCAAGCCTGCAGTGTAGCTCAAATTAATCAAAATAATAATGCAATGGAGTCGCTTCAGCAACAAAGAAGACAAACTGAGGCTCTAGTCGAGGAAAATTATAGTGACATTGCACTCAACCGATCTTAGATGCATGAGCTGGTGGAGAGAGTCAAGCATCTCTCTGACGATATTCAAACCCTTGATGCTGACATAAAGGGGGAGAATAATGAGCAAGGAGAAAGAGGAAGAGGCAGCAGAGGTGGAAGGCAAAGGCAAACACACATTCAACCACCTCAGCAGGGAAGGCAAAAGCAAACTCACATTGGTCAATCGTCGGGTGGGAACTCCAGGAGTCCAAGTTCTCAGCCTCCATGATCTGATCAACATTTGCAGCGTCCTCTCATGGCTATACTTCTTCAAAGGAGTCAAGGTCAAGCTTCTGGCTCACAAGGCATGACTTCTACTGATCCGCAGTCTCGAGAAGAGCTAGACGACATTACCTGGAGAGATGAGCAAACCAGAAGAATGAGAGCTGCAGAATATGCCAACCCTTCGAGAAATAAGAGGCAAAGAAGATAGAGATAAGTCTAAGCTTAACTGTATATTGATGTTTCTATGCTAGATTATAATATCTTTTCAAACATCAATAAATTCATGCTTATTCTCTAGAAATTTTAGTTGCTCACTGAAACACTAAGCCATATTTACTTTCTAGCATTCTGCATTTAGAATCTGATGATATGATGCAAATCTTCTTGATTATGTCAACATCAAATAGGGGGAGATTGTTGGGAATTGCATATTCATATTTGATATTGAAAGTAAATATAAATGCTTAAGTGTAAAGTCCTTCAAAGATTATATGTACAAGGACTTAGATAATAGATCAAAATGTTAGGTTGATCTGAGCTTTAATGTTTATCATTTATGTAAATAAATGTATAGAAGAAAATTTCAAAACTATTAGGTTGATCTATTTGAGTTGTAAAAGTTAAAGCCTTGACAGAATCATAGTCTGTTAAAGGTAGCATACAGAAGACAAGGCAAAATCGTGGAGCTTAAATGAAGATGTCCAAAATCGTAGTCTGCCAAGAGAACCAAGTCTGCATAGGCCAAGGCAAGATTCGTGGAGCTTAAGTGAAAGTATCAGAATCATAGTCTGCCCTTGGAAGCCACACTGAGAATCGTGGAAAAGATCCGAGCGCCTGCCGAGCTAAGTCAAGAAACGCAGTGTGCTCTCGAAAACGTGGAGTCTGCAAGACAGGCAAGAAGGAATCGTAGTATGCCGAAGAGCTTAAGAGAAATCATAGTATTCTTTAAGATCAAGTCTGAGTCAAGCCTGTGCAAGCCAACACACAGCAATTATGGTACAATGACCATAATCGTAGTGTTCCTCCAGTCAGCATCAAAGTTCGTAGTTTTAATGAAGGGAGGAAGAGTAACAAATGAAGAAAGGCTTATAGTCGTTGACAAATTGATGGTCCCAATGATTCTATATTCATCTTTAGTATAAATCGAAGAAGCGTATTGAAGAAGCTAAGGAAAAGATTAAACCCGCCTGCTGAAAATATCTTTTCAGGTGTTAAGTGGGATTAGAGTCTGCTGTGTCAGTGGGCCAGTCAGTTGTACAGCAGGAAAGCAAGATGTCAACATCAACTGCACAGAAACGTCTGAAGAATTTAATGCTGCAACGGGAGCATTCAAACGAAAACATTTTGAATGACTCTTTTATAAGAAAATCAGACAAGGATTCAGACTAAGCAAGCAAGATACAAAAAGAAAGAATATCAAGAGAAAAGCTCAAGAACACTTAACGATCAACTCTACGAATCCTGAAAGAGGAAAGCTTGCTTCGCTACTCAGTTCTTCAGAACTGATGCTTAATTGCAACTGAGTAGCACACACCAGAATATAACTCTCAATCCAAGGTGTTCCAAGTCAGAAGGACTTGAAGAGTTCTAAGTGAACTGAGAAGAGTACCAAGGCTGCTGGCCTTGAAGAGTTCTAAGTGAACTGAGAAGAGTACCAAGGCTGCTGGCCTTGAAGAGTTCTAAGTTAACTAAGAGAAGTTCCAAGGCTGCTGGCCTTGAAGGAATCTAAGTGATTCAAGTTGTAAGAAGACATCCTTAGTGGATTTCCTACTCGTGGAATAGAAGAGTGGATTAGGAGCCTTGTGTGCTCTGAACCACTTAAAACCCCCGTGTCTCATTGTCTCTCATTAACTGCTATAACCGTTATATCTGTTATAACTGCTTATCAAACCATAACTGCAATATCTTAAAGGAAGAACAAACATATATTCCGATGCTGTCATTATATTCAATACTGACAAAGTATTTTAAACAAAGAAATTTTAAAATATCTATTCAACCCCCCTTCTAGATAACTAACGTGCCTTTGGGAACTAACACTATGGGCCCCGCCCCAGTGGGGGATCTTCTTATGAAGGCTAAAAATTAAAGCTTTTATGCTACTTTCTCAAACATTTTGCTTCCTGCACACAGTAACATAAATCAGAATAAAATGATAAGATAAATACCTAAAAACACCAAGACTCAAGCTATAATAAGTACCGATTCGTAGGTTCTAAATCCACTCATCAAATACCCCCAAACTTGAGACTTTGCTTGTCCTTAAGCAAAAATTATGTATATGCAAGAATATACAATGCTTATGAATGCAACTGTTAATGTATATAAAACTAACTCATCTTGCCTTAGAGAATTCACAACAGATATAAACAATAAATCCAACCAGAGACGTGTTCGCAATTCAAACAAGTCTATGAATCTATACCTGCCAACAACGCTGCTGTGTGTGTTTGCTCAACAACAATATACTTAACTACAGATCAAATATATCACATAATACGCGTCTTAGAATGCAATCATAGTTTAACTCAAGAAATCGCGTAAACAAGGTAAAGTGAATTCCACTCAACGTCAACCAAGTTGGAAGTTAATATGGGAGATTTTCTATCTTTCTTTATTTACGGGGGCATTTAGCTCGTTTTCCCGTATCACAATTTTCCTCATGACTGTGCAATGTTTAGTTCCCTTAGGCTCTTCAATGATACCCATGTAGCGAGCTTTCGACCAACTACTCCCAAACAGGATGGCTTTAGGGCGCTGGGTGTAAAGACATCCCCTAGGGCGTACTTACTCGAATATCAAAGGCTACAAAACTAAACTAGTCATGATGTTTATTCATAAGTTTCCATTTTTTTCTCTTTTTCCACATTTTTCAATTCTTTTCTTATTTCTTTTTTTTTATTTTCCTTTCAGATAGCTCCCATATCTTCCCCCAAACTTATGTTTTAGTCTAACTTGGTCACTACTACCCGTTCACTAAATTTCCTTTATTAAAACCCAATTTTTGTTTAAGACGACAATTATGTGACTATTTGAATTAAGTTGACTAAATTATTGTCTATCATGCTAACCGGTGCAATACTGTTAAACAGGTAAGGACTCATGCAAAGGTCTGAATACACATCAACGTTCTAGTTATCATCATGTTTATGCTCTTTTGTAAGTCCAGTCTCATCACTGGCTTAAGTTATTTCTTACCATTGACATACTGACTCATACAATCCTAATTAACAACTCTTTTTTTAGTCTTTTATGATTTTTCATTTTTTTTATAAGCACAAAAACTTAACTAAAGCTACTAAAACAAAAACTATTCTACTATGCAAATTATCAATAACCTATACTATTCATGCAATAAGCTAACACAATTATGATGATTAATAAACACAACCCCAAACTTAAATTAAACAATGTCCTCATTGTGAATAAATAAAGAACTGAAGTATCGAAGACTTCCCCGTCAAGTCACGCAGCTGGTCCGCTACCCTTTTTCGTGTCAGAGTCGGACGGTGGATATACTGGGAGTGGTTGTGGAGCATGGAACTGCAATGGATCGGAGGAGATGCTGATTCGGGTGAAGGCCTCAGCAATAACGGCTTGAAATTGGATCTGGTTATTGAACATATGACTTTGTCTTGCCACCACTCTGTCCGTCCTCTTTTGTTGTTGAGCCAATTGCCGCTGAATGTTGTCGAGCATGGCAGTCGTCAAACTTGACGGTTCATCCGCTGCAACTTCATCCTCGGGGACCACGTAATCCTAGTCCCCGGCCTCATCCTCCCCCGCATCCGAGTCCTAAAAAATAAAACCAAGGCCACAAGGATGCGAAGGTGCCTCCTTCCATGGCTCAAATTTGTACATTAACTTTGAGTCGAGAACCATTAATGGTGGCTAAACCGGCTCTGTCTCTGCCCATATGACCCCTGACTACAGGCACAACCCTGTGATGAGTGAAGGGTGTGGTAATCCTCCTATTAATCCACCTCGCAAACACCGGCGAATTGAAAAGTTAATGATCATCCCAATATTGATGCTGAGATCTTTGATAATCGCATACAATAATGAGATCTTTTCTTTAGTGATGTCGCTGGTGTGTGTTGATGACAACAGTTTAGCATAGAGGAAAGAATACCAAACTTTCCCATACTTGTTCAATTTGGAGCTTGGAATGATTGTGCCTTTTCGACTGTCTTTCACCCATACAGTGTCGGGTTTGCAAATTTCTTTGAGGATTTGGTCATAATCAATTCCGCCATCTCGTAACTCCGAGTACTGGAAAACCTTAGGTGGTGTGATATTGTAGAACTCGTTTATGTCTGCGACACTGAAGTCTACCAATTTGGCCCTTACGAAAGCTTTGAACTGCGGTGCATCCTCCGCATTGGCGTAGAATTCCTTGACGACGGAGACCACCGCCGCTTCAGGCTATTGTGTGAAATAGTGCCAATGCCGTTCATGGATTTGCAAGTGCATTTGTCCATCCAAAACATCCGGTCTAAGTCCACGTTCTTGGATAAGGGCCTTTCCCGACACATAATCAAATCGTTCAGCGGCGGCTGAGCTTTAGGAATTTCTTTATATCGAATTGTGGAACTGCGGCGGAGGACCCTTCCCCCTTTGGCCTTTTCTGTGTATGTGGTGGCATGATGGTTGCTAGCCCAAAATTAAATATTTTTTAAAGAATTGTGGTTGAGGACTTTCGTCGAACACTTGGTGGGCGTTGTCAATTTGGCCTGATATTAGTGAAGTTGAATTGCTTTGATTTCCCCCAAATTATTGTTGCCCACAACCAAGCAATCATAGATATATACCTTGAATACCCCAAATCTCCACTTGGTTTGATGTTCAATAATGGTATGGTGGAGGATATGCTTGATGTTCCAAGGGGGAGAAGGAGTTGGTACGTTCACTTCCCGAATTTTTGAATTTGTATGGGGTGGGTATTTACGAATTTGTATGATGTGGGTAGTGGGTGTTGTGGCGAATGGGTAGTCTAGTGGGGAATTGCAGGTAGTGATATTGGAGGATTTGGTTGGGGGATTGATGTATCAGATTTTTCGGAAGTAGCTTGGAGGTAAGATGAGGAGAAGGGTTGGGGTAGGAGTTTGGGGGAAAAAGAATTCGAAAGTTGTAGTGGTGTAGGAATATAAGAGCCGACTTTCAGGGTTTTTTTTCCACCAAGCTGTCGATTTCCGCCTCCCCGCCCCAGCGGGGGTGATTGCTTGAAGAGCCCCGCCCCAGCGGTGCAACCCATTGTCCGGAAGGCCTTCTTCCCACCCCGAAGGGTTTTTCTTCCTTTATTCCCCCGCCCCAACGGGGCTGGTGTCTTGTGAGCTTGTAGTTTTCTTAGCTTTATTAAATCCCTTGGCTTGTTATACTAAAGCTTAAGCATATCAAAAACTTAGGTGAATTGGTGGACAAATGGCCTTTGACTCCCCTTTCTTTGATTGTTGTATTGAGCCTTGATCCATCAAGAAATTGAACTTCCTTGTACTCCCTTTATATGATGATTGGGCCCTCACCTTGGTGTTATGTTTGATTGATATTGCAAGTGTTTTGTATCAACGCACACCATAAGATTTTGTTAGACATGTATTATGAAGAAAAATCACTAAGTATTATACATTATTACAACTAAATGATATTAATGCAAATAAAAATGAACGTAAAGGATGGGTTGCCTCCCATCGAGCACTTGACTTTTAAGTCATTCAGCCTGACTACTTCCTGTCTATAGTGGTTCGGCCAAATCGACCGCAGTTGCCTGGCGATCGATGTCTCCGCCCCAATAGTGCTTTAACCGTTGACCGTTGACTTTGAATGATTCAGTCGAATCTCTGCTGTATATTTCAATGGCGCTATATGGAAACACTGTCTTTATTGTAAACGGGCCTGACCACTTGGATTTCAGCTTTCCGGGGAAAAGCTTCAACCGAGAGTTAAATAGCAATACTGATTGTCCCAGTTCGAAGCACTTCTCCACAATTTTTTGGTTATGCCATTTCTTTACTTTCTCTTTGTATAGCTTCAAATTTTTATATGCCTGCAGGCGAAATTCATCTAGCTCGTTGATTTGCAACATTCTCTTCTCGCTTGCTGCTGATAAGTCAAAATTCAGTTTTGTGATAGCCCAATACTCCCTGTGCTCGAGTTCCACTGGAAGGTGACACGCCTTCCCGTAAACCAACTGATATGGGGACATACCAATTGGCGTCTTGTAGGCGTTCTGATATGCCCATAAAGCGTCGGTTTAACTTCAATGACCAATCCTTCCGATTCTGATTGACTACCTTTTCCAGAATTCTTTTCACCTCTCGGTTAGACACTTCGCCTTGGCCACTCGTCTGAGGGTGATAAGATGTGGCAATCGAATGTTTAACCCTATACTTTATCAAGAGGGCAGTGAAGTATTTGTTGCAGAAGTGGCTCCCTTCATCACTGATTATTGCCCTTGGGGTGCCGAAACGAGTAAAAATATTCTTTTGTAAAAACTTTAAAACCACCTTCGCATCATTTGTCAATAATGCAAATGCCTCCACCCATTTTGAGACGTAGTCCACGGCCAATAAGATGTACAAGTTACTGAATGAGGATGGAAAGGGTCCCATGAAGTCGATTCCCCATACATCAAAAATTTCAACTTCTAGTATCATGTTTAGGGGCATCTCGTTTCGTTTTGAGATATTTCCCACTCTTTGACATCGGTCGTAGTTTTTCACGCACTGATGTGCATCTCTGGACAACGTAGGCCAGAAGAAACCTGCTTGAAGGACTTTTGCAGTTGTTCGCTCACTCCCATAGTGTCCCTCGTATACTGAAACGTGACATGCCTGTAGGATGCTTTCAACTTCACTTTCTGGTATACATCGCCGGATCATTTTATCAGCACACTGGAGGAACAAATACGGTTCGTCCCACATGTACCACTTTACATCATGTAAAAATTTCCTCTTTTGGTGGTGGGTCAAGTCTGGTGAGAGGATGTTGCTAACCAGATAATTAGCGAAATCTGCGTACCATGGAAACTCGTTGTGGATCAAAAATAACTGTTCATCTGGAAACGACTCATTGATCACTACTTTGTCAGACTCATTCAGATTCAGGTTTTCCAATCGTGAAAGATGATCAGCTACCTGATTTTCTGTCCCCTTCCTATCCTTAATCTCTAAATCAAATTCTTGAAGGATATGAACCCATCGAATAAGCCTCAGCTTTGCATCCTTCTTTTCCACTAGATACCGGATGGCCGAATGATCTGTGTAAACCACTACCTTCGTTCCTACCAAGTACGAGCGAAACTTGTCAAATGCATACACAACTGCAAGTAATTCCTTTTCAGTGGTTGTGTAATTCAACTGTGCATCTGTCAGTGTCTTGCTTGCATAGTATATGGCGTGAAAAATCTTTTCTCGGCGTTGTCCTAGCACTGCTCCTACCGCATAATCACTAGCATCACACATGAGTTCGAATGGCTTGGTCCAATCTGGTGCTATGATTACTGGGGCAGTGGTTAACTTCTTCTTCAATTGTTCAAAGGCCACTCGACAGTCTTCATCAAACTTGAATGGGACATCCTTTTCTAATAGACTGCAGAGTGGCTTTGTAATTTTTAAATAGTTCTTAATAAACCTTCTGTAGAATCCGGCGTGTCACAGAAAACTCCGAATCCCTTTTACTGAAGTCGGAGGTGGCAGATTTTCAATTATTTCCAATTTTCTTGGGTCAACTTCTAAACCTTTCCAAGAAACTTTGTGGCCATGAATTATCCCCTCTTGGACCATAAAGTGGCACTTCTCCCAGTTGAGCACTAGGTTTGTCTCCACACACCTTTTTAAAACCAATACCAAATTCTCGAGGCACCTATCAAACGATTCCCCAAATACTGAGAAATTGTCCATAAAAACCTCAACACTACGCTCCACCATGTCTTAAAAGATTGCCATCATACATCGCTGAAATGTTACCGGTGCGTTACATAGTCCGAATGACATCCTTCTGAATGCAAAGGTGCCATAGGGGCATGTGAACGTCGTCTTCTCTTGATCCTCTGGTGCGATGACAATCTGATTATACCCTGAATATCCATCTAGCAGGCAGTAGTACTCGTGTCCAGCTAGTCTGTCCAACATCTGATTAATGAACGACAAGGGGAAATGATCCTTTCTATTTGCCTTATTCAGTCTTCTATAATCCATGCAGACCCTCCAGCTGGTCACTGTTCTTGTCGGTATCAATTCATTATTCTCGTTCTTCACTACTGTCATACCACTTTTTTTCGGTACACATTGGACCGGGCTCACCCAAGCACTGTCTGAAATTGAGTAGATGATTTCCTCATCCAACCATTTCAAGATCTCTTTCTTCACAACCTCTTTCATTATAGGGTTGAGCCTCCTCTGTTGTTCTATTGTCGGTTTGATATCCTCCTCCATCAGAATCTTGTGCATACAGAATGAAGGGCTGATTCCTTTAATGTCGGTGATTGTCCAACTAATAGCAGATTTATATTCCCTCAGCACTCTTAACAGCTTACTTTCCTGTAATTCGTTAAGCGCAAATGCAATAATAACAGGTAAAGTAGATGAATTGCCTAAATACGCATACCTGAGGTGAATTGGTAAGGGTTTTAGTTCAAATTTAGGTGGTTCCTCAAGAGATGGCTTCATCTTTTGTGATGAAGTTCCTGCTGCTTCTAAAGGCTCAAATAGTAGTTTGAACCTATTCACTCTCGGATGAGCCTCTAACAGTTGTAGTTACTCTTTTATTTCTTCATCCTCTTCATCAAAATCTCCCATCACGCTGATTTTAACGGATCGGTAGTAAGAATTCGAAGTTGCTCATCATCCACTACTGTGTCAATAATAGCCACCCGATAACACTCTTCATCCTCCTTGGGAAAATTCATGGCCTTGAATACGTTGAAGGTGACCTCTTGATCTTGCACCCTCATGATCAACTTTCCTTTCTGAGCGTCAATGAGAGTCCTGCCAGGAGCCAAGAATGGTCGCCCAAGGATTATTGGAATATCCTTATCTTCTTCATAGTCGAGGATGATGAAGTCCGCTGGAAAGATAAATTTATCCACTTTAACCAACACATCCTCAACAATCCCCCGTGGATAGGTTACTGATCTGTCTGCAAGCTGTAGGGAGATGTTGGTAGGTTTAGGTGCTGGTAACCCTAACTGAGTATAAACCGACAATGGCATAAGGTTTATACTGGAACCTAAATCACATAAGCATTTGTTGAAAGCTAAACTCCCTATATTGCATGGAATGGTGAAACTTCCTGGATCCTTCAACTTAGGTGGAAACTTCTTTTGTAGAATCGCACTACATTCCTCTGTTAGTGCCACAGTTTTGAAGTCCTCTAGTTTCTTTTTCTTTGACAGAATATCCTTCATAAACTTTGCATAACTGGGCATCTTCTCTAATGCCTCTGCAAATGGAATGTTTACGTGCAGCTTCTTGAATACTTCCAGAAATTTAGTAAATTGTTGCTCTAATTTCTGCTTACGGATCCGTTGTTGAAATGGCGGTGGAGGGTAAACTATTGGTGTAGCCACTTGTTCCTTTTTTGCAGATTTTTCACATATTTTCCCTTCCGCTGTCTATTCCTTACTGGTCTCAACTTGCCCTTTGATTTTTGGCTTCTTCGAATCCTGCTCCACTAAATGTTTCCCACTTCGAAGTGTGACAGCTTGGCATTGCTCATGTCCTCCCCTTGGATTCTTTTCTGTGTCACTTAGCAAGGCTCCTTGGGGTCGATTAATCAGCGCACTCGCAATCTGTCCAATTTGATTTTCTAGATTCTTAATCGCCGCCGCTTAAGATTTCATCGCTACTTCTTGATTTCTCAACGCTGCGCCATTTTCTGTTATATATTTTGCTAATACCTATTCCAAATTTAGCTTTTGCTCCTGCTGTGGAACTGTCTGTTGCTGCTGATTCTAAAAACTAGGAGGGTATGTTTTTCGTGGAGCCTGCTTCTGGTTCTGATTCTGGTTGTTGCTCCATGAAAAGTTCGAATGGTTCCTATTCCCTTGATTGTATGTATTCTGGTATATGTTGGCTGGCCTGTTATAATTAGCCACATATTAAACCGACGCTGGGTTGATTGTACACTGTTCTGTCGGATGTTCACGTACACAAAGTTCACAGATGATCGCCACCTGCTGCACGTTTCCCATCGACATGGTGTCCATCTTCTTTGACAATGCTGCTATTTGTGCCGATATGGCTGCCATGTTATCCACTTCCAAAATCCCTGTGGTTGTGGGTTGAGTCATTCTTTCAGTCGGCCACTGATAACCATTTGAAGACATTGTTTCTATCAATGCCCATGCCTCCTCAAATTTCTTCGTCATAAAAGCTCCACCTGAGGCTACATCGATGCTAGTCCGTATTTGACTCGATACCCCATTGTAAAAGTTACTCAGTTGCATCCAGTGTGGGAATCCATGATGTGGACACTTCCTCAACAGTTCCTTGTACCGTTCCCATGCTTCATAAAGTGGTTCCCCTTGCATTTGTGCAAATGAGGATATCTCTGTTCTCATCTTATGTATCTTCGATGGCGGGAAGAACTTGGCCAAAAATTTCTACGCCAGATCATTCCAGTGATTGACCCTGGTGGTTGGGAATGGAGCCAACCCTTCGCCTTGTCTCTGAGTGTGAACGGGAACAACCTCAATCTGATTGCATCGTCTGACACCCCGTTGCACTTGAAGGTGTCGCAGATCTCTATAAAGCTAAAAATGTTTTTTTCGGGTCTTCGTTTGGAAGACCCCCAAACTGGCAATTATTCTGCACCATCTGTATTGTCCCAGGCTTGATTTCAAAGTTATTCGCATTGATTGCCGGCCTGGCTATGCTCGAGTGAATTTTTGAGATCTTTGGTGTAGCATACTCCCTCAGTGGTTTGTCTTCCTGTTCAGCCATGTTTGTTCTGGGTGTTTCAAATTCTACTCGATTCTTTGCAATCCACTTAGTTAGCTTCTGAAACCGTTTGTTAATGTCGTCCTCAAACGGTAACAACTCTGGCTTCTTCGATCTAGTTTGCATGCACTACTCGAATATACCTGAAATAACCAAACAAACAAAAATAAGAATATATATATATATATATATATATGTCTAACTAAAACTGATCTAATTAAACTGATATTATAAGTAATAAATGCAATTACTGTCCCCGGCAACGGCGCCAAAAATTTGTTGGGTATTTTCTATACGTACTACACACAAGTGTACGCGATCAACAAGTAATATAATGATAAGTCAAATATCGTACCCACAGAGATAATAATTCCTATTTAATCTAACAAGTACCAATTTTATACTATTTCAGCTTTATTAAACTAATGATTAAAAGATAATTATTTAACTAAATTACTACTTAAACCAATTATAGCACTAACTCAAGATTTTCACAAGTTTTAGATAATTAAGCCTACAACTTCACTTAATATTTCACTTCAGATAATATTCTTTTCTCCAGTTTATGTCCATTACCCCAGATTATTAATCAAGAACACTAAAGCAGATATACCCATCTCTCAATGCAGTACATCCATACTCACTCGCATCCACAGATGATAGAATTAAGCAAGACACCCTAAATAACTAATTCACAATATCTCTATGTGAATTATAATTAAATAAGGTTTAAAATCAAGTTCTTATCAGATTACATATGACGCATAGATATCTCTATCCTATCCGTGAATTATGAAATCCAACTACGCAGAAATCACAAACATATGTCACCATGGCTAGTTCCAATCCCATATGTCCTCTCTCGATTTCATATGGGATAACAGATAATTGTTGATCAGGCAATTATATAAATTAATCTCAACACATAGTAAATAATCCGGAAATAATATCCATAAACTGAATTCAAAAATATTTAATCATTCATTACATAAAAGATCCGTTATAGGCTTAAATAAGTAATTAGTTTATAACGAATGAATAAAAACCCATAATCCTCATCATAGGAAACATTATGATTACAAGATATAAAGAAAAAGAGAGGATAAATCCCAGAATTGTATCACCACTCTCCGCTCCAATCTTACGTTCTTCACGTTCACTTGATGCTTTAATTCTCTGTCCAAGTCAAGAACCAATGCTAGAGCTTCAAGGTGGCTCGGTATTTCTCTATAGGTCTCTTTACGTTCCTTATATATCAACATGCTTATAGCCCTACCTCTCTCATTAGATTGCATCAAAGTCCAACTCGGGAAAGGAATTAGCAGCCTTGCCCGCCTCCCAGCCCCAGCGGGAGGATTGCTCTTGACATCCACGCCCCAGCGGGGGAAGTTACTGCCCAGCCATCTATTTTTGTAGAGGAGATAGTCCTATGGGCCCCTCCCCAGCGGGGGATCTTCTTATGAAGGCTAAAAATTGAAGCTTTTATGCTACTTTCTCAAACATTTCGCTTCCTACACACAGTAACATAAATTCGAATAAAATGATAAGATAAATAACTAAAAACACCAAGAATTAAGCTATAATAAGTACCGATTCGTAGGTTCTAAAACCACTTATCACCTACTCATGATCTAGAGTTGACATTGGTTATTTTCGCATTAATGATATGGAGACACTACTTGTACGAAGAAAAAGTGAATATCTATACAGACCATAAAAGCCTTAAGTATTTCTTCACCCAGAAGGAACTTAACATGCGACAACGATGTTGGCTTGAACTATTGAAGGGTTATGACCATACCATCCAATATCATCATGGAAAGGCAAACATGGTAGCTGATGCGTTGAGTAGAAGATCATATGCGGGTACGAGTGTGATATTGTCAACACAAAGGCCCATTTTGTATGACTTACAAAAGAAGGTAATAGAGTTAAAGACTTCAGGGACCCACGTGAAGATGACAAATATACGAGTAGAACCGACTTTAATCGATAAAGTTAAAGCTTCTCAAGCTACAGACCTAGAGTTGGTGAATATGAAGAAGAAAGTACAAGAAGGTACGGTTCTAGAAGCAAGAATCAATGAGGAAGGGATACTTAGATTTAACTCTAGACTTTGTGTTCCTAATGACCCTGATTTGAAGTATAAAATCATGATGGAGGCACACAATACACTGTTTGCAATCCACCCTAGAAGTAACAAAATGTATCGTAATCTTCGATATACATTTTGGTGGGGCAATATGAAGAGAGATATTGCAGAGTTTGTCTCAAGGTGTCTAACTTGTCAACGTGTCAAGGCAGGGCATCAAGTACCAAGGGGTCCATTGCAACCACTTGAGATTCCAGAATGGAAGTGGGAACGCATCAACATGGATTTTGTGATGGGTCTTCCCAAGGTTTCTCAAGGCTTAGACGCAATTTGGGTCATTATCAATAGATTAACTAAGTCTGCTCATTTCTTACCCATATGAGAGAACTATTCACTTGAGCGTCTTGCTAGCATGTATATAAGCGAGATTGTGAGAGTGCATGGAATGCCAATATCCATATTTTCTGATCGAGACCCTATATTCACTTCACAATTTTGGTTCAGCTTGCAGAAAGCTATGGGCACTGAATTACGATTCAGTTCTGCATACCATCCCCAAACGGACGGGTAATTGGAAAAGACAATCCAAATTCTTAAAGATTTATTGAGACTTTGCGTGCTAGACTTTAAGGGAAGTTGGGACAAATACTTACATTTGGTTGAATTCTCCTACAATAACAGTTATCAAGCAAACATAGAAATGGCTCCATTTGAGGCATTGTATGGGCTAAAGTGTTATTCTCCAGTATGCTGGGACGAGGTAGGTGAAGCAAAATTGTTGGGGCCAGAGTTGGTACACATGACTACGAAAAAGATTCAAATGATTCTGCAACGTATACAAATAGTATAATATTGATAAAAGAGTTATGTTAATCTTTATCAAAAGGACACATAATTCAATGTCGAAGACCATGTATTATTATGTGTTGCTCCATGGAAAGGAGTTACGAGATTCGAAAAAAGAGGAAAGCTCAACCCTCGATTTATTGGTCAATTTGAAATCCTTAACCAAGTAGGAAATGTGGCCTACAGACTCGCTTTACCGCCAAGCATGTCTCATGTTCATAACATTTTTTCACATATCCATGCTACGTAAATATGTGAAAAACCCAAATCACATTATTAAATTAGAATTAGACGAGATAGCGGAGGGCTTAACGTATGAGGAGGTACCTGTCCAGATCTTGGATAAGAAGGAACTGTAACGATTGTAAATTTTGTAAACAGAATTATCAATATTTATCAAATAAAGTGAATACTTTGATGATAATTATTTTCATAATAATGTAATTGGTGTTATTATGTTGATCATATATATGTGGGTTACCTATATATTTTGGTGTGTAATTTTTAGTACGCTAATGAGTTAGAAATGTAACTAATCCAATTAAAAGAACCCATTAAAAAATTAAATTAGTAGGCTGGTAAATGGCTAAATGAAATTCTAATTATTTTGATAAAGTCCTAGTGTAAGGAATTAAATATTCTGAATATGTGAGAATTAAAATATCCAATTTAATTTCATAATAAACCTAATTTAAATTCAATTTGTAAAAGCCAAAATTAGATAAATGGGGGATTTAATTATCAGCATTTTGAGAAGAGTATCTGGCTAAATAATTTAGCAGGCATTTATATATGCCTTGACCAATAGGAATTAAGCAAGATATTTTTGGGCTAATTAAGAGAAGGAGAATGCAACGTACAGGCAAATAAAACTCCTGATAAACCAAAACTTATTAGACCTTTCTTCTCCTAGTAACGTATAGAAAACCAAATGAAATAATAATACGTACCTCTATTCTTCATACGTTCATTTTATTTTGCATAAGGCAGTGCTCATATAGAGAGAGAGGGAGAGAGTGAGTCTATAGTGAAATTAAAAGGAAACTCTGGGAAATCAAGAAGAAGCAAGCATTCTTCATCATCTAACTAGGCTAAGGAAGATCTAAGGGGTAAGAATCAACTCTAAAACTCTTAATTTCTATTTTCTTAAGTGTTATACTATTGAGAATTGTTTTGGGTTGTATGAGATGATGAAAAGCTTAATTATGTGGTGTTGTGTGTTAAATAATAAAGTGATTAGTGTCATTCACAAGGAAAATCAAACCAAACAAATCTGATTTTATGAGTAAAGGGGAAAGAAATGGACCTTTGGTCTATTTTAGACATTTTAGTGTATTTTAGAGATTTTTATGATTAAGATGTTATGTTTAAAGAATTAGTTTGAAGGATGTATGTTATACTCCTCTGAGATACGAAAACAACCCAATTTGAATGAACCAAAACAGAGCTAAAACGAATTCGTGGTGGAATATTTCGTAAAATATGTCAAAATATGAAAATCTAGCATGAACACTAAATTTGAATCCTTAAAATGGTTTGTTAAAGTTTTTGGAATGTTGTAATTTCTCTGTAGATGTATACTTCTGTGTTTAACGAATTTATAGAGTTCAAAATCAACTAATTTGGACCTTAGATGAAGAAGATAGGAAGTTTGGATGAAAACAGTTCAAAATCGCGAACTGGAAAACTGATTCTGCAATCGGGCGCCGCCGTGCTGTGATTGGGCGTGGCTGAATCGGTGTCAAGTGTAAATGGGGCGCGGTCGCGCCGGTAGCAAATCAGACCCAGTAAAGAAGGTTTGAATGTATGGTTCGGGGGTTGTTAATCTAACCTATTTAAATGAACATTATGAACATAACATAACGTCCTAATAAACCCTAAACACTTATTTAAATATTAAGTGTTGATTAAAAGATAACGAGTCATGGAACGAGGTATGAAGTTAATGAAATCGTTCAGTAAGTGTTGATATGTGACTAATTATTATACCTACATGATTTATATGTGTAGGATATTTAAAGGAAGTGTACTGTAATTTTGTAGCGAACACGCAAGACAAGTTTCCTAAATTTTGCTTATACTTCAATATTGAGCAAAGTTTCCTAGCTCGTACCATTACTTTGTACTTGTATGAATTTCCTATGTTCAAGCAAGCTTTCTAATTCCTTTCTGGAAGCATTACTTTGATATATAACACTTGTTCAATTATGAATCATTGTGGCTCTATTTCTAAAATAGTGTTTTTGAATCGTGACTTATTTATGTTCAACTATTCGAGATAATATTATTGTCAAATCCTTGATTGATCATTAAAATTATTTGATTCGACTAGTCCATAGTTGATGAGCGTTCTAAAAGTTTAGAAATCTTTCTGAAGTTATTCCAAACCGAATTGTATTTGGTGCGGATTCCTATGATAAAGCTGAGATGAATAACCCTATATCAAGGGTATATGTTATCGAAAACTATAATTTCGAGCTATGCTATAGCGATAATATGTTTGTGCACAATACATAGTATGATGGGCTGATCACCTGGAGTACGAGGATGAATAGTCCATAGTCTTTTGACTGTTAAAGGTTACAATAGAAATACTTGTTAGCCTGGGACATAATTCGTGGTCTTGTGACCCTCAGTATATACACTTGAACTCAATATCTATGATTTGGTTTAACGAATAATTATTCTATTGGTTTCACAAGTTCTTGATTAGAAGTTGATTATTTTTAATAAACGATATATTATTCAGTTGAAGTTTATTCATTTGCTCATTCATATACTGTTTATTATAAATTGTTCTACCTGAGGAAAATTTATTTGCTCACTCTTGCATAAAATATTTCAACTAAGGTCGAGAAACCTGAGGAACCATCTTCAAGCAAAGGCAATGACAAGATGCATAAATAGATGTCGTCTAGATTGACTTTTATTTGAAATGAATTATGTAAAGGATTTATTTTTGTTTTCCGCTATTATGATGTAATAATAAAGGTTAGTTGAACTGTGATACATTTATGTATGCAACCTTTTATAAGTATTATTGAGTATGAAGCTTGTTATCATATATTATGAGTAGAGTAGATGTTGTATGTGTTGGCTTGTGATGTGACAACCCGGATTTTTAAAAATTATTATAATAAGAATTTAATAAATAAAATTCTTATTACGAGATATTTTGAGTTTGGATATGTGTATATATGTGTTATATGTTGTGAAGTATATAATGTGGTGTGAATATAGAAGATATATATATATATATATATATATATATATATTCATATGTTGGAAGAATGATGTTTAATAGTTAATTTAATTTAACTGTTGAAGAAATTAAATAAAATTATTACGAAAAGAAAATTAACTGAATATTATTAGTTAATTTAATAAAGTTAAATATTATATTATGAAGTAATATAATTTGGTTATTATTCCTTGTGGGCAGTGGAATTATTATGAATTAAATCTCATAAATAATGTGAGTAATTCACTTAATTAAAATAGTGAATTAATATAAATATAACTGTTTTAATAAAATATGAAGGTAATATATTACATGTAAGAGTAATACGTTTATGTAATGGCTTAATATATTATATTTAGCCAAGTGTATGTAAATGAGTATGAGAATGAGAAGAACCAATATAATTATAAATAAATATTGGTGTTAGATGAATTAAATAAATATTTTAGTTGGAATACTTATGGAATAAGATAAATATTCGATGAAAGTTATTATGGAATAATTTATTCAAGTATGATAATATAGAATAAAATTATGGGGAATGATTTTGTAATCAGTGCGTATTTTATTACGCTAATGGAATAGAAATATTCTAATTTAATTAAATAATTAAATTAGAGGGTTAATGATTTATTAAATAAAATTATAATTATATTAGCTAATTAAATATTGTGTTGGCTAAATAGAGATTATAGTTTAATTTAATAATGGTTGTGACAAATAAACTATATTATAAGGAAGGAATTAAAATAAATTAAAAGGAGATTTGAAGGGGCTAGCCAAACATGGCCTTGTGGCTTTTGGATTTCAAAAACCCCTAATTTAATTGTATATTAAGTAATATAATAAGTATTAGTAATATACGTATTATATTATCAGTTATATGAGTTTACGAGTTTTGTTTCTAAGCCTAAACTAAAAGAAGAAAAGAGAAAGGGAGAAACAGAGAAGAGAATGAGAGAAAAGAGAAGAAACTCTCTGTAAGTTAGAGAAAGAAGTCTGAGGAATTACAGAAGAAGAAGAAGAAGATTGATTAAGCAATTTCCATCATTGGTTAAGACTAAAGAAGATTCAAGGTAAGAATCAATTCTAAAACCTCAACCTCTATTCTTGAATTTTCTATAGAAGTTATTTGGTTGTATGATTTGATAAGTTATTGAATAACTATGTTGATGGGTTGGTATAACCTATTCTATATCATCTAAAAGTTGTTTTATAGTGATCAAGTTAGTAAGAATGTGTTGAAAGATGAAGTTTAGAGTTTTGGTTGAAATATATATGTTTTTATCTACTTAGAGACAAAATTTGATGATAAATTCTTGATGGAAATTTGAAATTGATGATGTATTATGATAGTACTCGAAAAAACGAAAACAACCCAAGTTGAACGAGTCAAAACGGATGTAAAACGAATTCGTAGTGATTGAATTTGCTAAATATGTGTAAAACATGAAAAATTAGCATGAACACTGAATTGTAGCCCTTAAAATGAATTGTTAATATTTTAAAGTGTTATAATTATTATGTAGATGTGTAGTTCAGTGTTTCACGAATCCATAGAGTCGAAAACGGACTCAATTGGATGTGTATAGCTTGATTTATGAAGACGGGAAGGAGGAAAGGGTTAGAAAATTCTCCAGAACCACAAATTGGAAAGAAAATTCGTATAGAACATTTCCAGGGGCATAGCTACGCTGCTCCCAAGGCTATTTGGGGCGTAGTTGCGCCGGTTACAGTGTCAGTCCGGGACTGTTTTGACCTCCTGTGGTAAAATAGCCATAACGTTTTCATACGAACTCCGATTGAGGCGATTCAAGATGCTCCAGAACAAGTACGAGTAGACCTAAAACTTTCATTCTTTAAGTTTTTTAATTTGAGGTCATTATCAGGGGTCAAAATGGTCATTTTTGGGACTGATGTGTTTTTGGAGGCAATCAGGGGGCGTCGGGAATGCATGTATGCACATGTAATGCTCCCGACCATGTAAAATGATGGTCTAACTTTCATAACATGACTATTATGTATTATAATGATACTTAGGATTAACCTTGAGTATTAGTCAATTCGTATGGGCGTGCTAAGCGTGCGCAAATGCGTGTCGTTTGGGCGTTTGGATAGGCAAGTTTGACGTACGGACGTGCAAGCATCGCAGCGCCGTAACGAGTGTGTATGACCTTGTTTAATATTATGCTTTTAATAAGAATGAAATATTATGGAGTAATATAACCCAATATAGGAGCATGCAAAACACATGCAAAAGAGGCGAGTTAGGCGTGTAACGTATAAACGTCGAAACGCCGTGTAATGTGTTAATACACGTAAATAGTATTTTGATTCTAATGAAATAAACATTATAAGATATGAAATAGGGTTGGTATAAAACTAATAATTAGTCCTAGAAACACTTAAATACTGGAATGAATTTCGAATATTACGAAAAAGCAATATAGTGAAATATAAGGCGAAAGTGAACATAATCAAATTGAACGTTGTGTATTGATAATAGGAAGGGTTATGAGATGTAGAGTAAAGTTTACATTACAACTAATATGCATTGCTATATGACTAATAGTTGATATGAATGATTATATAATTGTGTAGGGCACGTGAAGTGCAGATACCTGTAAGCTGTTAAACTGTTATTGGTAAACAACGATCAAGGCAAGTCTTTCAGTTCCTATTTTCTATGTGCACTTGATGATGAACTGTTTTAAATTATTTTGGAAAGAGCATGATATGTTGTATATATGTTTTAAGCATGAAATATTAAAGTCAATTTATGACTACATTGATTGATTAAAGAATGTTTATTGAGTAAGGAACTCAATCTTTATATTTGTTATGTGAAGTAAAGCATGTATGCCATGTTACTTTAATTATCATGAGATGTATGTTGAGCATGTATTTATGTGCTATGTGATGCATGAAAGCTGTTAGATCTTGCTGAGCTGTCTAGCTCATTCTTGCAAATAATCACTTTTGCAGGTTAAGGATTCAAGGTAACGCTATGTGCTACTTGAAAGAAATGAAGCAGATGTAATGCATGAATATTTATATACTTTGGCTGAATTATTATTATTTTTGACCCTGTTTAAGGTTTCTGATAATGTATTTGATAATGTATGATGGTTAACAGATGTTGAGTTGTAAAGTTTAAATTTTACCCGATGTATAAGAGTTGTTGAACGTGGTTGTAAGTTTTAGTTTATAATAACTCTGACGAAGCGATTCATGAAATAAGGTTGAATCAAAGTTATGTAATGATAAAGTTTGAGATTCTGGGATAATAAAGAAGGAATAATATAAGAGTTTTAAATATTCTGTATTTTTAGTGATTGTATCATTTATTAATGGTGTAAAGTATGAATAAGGATGTATTGTTAACGACTGATGTCGAGAGTTGTATTGTATAAATTTTGGGGTCGTTACAGTTGGTATCAGAGCTGATAGGTAATACACCTTAGGTAAGAGTACCTTAGGCTATGACCTTAGAGAATGAGAAGTTAAGTTACGTATAACGAAAAGGTGATTCCCTTCACATATGTAGAAGTATAGGATGAGTTAAGTCCTAGAAATGTTATAAGAAGAAGGTGAGAATAATGAGGAATAAAACTCGAATAAAATGTTGAACTTTATGAACGAAGTTAGAAATTCTTAAAAGAAGAGTTAATAAATAAACAAGAGGATTCAAAGAAGAATCTTGAAGAGATATGAAGATGAGAATCAGGAGTTACCTAACTCCAATAATAAAGATGACGAATAACGATGAATAGACGAAGTCTATAAGATTAAATCATAATGAGGTCATGATATAACATGATGAAAGGAAAAGATAAGAAGTTTTAAAACAAAACGATAATGAGATAAGAAAGAATCATAAGGGAGATGATTATAGAATAAGGTCACGATGTGATCTTTTAAAGTTGAAAGACAGATGGTCAGTAATGATTGAATAGTTATAGTTTGATGCTATAACGAGAATGTACTATGATATAGTACGAGGTTAACTCACGAGGAGTTATAAATGATGAGATGCGGAAAATTCGTATTGAGTAAAGAGCAAGTTATGAGCAAGATAGAATTAGGTGGGATTTTAATTGAAGAATCATGTGATGGCTGAGTTGTACAAACCTTTGTATGGGCGATGGTTTTGTGCTTGCACTTAGTTTATCACATTGATAATCATTGGAATGTTGGTGTCGCGCTATCAATGTATATGTGGTGAAAAGGTGATTCTTTTCTCATGTGTATATTTAATAGTTGGAGACTATTAAGATTAGTAAGATGTTATTAGGATTAAGTGCGAGTTCTTAAAACTCATGCTTATGGTAAGTTCATGACTCATAATCATATGGTATGTTTGGAACTCCTCAGCGAATGGACGCCTATGGTCTGACTAGAAAGTTCTTAAACTCATATTATTATGGAAAGTTCCTGACTTCCAAAGTGTGGAAAGTTTGATGAACTATACTGGGAATAGAAAGGTTATGGTGTAGGAAGCATTGATGTTGTTTAAGGGTGATAAAATGATTCAGTAATGATGGAGTAAAGATTTAATTGATGGAGAAAGTTTTATATTCTAAATCTCCTAGCTTTGCTAGATTTTTGAAATTTATTGACTTCGTGCTGATGTTGCACTTCTGTTTTCTTGGAAAACATTGGATCAAATGATGGAAGCAACGAATTTTTTTAAAATAGTGCTATTATTCACATGTCTATGCTAATTGCTTTAGCTAGACAAAAATAATTTTAAATTTTCAAAATGTATTTTTATGTGTTCTATGCATCATTTGATATGGTGCAGAGACAATAATCGAGGAAGCTATCAATGCAGTTAAACCTAGTGTTGGATGTGATCGTATGATTGTCAGCCACTATGGTATGATGTAGTATGACGACGACATGTAATGACGGAATCCTCAACGTACCATTATTACGGTACGGTATCAGAATATTATAAAAAAATTCATTTATTTTTAGTTTCCTTAAACTATAAAAAAAGGGATTTATTTACTTTTAGTTTCTTTAAATGAAAAAAAATATTTTTTTAAGTTGCTTAATGATATATATATATATATATATATATATATATCTCGATTGATGTTCGAGTTATTGCTAGAAGTCTATGCTACTTGATTCAGCTAGACGAATATTGAAAGATGTTCATGAAATTCAAGCGTTCTTTGTCAAACTATACCAAACCAAATTGTTTTGGTGTGGATTTAAATGTTAATAAGCTGAGGTGAACAACCCTATTAAAGGGGGACATGTTATCGGAGACAATGATTCCGAAAGTAACGTATATAGTCGTTACGATGTTAAGATGTAATACGTTGTGCACGACATAGGGGTACGATAGGTTGATCACCTAGAGTACTTGCAGAGAGTGTATTCAGTCTGTGTGATTGCTAAACATTCTGTTAAAGATGGTTTACAGTGGTGATGCACTATTAAACCTGGAGAAGAGTTCAAGGTCTTATGACCCCTCAGCATGAATTGGAATCTTTTAAATTCCTGAATTGTTTATATCGCTTCCCAATCATTGAACAATTGTGGAAGATTCTTATTATTCTGAAGGTGAATGTGATAAGAAGAACAGTCTTAGAAAGAAGTAGTTGTAGAACGCTTTAATCCAGTGAATAAATATTAGCGTAAAATCTACTTTGATAGATTGAATGAATGAAGATAATAAAAATTTCGAGTACGAAATTCTTAGAAGAAGGGGTGAATGTGATAACCTGAATAATTATAGATGGTGAATTATGAAGTATATTAATTCGACGAGTAGAGTATATGGTAATGGTCCTTGAAAGGAAATGAACGGGTTAAAGATTATATAATACTCAAAACATAATTGAGTTAATTAAAGTTATGAAATAAAACCTAGAATTTATTGAAGAAATGAATGTAGTAGGAAATATAAAACCTATATTAATGTAATGTGTTGAAGTTATTCAACGATAAATGTTTCTAAAGAAATTTGATGAAAACCTGAGTAAGGTAGGGTTTCGGTGATTCCGAGGACGGAATCCTTATAAGGAGGGAAGGATGTGACAACACGAATTTTTAAAAATTATTATAATAAGAATTTAATAAATAAAATTCTTA
Organism: Panax stipuleanatus; assembly: GCA_020205555.1. Classification (NCBI taxonomy): domain Eukaryota; kingdom Viridiplantae; phylum Streptophyta; class Magnoliopsida; order Apiales; family Araliaceae; genus Panax; species Panax stipuleanatus. Next base: position 44,327,067 of record CM035120.1, read on the forward strand.
TTATGAGATGTTTTGAGTTTGGATATGTGTATATATGTGTTATATGTTGTGAAGCATATGATGTGGTGTGAATATAGAAGATATATATATATATATATATATATATATATATTCATATGTTGGAAGAATGAGGTTTAATAGTTAATTTAATTTAACTGTTAAAGAAATTAAATAAAATTATTACGAAAAGGAAATTAACTGAATATTATTAGTTAATTTAATAAAGTTAAATATTATATTATGAAGTAATATAATTTGGTTATTATTCCTTGTGGGCAGTGAAATTATTATGAATTAAATCTCATAAATAATGTAAGTAATTTAATTAATTAAAATAGTAAATTAATATAAATATAATTATTTTAATAAAATATGAAGGTAATATATTACATGTAAGAGTAATACGTTTTTGTAATGGCTTAATATATTATATTTAGCCAAGTGTATGTAAATGAGTATGAGAATGAGAAGAACCAATATAATTATAAATAAATATTGGTGTTAGATGAATTAAATAAATATTTTAGTTGGAATACTTATGGAATAAGATAAATATTCGATGAAAATTATTATGGAATAATTTATTCAAGTATGATAATATAAAATAAAATTATGGGGAATGATTTTATAATCAGTGCGTATTTTATTACGCTAATGGAATAGAAATATTCTAATTTAATTAAATAATTGAATTAGAGCGTTAATGATTTATTAAATAAAATTATAATTATATTAGCTAATTAAATATTGTGTTGGCTAAATAGAGATTATAGTTTAATTTAATAATGGTTGTGACAAATAAACTATATGATAAGGAAGGAATTAAAATAAATTAAAAGGAGGTTTGAAGGGGCTAGCCAAACATGGCCTTGTGGTTTTTGGATTTCTATAACCCCTAATTTAATTGTATATTAAGTAATATAATAAGTATTAGTAATATACGTATTATATTATCAGTTATATGAGTTTACGAGTTTTGTTTCTAAGCCTAAACTAAAAGAAGAAAAGAGAAAGGGAGAAACAGAGAAGAGAATGAGAGAAAAAAGAAGAAACTCTCTGTAAGTTAGAGAAAGAAGTTTGAGGAATCACAGAAGAAGAATAAGATTGATTAAGCAATTTCCATCATTGGTTAAGACTAAAGAAGATTCAAGGTAAGAATCAATTCTAAAACCTCAACCTCTATTCTTGAATTTTCTATAGAAGTTATTTGGTTGTATGATTTGATAAGTTGTTGAATAACTATGTTGATGGGTTGGTATAACCTATTCTATATCATCTAAAAGTTGTTTTATAGTGATCAAGTTAGTAAGAATGTGTTAAAAGATGAAGTTTAAAGTTTTGGTTGAAATATATATATTTTGTCTACTTAGAGACAAAAATTGATGATAAATTCTTGATGGAAATTTGAAATTGATGATGTATTATGATAGTACTCGAAAAAACGAAAACAACCCGAGTTGAACGAGTCAAAACGGATGTAAAACGAATTCGTAGTGATTGAATTCGCTAAATATGTGTAAAACATGAAAAATTAGCATGAACATTGAATTGTAGCCCTTAAAATAAATTGTTAATATTTTAAAGTGTTATAATTATTATGTAGATGAGTTTTTCAGTGTTTCACGAATCCATAGAGTCAAAAATGGACTCAATTGGATGTGTATAGCTTGATTTTTGAAGATGGGAAGGAGGGAAGGGTTAGAAAATTCGCCAGAACCACAAACTGGAAAGAAAATTCACGTAGAACGCTTCCAGGGGCGCAGCTGCGCTGCCCCCAAGGCTATTTGGGGCGCAGCTGCGTTAGGAACAGTGTCAGTCCGGGACTATTTTGACCTCCTGTGGTTAAATAGCCATAACGTTTTCATACGAACTCCGATTGAGGCGATTCAAGATAATCTAGAACGAGCACGAGTAGGCCTACAACTTTTGTTCTTGAAGTTTTTTAATTTGAGGTCAGTATCAGGGGTTAAAATGGTTATTTTTGGGACAGATGTGTTTTTGGAGGCAATCGGGGGGCGTCGGGCATGCACGTATGCAATGTAATGCTCCCGACCATATAAAATGATGGTCTAAATTTCATAACATGACTATTATATATTATAATGATACTTAGCATTAACCTTGAGTATTAGACAATTCGTATGGGCGTGCTAAGCGTGCACAAATGCTTGTCGTTTGGGCGTTCGGATAGGCAAGTTTGACGTACGGACGTGCAAGCAACGCAGCACCATAACGAGTATGTATGACCTTGTTTAATATTATGTTTTCAATAAGAATGAAACATTATGGAGTAATGTAACCCAATATAGGAGCATGAAAAATACATGCAAAAGAGGCGAGTTAGGCGTGTGACGTATAAACGTCAAAACGCCGTGTAATGTGTTAATACACGTAAATAGTATTTTGATTCTAATGAAATGAACATTATAAGATATGAAATAGGGTTGGTATAAAATCAATAAGTAGTCCTAGCAAGACTTAAACACTGGAATGAATTGTAAATTTTACGAAAAAGCAATATAGTGAAATATAAGTCGAAAGTTAACACAATCAAATTGAATGTTGTGTATTGATAATAGGAAGGGTTATGAGATGTAGAGTAAAGTTTACATTAAAACTAATATGCATTTCTATGTGACTAATAGTTGATATGCATGATTATATAATTGTGTAGGGCACGTGAAGTGCAGATACCTGTAAGCTGTTAAATTGTTATTGGTAAACAACGATCAAGGCAAGTTTTCAGTTCCTATTTTCTACGTGCACTTGATGATGAACTGTTTTAAATTGTTTTGCAAAAAGTATGATATGTTGTATATATGTTTTAAGCATGAAATGTTAAAGTCAATTTATGACTACATTGATTGATTAAAGAATGTTTATTGAGTAAGGAACTCAATCTTTATATTTGTTATGTGAAGTAAAGCATGTATGCCATGTTACTTTAATTATCATGAGATGTATGTTGAGCATGTATTTATGTGCTATGTGATGCATGAAAGCTGTTAGATCTTGCTGAGCTGTCTAGCTCATTCTTGCAAATAATCACTTTTGCAGGTTAAGGATTCAAGGTAACGCTATGTGCTACTTGAAAGAAATGAAGCAGATGTAATGCATGAAGATTTATATACTTTGGCTGAATTGTTATTATTTTGGACCCTGTTTAAGGTTTCAGATAATGTATGATGGTTAACAGATGTTGAGTTGTAAAGTTTAAATTTTACCCGATGTATAAGGGTCGTAAGTTTAGTTTATAATAACTCTGACGAAGCGATTCATAAAATAAGGTTGAATCAAAGTTATGTAATGATAAAGGTTGAGATTCAGGGATAATAAAGAAGGAATAATATAAAAGTTTTAAATATTCCGTATTTTTAGTGATTGTATCATTGATTAATGATGTAAAGTTTGAATAAGGATGTATTGTTAACGGCCGATGTCGAGAGTTGTATTGTATGAATTTTGGGATCGTTACATGTGAGCACCGAATCGGAGGATTGAGGTACCCGGACTAAGGGGTGTCACAGGAACTGTGACGCCCCCAAATTCGGAACGCCACAGGGCCTCTCGAATTCAGTTCGTCACTTTCTTGCGATAATACAATAATAACTAAAATCATACAATCATAGCGGATAATCTAGAATAATATACAATGATTTATTATATTTATTCCCCCAAGTCTTGCAACCTACAGTACTTAATAGATTACATAATAATATCAAATAACGACTTATTATATAATCTAACTTAAGCTTAAACATAACTCAAATTCAGTCTTAATACATCATCTTAAAAGACATAATACAGCATTATAATATTTAGAACATAAAAGGGGCTAGCTAGTCGGTAGCCTTGCCCTTGCCCTTATCGACTCCCGAAGGTCCACCCTGTTCTGCCTTAACTGAAAATATTTTTAGGGAAAGCAAGAATGAGCAACAACTTTGCCCAGTAAGTAATATAACAATAAGGGTGAGTAATATAGTTCTCGAACCTCAAAAGGTATAACAGGATATGATAGTTTAAGGATAACAAGAATATCAACAGTTCTCAATAACAGTCGGTAAGGACAAAATAATATCACTAAGACTCAATGCTAAATCAATTCAAGATTTCAAGATAATTGAATACTGAGTAGTCACTAAGGACTATGAACTTCTACTAGAATTAACAGTAATATACCGATAATCCAACAAAAACAAGTACAACAGGTGATCAGCCTAAAGTACTCTATGTTATGCATAACATTCAATCGTACTCAAGTGCGCACGTCGGTTTCCCGATAATTATATTTTTCCTTCAAAGAAGGTTGTTCATCTCAGTCAAATACAAGATCCAGCACCAATCAATTGGTTTGGGTTGCCTTTCAACAATATAAGTCTAGCCAAATCAAATGGCATAGATCGCAACATTAATAAGTCCAAAACTCAAGATTTAAAGTCCGAAGAATATAAAATGACTTTATCTTGTCCACGAAGTAACTAAGTTATGAAATATGATTCGCAATTCCGATAGTTTACTTGTACGACAATAATAGCACAAGCTTAATGAATGCTCAATAAAGAGTAAGGTTAGGAACTTGCTTACAATGTTCCTTGAATAAAGTAAACACAAGGATAAGATACTTACCTTAAGCGTAGATTACCAAGTAAATCTTATCAACGCTTTTCGAGTTCTATTATAATATATTTACGTATATAGGATATTCATTAGCTATGTATATTCGATACATAAGTTGGATATGAAATTCAAGTATACACATATGATTCTAACATAGTCGTATAATCCGCTACGTATGTTACTACGTACTTATTCATATGTAGCATGAAATCAAATTATAAGTCACTATAATTTCAATTAACGTAGTTTGTAACTATTGTTAAACTTAACATTTGAGGTTTATAACACTTTGTCGACTTAATATAGTTTCATTTCTTAGCATGCTCATTGACACTTGAATAACGTTCTATACACGTATTACAGATTAGGAGTGGTTTACACTAAGGAGTGGCGCGGCCACGCTGCTCCTGGTGCAGACCAAGACAGGGCTTCTCCTACAGAACCTAATCCAATACGCTATGCACATATATGAAAGATTATGCCAAAACACACATGTTGGGATACTTATAACTAGCTCGATCCCATATCGTCTAGCTTGATATCCATTTTCGTTCAATTAAGGCGTTTAAGTGATCAAGTAACGAAGTTTCTTATGTTTAATCGCTATACATACGACATGATGTCACTAAGTATTATATACACATGTTCACGCTATTTTAGTCATGCATTTCATGTTCCATGTTTCACTTCTTTGAAACTTGTTTTAAACCATGCTCAACTAGTTTACTAGGCATATATTTTGATCATGTCTAGAGGCATATGATATCCTATCAAGATGGTCATAATTTTTAGAATACATGCAAGGTGTTTATCAACCAAACTAGTTTCACGAGCTCTTAAGGTTTCTCTTAAAAATCTCACGTTAACCAACCACGCATGCAAAGCTACTACACATATCGTATTTCATGCTTGTATCTACATAATCATACCACCTAAGCATGCTCACAAGTTCAGAATTTAAAAGGGCATATAATTCATCAAGTTCATATTTAAAACTCTACATTTCCTCTTAGAAGGTTGTCAAAACCATTCAAGTATGTAAGGTAAATCTATACACCTTATATCATGCTTTCATATACACGTAAATAGACCACATATCATGCTTGAAATCTCAGAACTCAAAATGTTCTAATTTAACAAACTTGTTTTCGAAAGCTTTAAGGTTTCTTTGAAACCATGCTTTGGCAAGTGGTTCTCTGAAAGGCCACATAAACTAATAAGTCAGGGACTGAAATAGGCTTAACTAAGTTATATTAGCATGCTCCATACATCAGATAGCATAACAAAACCATCAACAAATTCTGCAGAAGGGCGCGACCGCGCCCTATTTGTACTAGGGAGTGGCGTGGCCGCGCCACTCCGGTTCTAGACCAAAATGCTCTCTACTTGAGCAGAGCTTCAGCCAATTCTTACCTTACTTCACGAAACAAACTTGCTAACTATCACATTGCACTTATAACATAACTATATACTATCCTAGCATGTTAACATCATTTCATATAACCAATTCCAACTAAATATGCTAATTTCTATGAATTCCCAATTGTTTGAACTTCAAAACATGAATAAACATTGTACCTCTTGAGCTTGGAATTAGCTAAGCTTGCTCCCCAATTTTATATTATACTTTCAATCTAATATCCTCACTCTCTATAGTAACTCAACCAACAATTCTAGCAACATAGAAATGAAGAGGAGGTCTCTATTTATAGAGAAATTGTTAATCATGCCAAGCCATTACCTTAAGGATTGAACCCAATAGAAGATGAGAGAATTCTTTGGACAAGGGTTCGTTGGTGAAATAGTTGGTGATAAGCATCATGAAGGCCACTCCCCATGAATGATGAGCTAGTGGTTGCTTGGGAGAAGAAGATGGAGTAGGCTCTTAGCCTTTTTGTATTTCACGTGAATGAGAAATGGACTCTTAATTTGGGACAAGGCAATATATCTTAGCATTCTAGCAAGTGTTGTGCAATACTAATGTTGTAACATATATGCCTACCATATATTATATGCACTTAGGTATTAATTAGGGTATACATGGACCTAAAATGTCATAACAACATTACCTGATAGCAAATTGGGGTACATGTATACACATTGATATATAATCCATGTACATTTTAATAATATCAAATTATTATATAATTTAGTTGTGACACACCACATTATCATAAATCTCATTATTCCATTTATGTCACTTATTAAAATAATTATTCATATACTTTAATTTAATATACCATATAGTATTCATTAAAGTACTATACCTATCACATGGTCACATAAGCCTCATTTATGTAACTCAATACAACTCATTAAATCTTATTATATAGTTTATATATATATCACATAGTCTCTTGTAGTGTCACACTACACTTTATATAATATAGTTTGGTTCCATATTGCCCAACGTACACATATCGTGCATTCTCATAGGTCCACCCATGTGACTCACTTCCTTTTATCATATAGTTTCTATATTACATAGTCATATCAAAATATCACATTATGCTTTATATTACATAGTTGTAGTGATAACTTTACACTTAACAAATACTTGAACAAACATTAACCCTTTTAATATTTATCAATTATTTATTCATTAATATGCTATCACCCATAATTACCATTAATCAATAATATATTATTAATTAATCATCTACTTATTAATTCCTTCTTTAATTAATTAAAACATCAATATTTCTCATCAATGTGTCACACAAAGCATTCTTCGAGTTTATCATAAACTCCTCATTCAACTTGAAGTAATTGAGTTAACACATCTCATGACACATTAATATTTATATTCAAATAAATATTCGACTTTCATTAATAATATAATATTAAAAAATTCTCGAGTATTATAAGAACAAATTCTACGGTAAAAAATTATACCTCAAGTCAAAGTTCTGTGGAGAAATCATGATATAGAGGAAATGACCTGAGAGTTAGAATCTGAAATGAGAGCAAGGTATCCTCACCTCTTCGAAATTCTAAGTACGTACGTCAATTTCGAGGACGAAATTTTATAAGGAGGGGAGGTTGTAAGACCTCAACCTTTTATGAATAAGATTTAATTTTTTCTAAATAGTAAGGTGTTGATTTAATAGATATTATAGTTATGTGTGATGTGTGAAAATTATACGAAGTAAACAATTTATCGAGAAATATTCGTTTTGTCAAGGAATATTCTTTTTGTCAGAAAATATTCATACGACGGCGCCGAAATAACCAATCATTGGTGGGCCCCGCAATGGAATAACTATCAGATATAGAAAGCGACAAAAATATATTTTTTAGAAATTGGTGGCAGAACTTTTACCGTTAACTGTTAAAATACCCGGTGATAAAAGTACAGTAATACACGTTATTCCACAGTAACACGTGGTACTCCACAGTAGTACACAATATTGCACAGTATTTCTGATTATTAATTCAATAATTGCTACAGTAGAAGCCACTCAATATTTCATTCAATAATTATCACAGTAGTTACTGCATAATATCTCATATTTTTTATTCAATAATTATTACAGTAACATCTGCAAATTATATTATGTTATTAAACTAATAATTAATAAGACACGGTAACTCATATTATTAAACCAGTTAGCATTATTGACAATGTCTAGAAGTTCTGTCGAGGAAAGGGATTAGTTAATTGTGCGCCGTTTATTCGGAAGCCCCCCTCTTTTCTGGAAATGATCTGGTTGTCAATATTGTGAGTTTATAATATTAATGGTGAATAATTGTTGAAAGATTATGTTGATTAAAGATAAGTATAATTATTGATGTGTGGTAGTTATTTGTTCAATTGGTTATATAAATAAAGGAGTTTAACATGAGGCGTTTGTTGTAAGTTTGACTTATTATTTCATGGAGCCACCACTTGCCAAATTATCAAACTGTCGGCAGTTTTTTTCCAGTATTTGTTTTATTATTATAATAATGGTAATAAAACAAAAAACTTTTTATATAAAACAGAAAAATTTTATAAAGTTGTTTTTTTATTAGAATATATTATATTATATATAAAGTTATTTGTTTTATTAGAATATTTTATTGAATAATAATAAAAATTAGACGAACGATTTGCACCACGTTTCATTTATCCGACAAATTTTTCAAAGGTGGTGTGCTAATTATTTTCCTATAAATAGGTTGCTCAGCTTAGTAATGAAACTCACACCAGAATCACAAAATTCTTATTCTATAATATTGTGCGTTTTTCTTTTGAGTATAAGGATACTTTGAGTATAACTAATAGTGCAATATTTCTTCAAAATAATCTCCTTTATACTAGTCAGATATAATCTTCTACTAAGGTAAGAGATATCATTTCTTTCATATTCGTAAAAGGGATATCATCTCTTTCATATTTGTAAGGGATATCACTTTCTTTCATACTTCTAAATCTAAACTTACTATGGTAACTATTGCTTCTATAATTCTTAAAATTATTAGAAATCCCTTGGAGGTTTGCGCTTCATCTAGTATCTGTTAGGTTTGTACTATTCATGTACACAATCAAATTACATACATAGAGCAGAAGCGTGAAAAATTAGAGTTTTAAAATTTTACAAACCATATACTCGGATCATCCTTTATGCGCAATTATTAATTAAACGAAAGAAATGAAGAATAAGATTCATACCCTTGTAGAAACTAGCTTCCTCAGGTATGAGTTCAACTCCAAATCCTTTGCGCTCTCCTTAAATTTATTGGATTAGATTCCTTCCTTTAATCAACGCTAGCCACTTAAGTGTTTGGCCTCTAGAGGTGATCCACCAAGGAATAATCTTTACTCAAGAAGATGGGTGTTTAACAAAACCCTAGATCTATCTTTATAGAATTATGTGTACTCTCCCAACTCTTGGAATTCTCAGTAGCCCCAAATCAAAATAAGACTCCTCTTATTTATAGATGTAGGCAACTCTCCTAAACCTTTTAGAACTAAGGTTTCATTTTAATTAATTACACTCTTTTAATTAATTAGGCTTCCTAATTTTATTAGGAATAATTAATTAAAATCTTTTAATTAATTTGCCTCCTAATCTTATTAGGAATATGAGAGAGTACTTTTATTAATTAATTCCCAAACTCCTTTTGGAATTAAAGTAATAATAATAGTAATAATAATAATAAGATTCCTCTGATTAATTTATATTTGATATTTTTAAAATATTAAATAATAAATATTAAGCTATTTAATTTATTCTATCACCACAGATTAAATTTAATGCACTTAACTTATTATTATGATTATGTCATTTACTTCTTAAATAAATATTTTTCGTTTATGGTGTGATCCTTTAGATTCTTCATATTAAGTCGATTTTGAATAAATCAATTAGAACATTTCTAATCTTATTTAAATAAATAAATTAAATTATTAATTTATTTAAATAAATAATATTTATTCTACAATAAGGGTAAGCCCCCTTAGCGATCAACGAATTTTCAAATAATATAGATTTAAACATTAATCATAAAAGAACCTTTGAGTTAATAGTTACCATACAATTCATTCATTCCACCATACAATGTCCCAATTAAATATAAGTCATGAAATTACTATCAAGTCTTATTTTATTTAATTATATGTATTTCGATCCTTAAATGCACAACTCCAAATAATGCAAATTAGAAACTCCTTTCTAATTTCATTCCACCTTGGTCAAGAATTCCTGGGTTGTCATTTATTGAATCACATAGGACATTCTCTCATTTTTACTAGAAGCGGTAGATTCTTTATTGATCATTCATTATCTCCATATATAATTTATTACACCTAAGCATACCCTTTGAAATACCCTTAGGGCCTTAAGTGACATGTCAAAGTATAACTCATCATACACAGGATATTATGATGATTTCAAGTTTAAGGAGTACTTGTACCACTATCATTAGAGGAATTCATATTGACAGACAAGTAACACTTCATTAGGTATTCCTCAATGAGCCACGTTCAGTGAACTTATTCTCCAATAAGCACCTACATATTTGCTTTAGTGTCTCCACACAAATGATCATGAGATCAATCATCCTCATCCAATGAGCAAACAATGTATGTACCAATCTATCCGAATTCACTAATCCCTTTTTCAGTAATCCAACGATTGGGAACAATTTTAGTTTTTAAGCTATTTAAGAATTTAGATCTCATTAGCATGATCATTATCATGATTCTAAAAGCATTGCTTAAAACTATGAGTTTATCATATTTAATATAACAGCACCACGTTGATAAATAAAATGCCTTTAATTAAATTACTCTTTTATTATTAAATGAATAAGATTGTTACAGAGTATATGCTTTATTATATCATATGTGATTGGCTTGTGTGCATACTACTTTTAATCTCTCACTTGCACTAAAGTCAATCGCCATGGTATTTAATACTCTTCTTCTATAAGTGACGATCCTCCTGATGTTGGATAAAGCTTTAGTAAATGGATTGAAAGTAGTATGCACACAAGTCAATCATGTATGATGATAAAGTATATACTTTTTAATAATTTTATTCATTTATTAATAAAAGTATTATTTAATTAAAGATATTTATTTATCTACATGGTGTTGTTTTTATAATATGTGATAAATCCATAGTTTTAAGCAATGCTTTTAGAATCATGATGAGGATCATGCTAATGAGATCTAAATTCTTAGATAGCTTAAAGACTAAAATAGTTCCAATAGTTGGATTACAAAAAAGGAGATTAGTGAATCCGGATAGATTGGTACATACGTTGACTTGCTCATTGGATGATGATGATCGATCTCATAATTATTTGTGTGGAGACACTAAAGCAAGTATGTAGGTGCTTATTGGAGAATAAGTTCACTGAACGTGACTCGCTAAGGAATACCTAATGGAGTTTTACTTGCCTATCAATAGGAATTTCTTAAGTGATAGTAGTACAAATAATCTTTAGACTTGATATCATCATACTATCTTGTGTATGATGAGTTATACTTTGACATGTCCCTTAATACCCTAAGGGTATATCAAAGGGTATGATTGGGTATAATGATTTATACATGGAGATAATGAATGATCAATAAAGGATCTACCACTTCTAGTAAAAGAAGAGAATGTCATATGTGATTCGATAAATGGCAACCCAGTAGTCCTTGGTCAAGGCAAAATGAAATTAGAAAGTAATTTCTAATTTGCATTATCAGAGTTTGTGCATTTAGGATCGGAATACATGTAATTAAATAAAATAAGACTTGATAATAAATCTATGTCTTATATTTAATTGGGATATTATATTGCAGAAGGAATGAATTGTACAGTAACTATTTACTCAAATGTTCTTTTATGATTAATGTTGAAATCTATATTATCTGGAAAGTCGTAGAGCGCTAAGGGGGCTTACCCTTATTGTAGAATAAATATTATTTATTTAAATGAATTAATAGTTAATTTATTTATTTAAATAAAAATAGAATTGTTCTAATTTATTTATTCACAACAGGTTTAATATGGAGAACCTAAAGGGTCACACCATAAAAGGATGAATATTTATTTAAGAAATAAATGGCATAATCGTAATAATAAGTTAAGTGTATTTAATTTAATCTATGGTGATAGAAGAAATTAAATAGCTTAATATTTATTATTTAATATTTTAGAAATATTAAATATAAATTAATAAGAGGAATTTTATTATTATTATTACTATTATTATTAATTTGAATTCCTAAAGAAGTTTGAAAATTAATTAATAAAAGTTCTCTCCCATATTCCTAATAAGATTAGGAGGTAAATTAATTAAAGGCGTTTAATTAATTGCTCCTAATCAAATTAGGAAGCCTAATTAATTAAAAGAGTTTAATTAATTAATATGTAACCCTAATCCTATAATATTTAAGAGGGTTTTCTACATCTATAAATAAGAGGAGTCTTATTTTGATTAAGGGCTAATACAATTTCAATAGTTGGGTGAGCACACCTTTTCTAGAGAGAGAAAAATCGGGTTTTTCCAATAACTCACCTTCTTAATATTTGTTCATCCTTGGTAAATCACCTCTAGAGACCAAACACTTGGGTGGCTGACGTTGATCAAACGAATGAATCACACCCTGTAAATTCAAGTTGAACAAGGAAATGATTGGAGTTGAACTCGTACTTGAGAAAGTACGAATCTTCAAGGGTATGATTCGTTCGTCATCTCTTTAGATTAAATTAATAATTGCGCATAAAGGATGATTCGGGTTCATGGTTTGTAAAATTTTAAAACTCTATTTTACACTTTCGCTACTAAGTATGTAATTGTTGCATGCTACTTTTGATCTTACAAACCTAACACTATACAGTAGAAGTTGTTTTAGGGAAAAGAGTTAACAAAGTTGTGCATGCCATATACTATGCTTCCAGGACATTGAATGCTGCTCAGATCAATTACTCTACAACTGAAAAAGAGCTTTTATCGGTTGTATTTGTCTTAGACAAGTTTAGATCTTATTTACTTGGTACTAAATTTATAGTTTACTTAGACTATGTTGCTCTCAGGTATTTGTTAACCTAGAAGGACTCAAAGCCAAAGATAATAAGATGGATTTTGCTGCTGCAAGAGTTCAAATTAGAGATTACGGACAAGAAGGGAGCTGACAACTTAGTAGCAGATTACTTAAGTAGATTGCTAAGGGATGACGAGGTACTTCCCCTGCATGACTCTTTTCATGTAACAATCGAGAATTTTGTAATTTTCTATAAATATTTATTCAAATTAAATAAATATTTTGGCTGATTTATTTGTTAAATAAAATAAATATTAGATGGAAATTAGTTAAGTGTGATAATATTAAGTGAATTGATGATAAATAAGTTTATAATTGGTGCGTAATTTATTATGTGGGCACATTGGTAATATTCTAATTTAGTTAAATAATTAAAATAGAGAATTTAGAATTTGTTAAATAAAGTTATAATTATAATAGTTGAATATAAATTATAATTCTATTGGAAATGTTTGATTTAAATTGTTAATGAATTAAGATTAATTTAATTCAATTTAATATATATTTATAATTAAATTAATTTAATAAGGCTTAATAAGGTGTGACATTTGTGTAGCATGTAATAAAAGAATTATAAAAATAAATTACATAAGGGGTTTAATAGTGTTAGCCAAACAAGGTATTATAACATTTGGCTTGTTTTAACTGATAAAACTTTTTGTTGTATAACTGATGGGTGGGTGTCAATCCTTTTATTAGTTTATTATTACGTAAACTTCCTAAGGCTAAGAATACAGAGAACAAAGAGAGTAGAGAGAATTGAGAGGAAAATTCTGTGAGAAGAAGAAGAAAAAGGTTTAAACAAGCTCTCCTAATCATATATTCTGAGTTTAAGGAAGAATCAAAGGTAAGATTCTAAATATCAAGTTCTTAGTTTATGTTCTTGAGGTTTTCTTTAAAAAGTTGAATTTTTATGGATGATTGCTGAAGATATGATTTTATATATGTTAATGGATGTCTACAATCTGTTTTATATCATTTGTTCATTATTTAGAGTAATCAAATCCGTGGAAATATGTTTTTAAGTGAAAAAATTGGGTTTTGTTGTAATATGTACAATATAGTTTATTTTAGAGTCAAAATTAATGTTCAATTCATGTAATAATCTGTAATTTGGTGATTGTTTATGATTATACATTAGGAAACGAAAAGAATGCAAGTTATATGAACCATTTTGGTTGAGAAACAAAATCGTAGTGGTTGAATTTTCTAAATATGTCAAAATATGTGAAATAGTATGAACTTTAGTTTTAATCCTTCTAAATTTAGTTGTTTAAGTTGTTTATGTTGTTAAAATCATGCTATTTATGTTTGGTTATGATTCTATGAAGTCTATATTTTCTAGGTATGAATTATTGATGTGTGAGATTTATACCCGCGAATCGAGCACTCTAAACCTAAAGAAATTTCTTGTGTATCTTATTTTATAATGCTTTTATATAGTGTTTGTTATATTTGGCTTAAAAGTGTTTTTCAGGGATTATTAGGTCATTTCTAGCTTTTAAAGGGTAAAACTGTCATTTTCTCACAACCGGCGCCGCAGCGCCGGACTTCCTTTGTTCAGTGACGCCGCATCGCCTTCATGTGCCAGCAAAGCCCAGTGCCAGCACCGCAGCGCTAATTTATAGAACAAAAGAGGCACCGTAACGCCACATGATAGTAGTGTGCATACAAGCCAATCATGTATGATGATAAAGCACATACTTTGTAAACAATCTTATTTATTTATTAATAAAATATTTATTTATTACAGGCATTTAATTATCTACATGTTGCTATTTTTATAATATGTAAATAACCCATAGTTTTAAGCAATGCTTTTAGAATCATGATGATGATCATGCTAATGAGATCTAAATTCTTAGAAAGTTTTAAAACTAAAATAATTCCCAATCGTGGGATTACTAAAAAGGGGATTAGTAAATCCGGATAGATTGGTACATATGTTGCTTGCTCATTGGATGAGGATGATTGATCTCATGATCATTTGTGTGGAGACACTAAAGCAAGTATGTAGGTGCTTATTGGAGAATAAGTTCACTGAACGTGACTCGCTATGGAATACCTAATGGAGTTTTACTCACCTGTCAATAGGAATTCCTAATGTGATAGTAGTACAAGTGATCCTTGGACTTGAGATCATCATAGTATCTTGTATGTAACAAATTATACTTTGACTTATTCCTTAAGGCCTTTTAAGGCATATACAGGGTATGCTTGGGTATAATGAGTTACATATAGAGATAATGTATGATCAATAAAGAATCTACCACCTCTAGTAAAAGAGGAGATATGTCCTATGTGATTCGTTAAATGACAACCCAGGAATCCTTGGCCAAGGTGGAATGAAATTAGAAAGGAGTTTCTAATTTGCATTATTTGGAGTTGTGCATTTTTCAATCGAAATACATATAATTAAATAAAATAAGACTTGACAATAAATCCATGTCTTATATTTAATTGGGACATTGTATGGTGGAAGGATTGAATTGTACGATAACTATTTACTCACAGGTTCTTTTATGATTAATGTTGAAATCTATATTATCTGGAAAGTCGTTGATCGCTAGGGAGGCTTATCCCTATTGTAGAATAAATATTATTTATTTAAATATATTATTAGTTTAATTTATTTATTTAAATAAGATTAGAATTGTTCTAATTGATTTATTCACAACCGGTTTAATATAGAGAACCTAAAGGGTCACACCATAAAAGGAAGAATAATTATTTAAGAAGGTAATGGCATAATCGTAATAATGCATTAAGTGTAATTAATTTAATCTATAGTGATAGAATAAATTAAATAGCTTAATGTTTATTATTTAATATTTTGAAAATATTAAATATAAATTAATAAGAGGAGTCTTATTAATATTATTACAATTATTATTATTTTAATTTCTAAAAGAGTTTAGTAATTAATTTAATATTAGTACTCTAATTTATTCCTAATAAGATTAGGAGACAAATTAATTAAATAAATTTAATTAATTTTTTCCAATGTGGTGGGAAGCCGAAATTAATTAAAGGAGTTTAATTAATTAAATGAAATCCCATGTCTAATAGGATTAGAAGGGTTGACCAATATCTATATAAGAGGAGTTTTATAATAGATATCTGTTGATGAAATTCTAATTGTTGGAGAGTAGTCCTTTTCTATAGAGGATAGAAAACTAAGCCAACCACCCTCCTTCTTGATAATTCCTCTTCCTTGGTGGATCACCTCTAGAGGCTAAACACTTGGGTGGCTAACGTTGATCAAAGGAAGGAATCTAACCCGGAAATTCAAAGAGATCACGAAGAACAAGGAGTTGAACTAGTACCTGTGGAAGTTTCGTTCTACAAGGGTATGATTCCATAACTTCTTATTTATCGTTTTAAATTAATAATTTGCATAAAGGATGATCCGGGTAATGGTTTTGTAGAAAATTTTAAACTTTGATATACCATGCTTCCGCTAATTTTTACAATTTGATTGCGTCACAATTTCGTACAAACCCAACAGTGGTATCTGAGCCAAACCTTTATGCAATTATTAATTATTTTGATTTCATATACATATGGGTATGTATTTAGAATAATTTATTGGGCATAATTAATTGTATAAAATTATTTTTTAGAAGAAAAAAAAAGATACAATTATTAAAAAAATTATATATATATATTATATATATATATATATATATATATATAACCGAATATATATTCTATATATAGTAACCGTCCATTTTTAATAAATAAAAAAAAACTTCCTAGGACACTTTTGAAAACAAGTTCATTATTACTATATAATATAATATACTATATATATATATATATGTATAATATATCTATTATATATATATATACGTTATATATATATATTATATATATAATATTTTTAATAATTTTATAATTAAAATAAAGAGTTTATTTTAATCTTGAAATTGGATTTCATGCAAATTAAAATTGCCCATTAAATGATACTCATATATATATGGAATATTTTAATTCATGAGATGGATATTTATTTATTGATATATATGGTGCTATGTATTATAATAAATGGGGATTGATTATGGACTATTTGACCAATGTGATTGGATTTTATTTTAGTTGAATGCTTGAATGAATGGGTTTAATTAAATGGGGTCTGCGTATCTCGTCTTTTCTAATTTTTTTTCTTGATGTAAAATTCTATCTCCCTCTTATGTACTTCCCCTTGACCGTTGATCAAGGTTTCTATTTAAATTAAATAGTTTAATGTAATAGAAATAGTTAGAATTATCTTGAAGAAATTGGAGACCAAGGAGCAAGTAGCGCGTGAAGACCCGTTTGTATGGAGCCCGGGTTTAAATGTAATAGCTACGTTTAAATTTAAATTCTTTCACTCCTAAGTTTGACCTTTTGGTTCACTTGGTGGCTCTAGTGAACCAAACTAGAATAAAAGTCCATAATCAATCTGGGTAGAATATAGTATTCTATATAGCATGCTAAATATTATATATATTATATTTTATGCAAACATGCTTCGCATGTTTAATAAAATAACGCGTATTTTATATATATATGTGCATACGCGCTAAACAAGATGAGACAAAAATAATAACAAATCCCTCAAAGAAATAATATTAAGTCCGACGCGTTCAAATGATATTTGGAATATCGAACGTCGCCTTCTAGCATGATAAATTAATAGAGTATTAAATATTTAATATGAGCTTGTTGTGCTATCCACAAGGTGAGTATTGCGTATTTAAGATGTTAATTAATCACATTTGATGCTTATCAAGAAAATTGAACGATCTAGTCTTGTTGTGCTATCCACAAGGACGAACATTTTTCTTTTTTGAATTTATGGAAGTGCTAGGCTGGACTTAACTTAAATCATTTTAGTTCGGATGTGCACACACTTGACCAATATGATTTAAGAGGCAAAATAAAAGGAATTACATGGTGATGTAATTGACAAGAGTTGTCTACCTATTTATTTGTATATCACTTGTTGTGCTATCCACAAGGTTATATACATTTGAAATGGGATCCTTATTCTCACTAGCAAATCTTTAATTAAATGTTGCCGAACTATATAAGTGAGGGTAATATAGTTTGATGAAAATAGTGGGAGATACCAATTTAAAATAAAGACCTAAATTTATTTTGGTATGCAAAGTTAATAAAATGAAAGTTTGCTAAAATGTTATTTTCTTTCACATGCAGATTTTTAAAAATGTCTAAATCACTAATCTCACTACGAAGCATACTTGATGCAAACAAGCTTACCGGGCCGAATTATGAGGACTGGCTAAGAAATCTGAGAATTGTTCTTACCGGGCCGAATTATGAGGACTGGCTAAGAAATCTGAGAATTGTTCTCACTGCTGAAAAGATTTCTTATATCCTAAATTCAACTGTCCCTGAATCTGTTTCGAAAACAGCCTCTGAGGAAGAGATTGCCACTTTCAACAAGTGGCAAGATGATGCATCTGTGGCTCAATGCATCATGCTCGCATCCATGAATAACGAGCTTCAGCGTCAGCACGTAAACATGGATGCTCCTGCTATGCTGCTTCACCTCAAGGAGTTGTATGGTGAACAGAATAGGACTGCTAGATATGAGATATCTAAGGAGCTCTTCCGATCTCGGATGACCGAGGGTACTACCGTCGAGACTTATGTCCTAAAGGTGATCAATTTGATTGAACGCCTTGGACAGCTGGGGTTCGTCATGGATGGGGAGCTGAGTCAAGACTTGGTCTTGCAGTCACTCACTGAGACCTTCTCACAGTTTGTGGTTAATTTTCACATGAATAAGCTAGATGTCAGCTTGCCTGAGTTGCTTAACATGCTGAAAACTGCAGAAGGTCACTTCCCATCCAAGAAGAACCATGTCTTGATGGTGGATTCTTCCAATAAAAGGAAGAGGCCCAAGGTATCTTCTGAAAAAAAGAAATCCAAGAAGGCTAAGGGAAAGGGGAAAGAAAAGGAACAAAAGAAACCTGAACCAGCTAAAGGAATGTACTTTCATTGCAACAAGCCGGGACATTAGAAAAGGAACTGCAAGAAGTATCTAGCAGAGAAGAAGCTTGGAGAAGCTTTGACTTCCAATCAAGGTTTGTTTATGATTGAAATTAATTTTTCTGAAAGTCATAATTCTACTTGGGTATTGGATACCGGCTGTGGTTCTCACATATGTAATACTGTGCAGGGACTGGTCAGATGTAGAAACCTGAACAATGATGAGGTGATCCTACGAGTGGGGAATGGAGCAAAGATTGCTGCATTAGCTGTAGGAACTTATTATTTAGCAATGCCTTCGGGCAAGTCCATTTATCTTAATAATTGTTATTATGTTCCGAATATTATTAAAAATATTATTTCAATTTCTGTATTGGATATGGAAGGATTTAACGTTGTTATAAAGAACAATAGTTGTTCTATTTATAAAGACGATGTTTTATATGGTATTGAAAATTTGCGAAATGGACTTTATACACTTGACTTACAAGAAAATATATTTCAAATTGAACAAACTAAGAAAAGGAAAAGAGGTGATATTAATTATACCTACATGTGGCACTGAAGACTCGGTCATATCAATGAAACAAGATTATCCAAGTTGCATAAAGATGGACTCCTCGAGCTATCCGATTATAAATTATATCCAACTTGTGAATCTTGTCTCATGGGTAAAATGACTAAATCTCCTTTTAGTGGAAAAGGAGAAAGAGTTATAGAATTGTTGGCATTGATTCACACAAACGTTTGTGGACCTATAACAACAAGTGCACAGGGTGGGTATTCTTATTTTATTACTTTCACTAATGATCACTCAAGATTTGGATATGTGTATTTAATGAAATACAAGTCAGAATCATTTGAAAAGTTCAAAGAGTTTAGAAGTGAAGTAGAGAAACAAACGGGCAAGAGTATAAAGATACTTCGATCAGATCGAGGTGGAGAATACTTAAGTAGTGAGTTTCTCAATTGTCTCAAAGAAAATGGTATAATCTCACAATGGACTCCTCCAGGTACACCACAGTTAAATGGAGTATCTGAAAGGAGAAATCGAACACTGTTGGACATGGTTCGATCCATGATGAGTTTTACCGACCTTCCAATTTCTTTCTGGGGATATGCCCTAGAAACGGCTGCATACCTACTTAACAAGGTACCTACCAAATCCGCCCCAAAGACTCTATATGAGATGTGGAAGGGGAGGAAACCAAATCTTAAGCATGTTAAGACTTGGGGTTGCCCAACTTATGTCAAAAAGTTTGAAAATGATAAGCTACAGACTAAATCCGATAAGTGTAGATTTGTGGGATACCCTAAAGAAACTTTAGGGTATTATTTCTATCATCCAACTGATCAAAAGGTGTTTGTTGCGAAACATGCTGCCTTCTTGGAAAAAGGAGTTTATCTATGAAGGGGTCAGTGGGAGTAAGATATATCTTGAAAAAGTTCAAGAATCACAAATTACCACGGATCAAAGTCAGGTACCTGACCAAGTAGAAGAACCTACTATACCACACCCTGTTCGTAAATCTGGAAGAGTACCGAAGATACCTGAGAGGTATGGATTCGTTATAGAGGATGATGATGAGGTACACATCATGAATGATGATGATCCATTGAATTACGAACAGGCTATGAGTAATAAAGACTCAGGGAAATGGCTTGAAGCCATGAAATCCGAAATGGACTCCATGTATGAAAATAAAGTATGGACTTTGGTTTCACCACCTGAAGGCATTAAGCCTATTGGGTGTAAATGGGTATTTAAAAGAAAGACTGGAGCGGACGGCAAGGTAGAGACCTATAAGGCCCGACTGGTTGCAAAAGGTTTCAAATAAAGACAAGGAGTTGACTATGATGAAACCTTTTCACCAGTAGCTATGCTCAAGTCCATTCGGATTTTGCTTGCAATTGCAGCTTATAACGACTATGAGATCTGGCAGATGGACGTTAAAACGACCTTCCTCAATAGGAAACTTGAGGAGGATGTGTATATGACACAGCCAGAGGGATTTGTTTCAAAGGTTGGAACAAATCAAGTCTGTAAGCTGCAACGATCCATTTATGGATTGAAGCAAGCTTCTCTTAGATGGAACATTCGTTTTGATGAGACAATCAAAGAGTTTGATTCTATCAAAAACGACGATGAACCATGTGTGTACAAGAAGGTTAGTGGGAGCGCAGTTTCATTCCTTGTATTATATGTTGATGATATATTACTGATAGGGAATGACATTCCTATGCTACAATCGATTAAAATCTGGTTATCTAAACACTTCTCTATGAAGGACTTCGGAGAAGCATCCTATATTTTGGGGATAAAGATCTATAGAGATAGATCTAAAAGGATGCTTGGTTTATCCCAAGGAACGTACATTGATGCAATGCTAAAGAGATTTAGCATGGAAGATTCCAAAGAGGTCTCATGCTGATGAGCCATGGAATACATCTCTCCAAGAAACATGCCCCAAAGACACCTGAGGAGAGAGACCGTATGAGTAAGATCCCTTATGCTTCTGCAATAGGATCTATCATGTACTGTATGATATGTACTAGACCGGATGTTGCTCATGCACTTAGTGTAACGAGAAGATACCAGTCGAATCCAGGAGAAGAGCACTGGAAGGCAGTGAAGAATATCCTAAAATACTTGAGAAGGATTAAGGATATTTTTCTTATCTATGGTGGGTCTGAATTAAAACTCGAGGGCTTCACAGACTCAGGTTTTCAAACGGGCCAAGATGACAGTAAATCTGTTTTGGGGTATGTTTTTACCTTGAACGGAGGCGCAGTGAGTTGGAAGAGTTCCAAGCAGCAAACAGTTGCTGATTCAGTGACAGAGGCAGAGTATATAGCTGCAAGTGAAGCTGCAAAGGAAGCTGTTTGGATGAAGAAGTTCATAACTGAACTTGGTGTGGTTCCTAGCATTGGAGAAGCAGTTCCCGTTTACTGTGACAACACAGGAGCAGTTGCACAGGCTAAGGAACCGAGGTCTCATCAGAAATCTAAACACGTGTTGCGACGATTTCACTTGATCAGGGAGATCATTGAAAGAGGAGACGTCACCTTGGAGCGTGTAGACTCTCAAGACAACATTGTAGATCCATTTACTAAAGCTTTAACACAACAGCAGTTTGATCGTCACTTAGAGAAGATGGGTATGGGATACTATGGCTATTGGCTTTAGTGCAAGTGGGAGATTGATAGTAGTGTGCATACAAGCCAATCATGTATGATGATAAAGCACATACTTTGTAAACAATCTTATTTATTTATTAATAAAATATTCATTTATTAAAGGCATTTAATTATCTACATGTTGCTATTTTTATAATATGTAAATAACCCATAGTTTTAAGCAATGCTTTTAGAATCATGATGATGATCATGCTAATGAGATCTAAATTCTTAGAAAGTTTTAAAACTAAAATAGTTCCCAATCGTGGGATTACTAAAAAGGGGATTAGTAAATCCGAATAGATTAGTACATATGTTGCTTGCTCATTGGATGAGGATGATTGATCTCATGATCATTTGTGTGGAGACACTAAAGCAAGTATGTAGGTGCTTATGGGAGAATAAGTTCACTGAACGTGACTCGCTATGGAATACCTAATGGAGTTTTACTCACCTGTCAATAGGAATTCCTAATGTGATAGTAGTACAAGTGATCCTTGGACTTGAGATCATCATAGTATCTTGTATGTAACAAATTATACTTTGACTTATTCCTTAAGGCCTTTTAAGGCATATATAGGGTATTCTTGGGTATAATGAGTTACATATGGAGATAATGTATGATCAATAAAGAATCTACCACCTCTAGTAAAAGAGGAGATATGTCCTATGTGATTCGTTAAATGACAACCCAGGAATCCTTGGCCAAGGTGGAATGAAATTAGAAAGGAGTTTCTAATTTGCATTATTTGGAGTTGTGCATTTTTCAATCGAAATACATATAATTAAATAAAATAAGACTTGACAATAAATCCATGTCTTATATTTAATTGGGACATTGTATGGTGGAAGGATTGAATTGTACGATAACTATTTACTCACAGGTTCTTTTATGATTAATGTTGAAATCTATATTATCTGGAAAGTCGTTGATCGCTAGGGAGGCTTATCCCTATTGTAGAATAAATATTATTTATTTAAATATATTATTAGTTTAATTTATTTATTTAAATAAGATTAGAATTGTTCTAATTGATTTATTCACAACCGGTTTAATATAGAGAACCTAAAGGGTCACACCATAAAAGGAAGAATAATTATTTAAGAAGGTAATGGCATAATCGTAATAATGCATTAAGTGTAATTAATTTAATCTATAGTGATAGAATAAATTAAATAGCTTAATGTTTATTATTTAATATTTTGAAAATATTAAATATAAATTAATAAGAGGAGTCTTATTAATATTATTACAATTATTATTATTTTAATTTCTAAAAGAGTTTAGTAATTAATTTAATATTAGTACTCTAATTTATTCCTAATAAGATTAGGAGACAAATTAATTAAATAAATTTAATTAATTTTTTCCAATGTGGTGGGAAGCCGAAATTAATTAAAGGAGTTTAATTAATTAAATGAAATCCCATGTCTAATAGGATTAGAAGGGTTGACCAATATCTATATAAGAGGAGTTTTATAATAGATATCTGTTGATGAAATTCTAATTGTTGGAGAGTAGTCCTTTTCTATAGAGGATAGAAAACTAAGCCAACCACCCTCCTTCTTGATAATTCCTCTTCCTTGGTGGATCACCTCTAGAGGCTAAACACTTGGGTGGCTAACGTTGATCAAAGGAAGGAATCTAACCCGGAAATTCAAAGAGATCACGAAGAACAAGGAGTTGAACTAGTACCTGTGGAAGTTTCGTTCTACAAGGGTATGATTCCATAACTTCTTATTTATCGTTTTAAATTAATAATTTGCATAAAGGATGATCCGGGTAATGGTTTTGTAGAAAATTTTAAACTTTGATATACCATGCTTCCGCTAATTTTTACAATTTGATTGCGTCACAATTTCGTACAAACCCAACAGTGGTATCTGAGCCAAACCTTTATGCAATTATTAATTATTTTGATTTCATATACATATGGGTATGTATTTAGAATAATTTATTGGGCATAATTAATTGTATAAAATTATTTTTTAGAAGAAAAAAAAAGATACAATTATTAAAAAAATTATATATATATTATATATATATATATATATATAACCGAATATATATTCTATATATAGTAACCGTCCATTTTTAATAAATAAAAAAAACTTCCTAGGACACTTTTGAAAACAAGTTCATTATTACTATATAATATAATATACTATATATATATATATATGTATAATATATCTATTATATATATATATACGTTATATATATATATTATATATATAATATTTTTAATAATTTTATAATTAAAATAAAGAGTTTATTTTAATCTTGAAATTGGATTTCATGCAAATTAAAATTGCCCATTAAATGATACTCATATATATATGGAATATTTTAATTCATGAGATGGATATTTATTTATTGATATATATGGTGCTATGTATTATAATAAATGGGGATTGATTATGGACTATTTGACCAATGTGATTGGATTTTATTTTAGTTGAATGCTTGAATGAATGGGTTTAATTAAATGGGGTCTGCGTATCTCGTCTTTTCTAATTTTTTTTTCTTGATGTAAAATTCTATCTCCCTCTTATGTACTTCCCCTTGACCGTTGATCAAGGTTTCTATTTAAATTAAATAGTTTAATGTAATAGAAATAGTTAGAATTATCTTGAAGAAATTGGAGACCAAGGAGCAAGTAGCGCGTGAAGACCCGTTTGTATGGAGCCCGGGTTTAAATGTAATAGCTACGTTTAAATTTAAATTCTTTCACTCCTAAGTTTGACCTTTTGGTTCACTTGGTGGCTCTAGTGAACCAAACTAGAATAAAAGTCCATAATCAATCTGGGTAGAATATAGTATTCTATATAGCATGCTAAATATTATATATATTATATTTTATGCAAACATGCTTCGCATGTTTAATAAAATAACGCGTATTTTATATATATATGTGCATACGCGCTAAACAAGATGAGACAAAAATAATAACAAATCCCTCAAAGAAATAATATTAAGTCCGACGCGTTCAAATGATATTTGGAATATCGAACGTCGCCTTCTAGCATGATAAATTAATAGAGTATTAAATATTTAATATGAGCTTGTTGTGCTATCCACAAGGTGAGTATTGCGTATTTAAGATGTTAATTAATCACATTTGATGCTTATCAAGAAAATTGAACGATCTAGTCTTGTTGTGCTATCCACAAGGACGAACATTTTTCTTTTTTGAATTTATGGAAGTGCTAGGCTGGACTTAACTTAAATCATTTTAGTTCGGATGTGCACACACTTGACCAATATGATTTAAGAGGCAAAATAAAAGGAATTACATGGTGATGTAATTGACAAGAGTTGTCTACCTATTTATTTGTATATCACTTGTTGTGCTATCCACAAGGTTATATACATTTGAAATGGGATCCTTATTCTCACTAGCAAATCTTTAATTAAATGTTGCCGAACTATATAAGTGAGGGTAATATAGTTTGATGAAAATAGTGGGAGATACCAATTTAAAATAAAGACCTAAATTTATTTTGGTATGCAAAGTTAATAAAATGAAAGTTTGCTAAAATGTTATTTTCTTTCACATGCAGATTTTTAAAAATGTCTAAATCACTAATCTCACTACGAAGCATACTTGATGCAAACAAGCTTACCGGGCCGAATTATGAGGACTGGCTAAGAAATCTGAGAATTGTTCTCACTGCTGAAAAGATTTCTTATATCCTAAATTCAACTGTCCCTGAATCTGTTTCGAAAACAGCCTCTGAGGAAGAGATTGCCACTTTCAACAAGTGGCAAGATGATGCATCTGTGGCTCAATGCATCATGCTCGCATCCATGAATAACGAGCTTCAGCGTCAGCACGTAAACATGGATGCTCCTGCTATGCTGCTTCACCTCAAGGAGTTGTATGGTGAACAGAATAGGACTGCTAGATATGAGATATCTAAGGAGCTCTTCCGATCTCGGATGACCGAGGGTACTACCGTCGAGACTTATGTCCTAAAGGTGATCAATTTGATTGAACGCCTTGGACAGCTGGGGTTCGTCATGGATGGGGAGCTGAGTCAAGACTTGGTCTTGCAGTCACTCACTGAGACCTTCTCACAGTTTGTGGTTAATTTTCACATGAATAAGCTAGATGTCAGCTTGCCTGAGTTGCTTAACATGCTGAAAACTGCAGAAGGTCACTTCCCATCCAAGAAGAACCATGTCTTGATGGTGGATTCTTCCAATAAAAGGAAGAGGCCCAAGGTATCTTCTGAAAAAAAGAAATCCAAGAAGGCTAAGGGAAAGGGGAAAGAAAAGGAACAAAAGAAACCTGAACCAGCTAAAGGAATGTACTTTCATTGCAACAAGCCGGGACATTAGAAAAGGAACTGCAAGAAGTATCTAGCAGAGAAGAAGCTTGGAGAAGCTTTGACTTCCAATCAAGGTTTGTTTATGATTGAAATTAATTTTTCTGAAAGTCATAATTCTACTTGGGTATTGGATACCGGCTGTGGTTCTCACATATGTAATACTGTGCAGGGACTGGTCAGAAGTAGAAACCTGAACAATGATGAGGTGATCCTACGAGTGGGGAATGGAGCAAAGATTGCTGCATTAGCTGTAGGAACTTATTATTTAGCAATGCCTTCGGGCAAGTCCATTTATCTTAATAATTGTTATTATGTTCCGAATATTATTAAAAATATTATTTCAATTTCTGTATTGGATATGGAAGGATTTAACGTTGTTATAAAGAACAATAGTTGTTCTATTTATAAAGACGATGTTTTATATGGTATTGAAAATTTGCGAAATGGACTTTATACACTTGACTTACAAGAAAATATATTTCAAATTGAACAAACTAAGAAAAGGAAAAGAGGTGATATTAATTATACCTACATGTGGCACTGAAGACTCGGTCATATCAATGAAACAAGATTATCCAAGTTGCATAAAGATGGACTCCTCGAGCTATCCGATTATAAATTATATCCAACTTGTGAATCTTGTCTCATGGGTAAAATGACTAAATCTCCTTTTAGTGGAAAAGGAGAAAGAGTTACAGAATTGTTGGCATTGATTCACACAAACGTTTGTGGACCTATAACAACAAGTGCACAGGGTGGGTATTCTTATTTTATTACTTTCACTAATGATCACTCAAGATTTGGATATGTGTATTTAATGAAATATAAGTCAGAATCATTTGAAAAGTTCAAAGAGTTTAGAAGTGAAGTAGAGAAACAAACGGGCAAGAGTATAAAGATACTTCGATCAGATCGAGGTGGAGAATACTTAAGTGGTGAGTTTCTCAATTGTCTCAAAGAAAATGGTATAATCTCACAATGGACTCCTCCAGGTACACCACAGTTAAATGGAGTATCTGAAAGGAGAAATCGAACACTGTTGGACATGGTTCGATCCATGATGAGTTTTACCGACCTTCCAATTTCTTTATGGGGATATGCCCTAGAAACGGCTGCATACCTACTTAACAAGGTACCTACCAAATCCGCCCCAAAGACTCTATATGAGATGTGGAAGGGGAGGAAACCAAATCTTAAGCATGTTAAGACTTGGGGTTGCCCAACTTATGTCAAAAAGTTTGAAAATGATAAGCTACAGACTAAATCCGATAAGTGTAGATTTGTGGGATACCCTAAAGAAACTTTAGGGTATTATTTCTATCATCCAACTGATCAAAAGGTGTTTGTTGCGAAACATGCTGCCTTCTTGGAAAAAGGAGTTTATCTATGAAGGGGTCAGTGGGAGTAAGATATATCTTGAAAAAGTTCAAGAATCACAAATTACCACGGATCAAAGTCAGGTACCTGACCAAGTAGAAGAACCTACTATACCACACCCTGTTCGTAAATCTGGAAGAGTACCGAAGATACCTGAGAGGTATGGATTCGTTATAGAGGATGATGATGAGGTACACATCATGAATGATGATGATCCATTGAATTACGAACAGGCTATGAGTAATAAAGACTCAGGGAAATGGCTTGAAGCCATGAAATCCGAAATGGACTCCATGTATGAAAATAAAGTATGGACTTTGGTTTCACCACCTGAAGGCATTAAGCCTATTGGGTGTAAATGGGTATTTAAAAGAAAGACTGGAGCGGACGGCAAGGTAGAGACCTATAAGGCCCGACTGGTTGCAAAAGGTTTCAAATAAAGACAAGGAGTTGACTATGATGAAACCTTTTCACCAGTAGCTATGCTCAAGTCCATTCGGATTTTGCTTGCAATTGCAGCTTATAACGACTATGAGATCTGGCAGATGGACGTTAAAACGACCTTCCTCAATAGGAAACTTGAGGAGGATGTGTATATGACACAGCCAGAGGGATTTGTTTCAAAGGTTGGAACAAATCAAGTCTGTAAGCTGCAACGATCCATTTATGGATTGAAGCAAGCTTCTCTTAGATGGAACATTCGTTTTGATGAGACAATCAAAGAGTTTGATTCTATCAAAAACGACGATGAACCATGTGTGTACAAGAAGGTTAGTGGGAGCGCAGTTTCATTCCTTGTATTATATGTTGATGATATATTACTGATAGGGAATGACATTCCTATGCTACAATCGATTAAAATCTGGTTATCTAAACACTTCTCTATGAAGGACTTCGGAGAAGCATCCTATATTTTGGGGATAAAGATCTATAGAGATAGATCTAAAAGGATGCTTGGTTTATCCCAAGGAACGTACATTGATGCAATGCTAAAGAGATTTAGCATGGAAGATTCCAAAGAGGTCTCATGCTGATGAGCCATGGAATACATCTCTCCAAGAAACATGCCCCAAAGACACCTGAGGAGAGAGACCGTATGAGTAAGATCCCTTATGCTTCTGCAATAGGATCTATCATGTACTGTATGATATGTACTAGACCGGATGTTGCTCATGCACTTAGTGTAACGAGAAGATACCAGTCGAATCCAGGAGAAGAGCACTGGAAGGCAGTGAAGAATATCCTAAAATACTTGAGAAGGATTAAGGATATTTTTCTTATCTATGGTGGGTCTGAATTAAAACTCGAGGGCTTCACAGACTCAGGTTTTCAAACGGGCCAAGATGACAGTAAATCTGTTTTGGGGTATGTTTTTACCTTGAACGGAGGCGCAGTGAGTTGGAAGAGTTCCAAGCAGCAAACAGTTGCTGATTCAGTGACAGAGGCAGAGTATATAGCTGCAAGTGAAGCTGCAAAGGAAGCTGTTTGGATGAAGAAGTTCATAACTGAACTTGGTGTGGTTCCTAGCATTGGAGAAGCAGTTCCCGTTTACTGTGACAACACAGGAGCAGTTGCACAGGCTAAGGAACCGAGGTCTCATCAGAAATCTAAACACGTGTTGCGACGATTTCACTTGATCAGGGAGATCATTGAAAGAGGAGACGTCACCTTGGAGCGTGTAGACTCTCAAGACAACATTGTAGATCCATTTACTAAAGCTTTAACACAACAGCAGTTTGATCGTCACTTAGAGAAGATGGGTATGAGATACTATGGCTATTGGCTTTAGTGCAAGTGGGAGATTGATAGTAGTGTGCATACAAGCCAATCATGTATGATGATAAAGCACATACTTTGTAAACAATCTTATTTATTTATTAATAAAATATTCATTTATTAAAGGCATTTAATTATCTACATGTTGCTATTTTTATAATATGTAAATAACCCATAGTTTTAAGCAATGCTTTTAGAATCATGATGATGATCATGCTAATGAGATCTAAATTCTTAGAAAGTTTTAAAACTAAAATAGTTCCCAATCGTGGGATTACTAAAAAGGGGATTAGTAAATCCGAATAGATTAGTACATATGTTGCTTGCTCATTGGATGAGGATGATTGATCTCATGATCATTTGTGTGGAGACACTAAAGCAAGTATGTAGGTGCTTATGGGAGAATAAGTTCACTGAACGTGACTCGCTATGGAATACCTAATGGAGTTTTACTCACCTGTCAATAGGAATTCCTAATGTGATAGTAGTACAAGTGATCCTTGGACTTGAGATCATCATAGTATCTTGTATGTAACAAATTATACTTTGACTTATTCCTTAAGGCCTTTTAAGGCATATATAGGGTATTCTTGGGTATAATGAGTTACATATGGAGATAATGTATGATCAATAAAGAATCTACCACCTCTAGTAAAAGAGGAGATATGTCCTATGTGATTCGTTAAATGACAACCCAGGAATCCTTGGCCAAGGTGGAATGAAATTAGAAAGGAGTTTCTAATTTGCATTATTTGGAGTTGTGCATTTTTCAATCGAAATACATATAATTAAATAAAATAAGACTTGACAATAAATCCATGTCTTATATTTAATTGGGACATTGTATGGTGGAAGGATTGAATTGTACGATAACTATTTACTCACAGGTTCTTTTATGATTAATGTTGAAATCTATATTATCTGGAAAGTCGTTGATCGCTAGGGAGGCTTATCCCTATTGTAGAATAAATATTATTTATTTAAATATATTATTAGTTTAATTTATTTATTTAAATAAGATTAGAATTGTTCTAATTGATTTATTCACAACCGGTTTAATATAGAGAACCTAAAGGGTCACACCATAAAAGGAAGAATAATTATTTATGAAGGTAATGGCATAATCGTAATAATGCATTAAGTGTAATTAATTTAATCTATAGTGATAGAATAAATTAAATAGCTTAATGTTTATTATTTAATATTTTAAAAATATTAAATATAAATTAATAAGAGGAGTCTTATTAATATTATTACAATTATTATTATTTTAATTTCTAAAAGAGTTTAGTAATTAATTTAATATTAGTACTCTAATTTATTCCTAATAAGATTAGGAGACAAATTAATTAAATGAATTTAATTAATTTTTCCCAATGTGGTGGGAAGCCTAAATTAATTAAAGGAGTTTAATTAATTAAATGAAATCCCATGTCTAATAGGATTAGAAGGGTTGACCAATATCTATATAAGAGGAGTTTTATAATAGATATCTGTTGATGAAATTCCAATTGTTGGAGAGTAGTCCTTTTCTATAGAGGATAGAAAACTAAGCCAACCACCCTCCTTCTTGATAATTCCTCTTCCTTGGTGGATCACCTCTAGAGGCTAAACACTTGGATGGCTAACGTTGATCAAAGGAAGGAATCTAACCCGAAAATTCAAAGAGATCACGAAGAACAAGGAGTTGAACTAGTACCTGTGGAAGTTTCGTTCTACAAGGGTATGATTCCATAACTTCTTATTTATCGTTTTAAATTAATAATTTGCATAAAGGATGATCCGGGTAATGGTTTTGTAGAAAATTTTAAACTTTGATATACCATGCTTCCGCTAATTTTTACAATTTGATTGCGTCACAATTTCGTACAAACCCAACACCACATGCCTGCCAGCTCACCCCCTTGGTGCGCCGCAGCGCACCTATTCCTACACAAAGATGGCGTAGCAGTGCGACTTATTGACCAGACAACTTTGACTGGCGCCGCAGCGCCTATCCAAGGGAAAAGGGCGGTGCTGCAGCGCCACCTCCGGTTCCCAAGCAAACAGCAGTTTATTAATGACCTAAAGTTGGAGAGTTACACTTACTTATCATTTTTCAACAGCCTCCTTATCATTCTCAGCATAGCAAATAGCTTAGAGAGAGATAGCTTAGTAGAGAAGGAAGTTGGATATTCAAAGAAGAAAAGTTCATTGCCTCCTTCATTGCTCGGATTCCACACGACGAAGAGAAGAGTTGGAGCTAGAATACTTCAAAACATGAGTTTTCTTTATCTAAGTATTTCTTTTATTTGTGTATTCTGAGCATATTGAACACATTGATAATGTTATTTGGTTCTATAGTTATGAACTAATTACATTTCTAGGATTGCAATGTAACCGTATGATTAGTTTAATTGAATTTCTCTCCTATTTATTATAATGAATCATGTTTGAATGGGTTATTGTATTTCATGCTTTATTTATTAATTGCTTGACTAAGTAATTGATACGAGTATTGATTTGATATTGGAAAATGGACTTTAATGCTTAACCATAAATATAATGTCACTTGTTATGATCATTCCTATGGGAATGAGGGCATATCGTGCATAATAAAATAAGAATATATCTATTTTCCTTGTGTAACATTTGAGAGTTAAAGCTTAATGACTCTTAGTCTACTTTATTTCACCTTAGAAATATTGTGATTTATTTAGCTAGGAGATTTGCATTTGATCATCGGAAGAGGCTTATGTATACATAGCATTCTCGGTTAACCATTCTTGTGATTTGTTAGATAATTGGAGAGTTAGGAGGTTATACGAAGCATTAGGGGAGTTGTAATCCTAGCTTGTCATATTTGATACAACTTTTTCTTACCATTTACTATTTTAATCATATTGCTTTAAACACACCATCTTTATTTACTTGTTTAGATAAGAACGAATTGATATAATTTTAGTATTTGAATAACCTCAGTACTATTTCCCTATGGGTTCGACACTCAACTTATTATTGTATTACTTGTTTAACCGCGTATACTTGCGGGTGTTTATATGATCGTTAAATCGACCAAAAAGTTTTTGGCACCGTTGTCGAGGACTTAGTATTATTTTTTTTCAATATTAATACTAACTCAAGACGATCTTAATTTAAACTGATTTTCTGTTTAAACTTTTTCTCAGTTACTCTTGATTGTGTATGCCATCGCGCAGGAATCGGAATATAATACCTCTTGATCTGAGGTTGACATAACATTTAGACGACTGAGAAGAGAGAGAGCTCGAGAAAAACCAACTCCAGTTATTATGGCCGAGGGAATTCAAAAATCTTTGCAGAATTATGCCATGCCCCGCATCACAGATATTCAAGCGAGCATACTAAGGCCCGCGATTCAAGCAAACAACTTTGAAATCAAGTCGGGTACTATTCAAATGATACAAAACAATTTTCAATTCGGAGGATGCCGAATGATGACTAGAATGATCATTTGATAAACTTCGTGGAAATCTGTGACACTTTCAAATGTGGTGGAGTATTCGATGATGCTATCAGGCTTATATTGTTCCCATTTACTCTTTGGGACAAAGCCAAGAGTTGGTTGCATTTGTTTTCGACGGGCTACATTTCAACCTGTGCTGATTTGGCTTAGAAATATGTGGCGAAGTTCTTTCAGACCGGTAAAACAGCAAGGCTAAGACATGATATCACATCCTTCACACAACATGAATCTGAGTCTCTATACGACTCGTGGGAGCGATTTAAGGATTTATTGAAACGATGTCCACACCATGGATTTCCCGTTTGGCTTCCAATTCAGACCTTCTATAACGGATTATCCGGTTCTACTTGATCGAGTATTGATGTCGCGGCTGGTGGGGCCTTAATGGCAAAGAAATTTGATGAATGTTATGACTTGGTGGAAACCATGGCTGCGAACAATTTTCATTGGCTTAACGATAGGCAAGCACCACGGAAAGTGGCAGGGGTGTACGAGGTTGATGCAGTTACGACATTATCTGCTCAAGTCCCTTCCCTTACAAAAATAATTGACGCTATGGGGGTGCAAACAGTGCAAAGTGTGGCGGTGCCATGTGATTTGTGTGAAGGAAGCCACCCTACTGATCAATGCGCCATTAGCCGTGAGTCAGTTCAGTTTGTCTCAAATTACGTGCGGCAGCAGAACATCAATGTTCCCACACACTACTTGTAATAACCAAGAATTTTTGTGTTTCATTGTGAATAAATATATTAATTAATATGTGATATATTATGGATGACTAGGTGATTAAGTGATTATATGAATAATAACGAGTATTAGTTCAAGTGATAATAGATTTAATGGACTAAGAAGGATAAGTAATTTAAACAAGCCTAATTGTTTATTTAAGCATTGAACTTGTAGATAATTTGGTTTAAGAGCAACTAAACTGTTAAACTGGCCCAATAGTAAATGTATAGGGCAAGTACACTAATAGCACAATTAATTAGTTATGGAGGCCCAAGCCCATTAGTAGCCCAAAATAATTAATTGCAAGCCCAAAAGAATTCATTGCAAAAGCCCAATCTTGGCCCACTTGAAGAGGGGTATTTTGGTCATTAAATAAAGTAATTAAAGCATAAAACAAAAACAAAAATGGAAGGATAATAACGGCCAAGTGGCCGGGTTTGAGTGGAGAGAAAGAAGGGAAAAGAATGTTATGATTAAGTAACTTTAGTAGGTGAAGAACTATGTTAGGTGTCATCCTCTCATTCGTCCACCACTTTTATTCTTTCTTGCAAGCAACAATGTAATAAATGAGAGAAATTGTGACACCCCCAAATTCGGGTCTCTAGAACCTTAGAATACGGACCCCCAACTCCTCAAATCCACTGTCAGACGCCAACTCTTCAATTTCAAAAAGGAACCACCAGCTGTTAACTCCTCGATTTCAAATTCAAGCACCAAATCTGTATCTCTATCATTACCTTTATTGAATGCACGGCCTTTGGGTTTCGTGAATTACTGAAAAGACTCTTCTATAAAACCCCAGAATCTCCCACTTAGATAGCTTTATCTGCTCATTTGAATTTCAAAGACTCTCTAGCTTTCCTTCCTTCTCTGGTTTTCTTCTTCTTAGTCAAATCGTCATCGATGGCTGCACAGAACTCCGATAACCCCACTACCCAAACCAGTCAGGAGATAAATCCCAAACCAAAACACTCGTCCGGAAAGAGTCTCCCCCATCCTATTCCTGAGATCCCCCCTTTCGATTTCTCATACGAGCTGCAACACCCCATTGCTAATACTCCCTCTAATTTCTCAGAGGATGATCTCGACATCATCCAAAAGCGATACCAAATCCCTGACACTCACCATCTGAGAGTGCCCATTCCATCCGAGCGAATGTACCAACGTCCAGAGGGTTGGATTGCTATGCCCATCACCTTTTTCGAGAAGGGGATTTGTTTTCCTCTTCATGCCTTCGTCATTTCCCTTTTAGGGTTCATGGGTGTTGGATTCGCCCAATTTGCTCCTAACTCCTACATCCACATCCTTGCTTTCATCGCCTTTTGTAGCGAATTAGGGATTCCCCCTTCCATTGACTTATTCTTCACTCTTTTTACTTCTGGCAAGTCCCGCGAAAAGGGATTCAAGGTTTTAGGCAAACAGGCTCCAAAACCCAACTATAAATTTGATAAACGCCCCCTGATGGACACTCCGTCAAGTAATAAGAAGTGGTACGAGAAGTGGTTCTTCGTTAAGGGGCCTAAGATATCCTCCATCCCAGAATAGACCACTACTGCTCATGTTACTTCAGATCTTGGTGATATCCCAGAGGAGCGTGTCCGGGAGATAGCGAAGATTATGGAAAAGCTTCCCATGAAAGAGTGGAGCTTCGCCCTCCTAAGCAAGCAGGCATGGTTGTACAACCATAAATGTAAGTCCAAAGTCAATGTTTATGTAGTTTCTTGAATCTTCTTTTAATATCTATTCTGAAATACATTTTTTTAACTTTGCAGTATCTCTTATCAAGCCCACCTCCTCCGATCTGAAAGAATTAGAGGAGTTTCTGTCTACCGAATCAGCCCAAGATCCCCCCGAGGTTCAAGAAACCGAAGGGCAACTTGCTAAAGACCAAACTTCCTAGTTACGAAATCCCACTCTCCTATAGGACCAAGCCATCTTCGCTACAAGAAGAGGGCTGCCAGGAGGCCCAGACATACTCTAGCCCCTGTCCTCATAGAGAGCCTCCTCGACATGCCTATCGCTGATCGTACTAAGGTCCTCCTTACTAAGAAGTGAAAGGCTAAGGTCAAAATTATACCTCTCACAACCGAAGAGTTGAGGGTACCTCCTTCTGCGTTGAATCAACTTCCACCTCCACCTTTGCCCACCGAACCAGATGAATTCGAGGTTGAACCTAGTTCTCCTCTTATTCGAAAGAAAAAACGTCCTTCGGATGGCCAATTCTTAGGTGAAGACCAGCCAATACCTTCTCCTCAACGATCGAACCCTCCTCTCTTTGGGTCAACGTTCGGAGATTCTCGATCACCTAGCTTATGGCCTGATTAGAATGAAGACTTCCCTCTACACCTCTATAATTCTTTCGTTCTGGATACAGACAACCATCAGTTCGGCAATAACTCCATTGTTGATCTGATGGAAGAAGGCCTGGATAACCAGGCTAGAGTAAGTATTTGACCATTTTCACTTATAAATATCTTCTTTAGGCAATTTATTAACTGAGGACAACTGCAGGCAAATGGAATCTTCGGGCGACTCTATCAAAGATATAAAGAAGCCGAAGCCGAAGAAGAGGCGACTCGAAGAGAAAATGTCGTTTTAAAGTCTGCACTGGCCAAGGAGAGAAGTAAACATGAAAATATTCGCTTCAACTGCAGAGGTCTCCAAGACGATCTTGTGAAGATGAAGGAACAACTGGCAGCAGCCGAAGCCCTTCAACAAAGGACTGCTGAACAAAATGAAGGATTGCTACGGGCCAACGAGCAATTAACTCAAAGTAATCAGAATCTGACCTAAGCGTTCATCGAGGCGAAGAAGTTTGAAGAACGACAATTTGACTTATGGGGCAAAGCTGAGAAGGAACTTCGCGACCTTAAATTGGCCGGCCCCCCTCTTACCTAGGAGCTTCGGAAAGAAATTCGAACTGAATACCGTAAATCCGTCGAGTTAACAAATGAGATAGTTCAGATGTATGCCGAGGGCTATGAACAGGCCCGAAGCAAAGGTAAAGCAAAACTAGCTGCTGCCTCTCTGAATCCACTACTCCTCGACTCTTCTGACGACGAAGACGAAGAGTGATGGCGAAGATAATCTATCCCTTATGAATTTGTACAAATTTCAACAATAATGTAATTTCTTTATTATGTTTAATGAAATATATCTTATCCCTTTTTACTCCTTTTTAGTTTAAATTATACTGCTATTTAAACAATATACAATCTGAGCTTAACACTTCAAATAAAATCAAGTAACAATGTAAGATGAGACTTACTCATTACCGAAGAGTATTATATGTCATTGTTGGAATGAATAATTCACCGATCTTTAAATAAGAACATTAGTTCTGAAGAACTCGTAATGTCATTCAACCTCATAACAATTTGGTAATCCCGTCCTATTCAGCCAAAAAAATATATTTTACTTCGCTACAAGGAGACGAAGGGATCCAACCTTATAATTTGGCGAACTAGTTCTCTCCGGGAGCCGAATGGGTTCGACCAATAATAGTTCGCTTCGCAACGAGGAGACGAAGGAATCCAACCTTATACCAAGCTGGCAACCTCGTTCTCTCCGAGAGCCGAACAGGTTCAACCCAAAAAATATTCCTCTTCGCTTGTCAAAAAAGTCGAATGGATCCAACCTTATAACTGGTGACCATGTTCTCTCCGAGAGCAGAACGGGTTGGACCATCAATAGTTCGCTTCGCTACGAGGAGACGAAGGAATCCAACCTTATACCAAGCTGGCAACCTCGTTCTCTTGGAGAGCCGAATAAGTTCAACCCAAAAAATATTCCTCTTCGCTTGTCAAAAAAGTCGAAGGGATCCAACCTTATAACTAGTGACCACGTTCTCTTCGAGAGCCGAATGGATTGGGCCATCAATAGTTCGCTTCGCTACGAGGAGATGAAGGAATCCAACCTTATACCAAGCTGGCAACCTCGTTCTCTCCGGGAGCCGAACAAGTTCAACCCAAAAAATATTCCTCTTCGCTTGTCAAAAAAGTCGAAGGGATCCAACCTTATAACTGGTGACCACGTTCTCTCCAAGAGCCGAACGGGTTCGACCAACAATAGTTCGCTTCGCTACGAAGAGACGAAAGAATCCAACCTTATACCAAGCTGGCAACCTCGTTCTCTCTGGGAGCCGAACAGGTTCATCCCAAAAAATATTCCTCTTCGCTTGTCAAAAAAGTCGAAGGAATACAACCTTGTAACTGGTGACCACGTTCTCTCCGAGAGCCGAACTGGTTGGACCATCAATAGTTCGCTTCGCTACGAGGAGACGAAGGAATCCAACCTTATACCAAGATAGCAACCTCGTTCTCTCCAAGAGCCAAACAGGTTCAACCCAAAAAATATTCCTCTTTGCTTGTCAAAAAAGTTGAAGGGATCCAACCTTATAACTGGTGACCACGTTCTCTCCGAGAGCCGAATAGGTTGGACCATCAATAGTTTGCTTCGCTAAGAGGAGACGAAGGAATCCAACCTTATACCATGCTGGCAACCTCGTTTTCTCCCGGAGCCGAATAGGTTCAACCCAAAAAATAATCCTCTTCGCTTGTCAAAAAAGTCGAAGGGATCCAACCTTATAACTGGTGATCACGTTCTCTCTGAGAGCCGAATGGGTTGGACCATCAATAGTTCGCTTCGCTATGAGGAGACGAAGGAATCCAACCTTATACCAAGCTGGCAACCTCGTTCTCTCCGGGAGCCGAACAGGTTCAACCCAAAAAATATTCCTCTTCGCTTGTCTAAAAAGTCGAAGGGATCGAACCTTATAACTGGTGACCACGTTCTTTCCTAGAGCCGAATGGGTTTGACCAACAATAGTTCGCTTCGCTACAATGAGACGAAGGAATCCAACCTTATACCAAGATGGCAACCTCGTTCTTTCCGAGAGCCGAACAGGTTCAACCCAAAAAATATTCCTCTTCGCTTGTCAAAAAATCGAAGGGATCCAACCTTATAACTAGTGACCACGTTCTCTCCGAGAGCCGAACGGGTTTGGCCAACAATAGTTCGCTTCGCTATGAGGAGACGAAGGAATCCAACCTTATACCAAGCTGGCAACCTCGTTCTCTTCGGGAGCCGAACAGGTTCAACCCATTGCTTGTCAAAAAAGTCGAAGGGATCCAACCTTATAACTATCAGGAAGAAAAGCCATCATTGGAGAAAAAAGTCACTTTTATTAATAATTGTCGTAGTAGTTATAGACTTTCGGGCTTTGACACTAGTTCTACTAAAAATATTTGCGGAGCCTTCCAGCATGCCAAGTATTCTTAATCTCAGATCCATCTAAGGCTCGCAACCGGTAAGTTTCGGGCTTCGGTACGCTAACGACTTCGTAAGGGCCCTCCCAATTTGGCATGAGTTTACCCATATTCTGAGGTGTAGAAGCCTCTACCTCCCGAAGAACAAAATCCCCAACTTCGAATCTCCAAAGCTTTACCCCTCTGTTATAGTATTTAGCCACACGACGTTGATATGTAGCCAATTTTATCAAGGCTGTATCTCGAACTTCTTTGAACAGATCTAAGTTGGCTTTGAGTCCCTCATCATTATACAATTCTTTAAACTGATTGACCCGAAGACTTGTAGACCCAATTTCCACCGGAACTAGAGCATCAGAACCGTATGCCAGTTTAAATAGGGAGTCTCCCGTTATAGTCCTTGGCGTAGTTCGGTAAGCCCATAACACGCTAAGTAATTCTTTAAGTCATCTTCCTTTGGCGTCATCCAGCCTTCTTTTAATCCCATTTAGGAGTATTCTGTTAGTCACCTCAACTTGCCCATTAGATTGTGGATGAGCAACTGTAGTCTTCAGATGCTGAATTCCTAACTCCTTCAAGAATGCCTCAAATTTTGATCCCACAAACTGGCGTCCATTATCTGAAATTACCACCATGGGAATACCAAATCGGAATACTACTGAATCCTTCAGAAACTTCAAGCATTCTTCCTCCGCGATCAGCCGAAGCGGCTTCACCTCTACCCACTTAGTTATATAATCAATTGCTACTATAACAAAATTGACCTGACCTTTCGCTTTCGGGAGTCTATCCCCCAGACAGCAAAAGGTATAGGAGATAAAATCGAATATAGCTCTTCTGGTGGCTGATGTGGGATCGGACTATTCAACTGGCATTTCGGGCATTTATTCCCATAGCCAGTAGCCTCTTTGAAAATTGTTGGCCAATAAAAACCCTGACGAAGCACTTTATACGCTAACGACTTCGCAGCCATGTGATCACCACAGATACCTTCATGAACCTCCCGAAGGGTATATTCAGCTTCAGACGGAACCAAGCACTTCAGTAATGGAGAGGAATAAGCCCTTCGATACAGATCTCCATCAATAAGTATGAAGTTTGCACTTTTGTATTTCACCTTCTTAGCCAACATCTGATCTGAAGGTAGTACGCCATCTGCTAGATAGTTTATGTATGGGGTCATCCAACAATTAGACCACTCCACGCACATTACTTCCCCATGCCGGATGCTAGCTTGTTTCAGGATTTCCAAGTAAACTGTACCGTCAAAAGCGCTTGATTCAGTAGTAGCCAGCTTCGACAATGCATCGGTGTTTGAATTATTAGTTTGACCAACACCTTAAAATTCACAAGAGCCGAAGTATTGAAGTCGATCTTTCAATTTTGCAAGATACTTAACCATTTTAGAGCCTCGAGCTTCATATTCCCCCAAAACTTGTTTGATGACCAGTTGAGAATCATTGTAAATAATTAACTTCTGAACCTCCAGACTCTGGGCCAGACGCAATCCCGCTAGCACCGCCTCGTACTCAGTTTCATTATTCGTTGCCCTGAATTCAAATCTGATAGCTTGCTGCACTTTGAATCCCTCCGGACTTGTCAAAATGATCCCAGCACCACTAAGGTCCGAAGTAGAAGATCGATCGACATATAAGGTCCAAGAATCGTGAGCCTGTTGAAGTGTAGCCACCATTTTCGTAGATCCCTCCACTTCGTTTAGGCTCCCATCATCTTCAAAAAACGAGCATTCTACCACAAAATCGGCCAAGGCTTGGCCTTTAATAGCTGTCTGTGGATAGTACTCTATGAAGAACTGAGATAATTCCATCGTCCACGTAGCAAGTCTCCCCAAAATATCTGGCTTCCCCAGCACCTTCTTTAGTGGCTGATCTGTATATACCACTATTACCCGTCCTTGGAAATACTGCCGAAGCTTTCTACTAGCAATGATCAAAGCAAAGGCAAACTTCTCAAGGTTTGGATACCTTGTTTCTGCGTCCCTGAGGGCATGGTTCACATAGTAAATCGGGTGCTGCTTACCCCTAACCTCACACACCAAAACTGCTCCTACGGACAATGAACTTGCAGCCAGATACAAATACAAAGGTTCAGTAGGAACTGGCTTCACCAACAGAGGTGCCGAAGATAAGTACCTCTTGATTCCTTGGAAAGCTTCCTCGCACTCCGAAGTCCATTGGAACGTTTTCGTATTCTTCGGCCCTTTCAATGTATTAAAGAGCGGCAAGCACCTTTCTGCCGATTTAGACATGAACCTCCGCAATGATGCTATTCTACCAATTAAACGCTGGACATCTTTGTACGATTGTGGTGATTTCATGTCTAAGATAGCCTGGATCTTCTCTGGATTGGCTTCGATACCCCTTTTGCTGACCAAATATCCCAAAAATTTGCCTGCTCCCAGCCCTAAAGTGCATTTAGTCGGATTCAGCTTCAAATTATAATGTCAAACTGTCTGGAAGCACTCCTTCAGATCGTCCAGATGACCCCGAACAGACATACTTTTCACAATCATGTCATCAACATAGACTTCCATATTCTTTCCTAGTTACTTCGCGAAGACGTGGTTCATCATCCTTTGATAAGTAGCTCCCGCATTAATCAAACTGAACGTCATTTTCTTGTAGGCATACACCGACCGATGAGTAATGAAAGCTGTCTTCGGTATATCCTCCTTGCATATAGAAATTTGATGATATCCCGAAAAAGCATCCATGAAGCTAAGCAAGGCATACCCCGAAGTTGCATCAATAAGTTGGTCAATATGAGGAAGAGGATAGAAGTCCTTAGGACACACCTTATTCAGATCAGTGTAGTCTATACAAACTCGCCATTTTCCATTATGCTTTTGTACCAGAACCACGTTTGCCATCCACTCCAGGTAGTCAATTTCAAAGATAAAATCTGTAGCTAGTAACTTGGCGACCTCCTCGTCAATTATTTTCTGTCTTTTTGGCGCAAAAATCCTTCTCTTTTGCCGAACTGGCTTCTTAGCTGGATCCACTTGCAATCTGTGTTCAGCCACCTTTCGACTCACCCCAGGCATGTCACTAGGAACCCAAGCGAAGACATCGGCATAAAACCGGAGCAACTCCATCAAATTTGTTCGGCAAGGCTCTGGCAATCCCGAATCGATTTTCACAGTCTTCTCTTTCCTTCTCGGAACTAACTCGATATCTTCGGTCTCTCCTGCGGCCATGACTAATGGTTCCGTTCCACTCTCTATAAATGGTTCCATTTCAATAGCCATGGTATGTTTCTTCTTGCTGACTCCTACTCCCGAAGTGATCAGAGCATTTCGATAACACCTCCTCGCCAAGTCCAGATCTCCCGCGACTTCGCCAACTCCCTTGGACGTAGGAAACTTGATTTTGAAGTGGGGAATTAAAGTAACTACCTACAAAGCTGTTAAAGTAGGTCTCCCCAAAATAGCATTATAAGCTGAATCTACATGTACGACGTAAAATTTACACATGATTTAAACCTGTTAGGGAACCGTTCTGAAGACAACTGGCAGTTCAATGGTTTCGGCTACTTTAACTGGTCGTTGCTGAAACCATATAAAGGGGCCTTCTGCCCAATTTCCATCTTCTGTCCATCCACAGGCATCCTGTGATAAGCATGAGCATATAGAATATCTACCGAAGAGCCATTGTCGATCATCATGCTCTTCATATCCACCGAAACGACTTGTGCAGTGATCACCAAGGCCCTTTTGTGTGGTTTGATAGGCTCTGAAGGGAAATCCTCATCTGCGAAAGAGATTACGGAACCCGGGTACGCCCTTTCGGTCTTCAGAGGCTTATCTACCAGAGTCATCACCGAGTCCAGATATCCTCGTCTTTTCTTCCCTACAACCTTTGTAATACCCGTGAATTTTCATATATTATTAAATAAATATATTAATGGAAACGAGAATTTATTTGAATATAAATGATTTTGTGTTATGAGAATGATTAATTCAATTATATAAAATTGAATAATTATAATAATTGAGAAATTATGGAGTTTGCGATAAACTCGTTGGGAGCCTTGTGTGGCACAGTGACGTAATATGAGAATGATTATATTAGTTTAAGCAAACAGTTAATCTATATTAATTGTAGAATATTAATTAATTGTTGTGGAATATTAACTGTGATTGATTAATAATATGTGATTATTATTATTGCAAGAAATATAATAATAATAATGAGCAACGTGTTTATAAATATAATAAGTTTTATATTAAAGTGATAATTAATCATATAAGGGTTAATTAAATTTTATGGAGATTAACAATTATATTGATTGAAATATATAAGCTACATGTTTATGCCTATGTGACAATATGTAGGTAAGTATACATTAAAATAGTACATCATGAATATATGATAAACAATTATTGATTAGTAGAATTTAATAATAAAGGATACAGTGTGATGTGATTATATCCGAGAAAATTATACCAGTATGATAAAAATGTACCTAGATTATATGTGTATAAGTCACACTTACTACAATATGTGAATTATAGTGTGACATTTCAATTAAAGACATGTGCAAAATATATAAATATATATATATGTGTAGATAGCCTAAGTATTTAATACATATGTGTATAATGATTTAAGTGTAGTATAGAAGACTGAGTTTGTTTTGCTGGGAGAGTCACTGTCTCCTTCACGTGAAATACACAAGCTATCCTACTCCCCTATTCTTCCTTAAACTCAGTAACATAGGCTAGCAAATGATGAAGAAGGGTGTGGCTATCATGATGGATTTCAACCACCATTACCAACCCCCTAATAACCTCCCTGCAATTCAAATTTCTGTTAGTTTGAAATGGTAGGCAATAACATTGTCTGGATTATAAGTTCTTCTATAAATATAACCCATCCTCTTCCTAATTCATTTGCTGAGAATTTTAGGCTAAGTAAGTTAAGAGTTATATATATATATATATATATATATATATATATCAGTGTCCTTGAGTAGCAGCAAGTTCAGATTCTAGCAGAAGGTATATTACAGTTTCTTTGTTATTCATTTTCGTTTTCTGTCAAAAGTTCAAATTCTTGATTATGCCAAATTGGTTCGTAATTGGTTTGTAGAACCCTTATATTGTTGTTATATGAACATACATACATGATGAAACCACTATATAGCTTTCTTGACTTTCATTTCCATTTTTGCTCTGCAATTTCTGTAAAACATCAAATTCGTGAAATTGGTTGGAGTTCATGAAATTTGGAATTGATAAATGGCGATTGACTGTTATATAAGCATATATATATATATATATATGTGTGTTAGTAAGTTAAAGAAGTCTAATAGCATCTGGGTATGTTGAAATCGATGAAATGGGAAGTTTGGGGACGGTTTTGGTTGCAGCGAACTGAGTCTGCAATGCGGCGCCGCAGCGCCGATGCACAGCGTTAGCTGCGCGCTGCAGCGCCACAACGCGTCAGTACCAGCGTCTCCCACGCCGCAGAGCCAATCCTAGGGCATTATGCCTGCGCCGCAGCTCCACCCGCGCCGCAGCGCCAGATTGTGCCTGTTGTTGCCGCGCCGCAGCGCCGGCCTCTGTGTGCAGTTTTCTGCATTCTGCAACAAAACTGTTATGTACTAATTGTTTGATTTTTGTTTAAATAAGCATGG
This sequence comes from Panax stipuleanatus, assembly GCA_020205555.1. Lineage (NCBI taxonomy): Eukaryota > Viridiplantae > Streptophyta > Magnoliopsida > Apiales > Araliaceae > Panax > Panax stipuleanatus. The sequence continues at coordinate 44,372,014 of CM035120.1, forward strand.
AAGCATGATTAATACATATATATAAACCTAATGAGGTAATGTAAGCATGTTTTAGTATATTAGCATGCATGGTTAACCAAACGACATATAGTTTGGAAACGAACTTAAAGTTTCCTAAACGAACGTTAACATATATGAAGCATGTTAATATTCTGATTTTTCAAGGCATGTCGGTATGAGGTAGAGATGCATAAAAGACATATTAACTTATGTATATATGGCTCGTAGTATGACAAGAGCATGTTAGACCTCACTATTGAACATATCTAACAAAAATATAAGTTTTGAAGGTTGATATTGACATGTAAAGACCATGTATACATTCTGACTTTTCGAACATGTTTATAGGGCCTTGAAATGCGTGAAAAGCATGTTAACTTATATATATAGGTTTCATAAGGAAGCATGGACATGATAGACCTTATTAATGAACTAAACTAACAAAGTATAAGCTTTGAACGTAAACTTTGGTATGTTATGACGAGAGTTAGAATCTGATAATTTGGACACATGTGATAGTACTCTTAGACTCATTCATGTGTCATGCATGTATATATACCATGATTAGTTGCCGTGATTAAATTTTAGCATAAACGACGCATGTTTTCAAGATAATAACAATGCTAGCTACATATATGCGATACGAGTACTCATGAGCATGCCTAACACAAGTTATATAAAAATCTTATGTGTTTAAAAAGCGAGCATGTTAGACCATATGAGTTCATGTCCTTGAATGGCTTTAAGTATTAACTTAAGAACCTATACCATGTACGATTGGATTTGAAAAAGTTATACAAGCATGAAAGTATCCTTTAAATATGAATACATGCTACGTGATATTATAGGATGTTACTTGAACCCGATTTTGACGGTTAACTTAAGGGGATGCCGTAACTTGCTAAAATGAAATATATTTAGCATTGATTGCGATCTTATAAGATATGAGAATGTGTTTAAACTCTAAAGGAGGAACGTTAAGGATAGAAATTATATTCTATATAACTGTGTAGCTAGGTAAAACCTAGCTTATGTGTTGATCGTATATTCGAAGATAAAATGTGAAGTTTAATTATATAACTAATGAATATCATATATATACGTAACTGTATTACGATAGGAATTCGAAAGTGTTGATTTGCTTTCGTGGATAAACTACGCTAAAGGCAAGTTCTCTTACTTACACTCTTTTAAAGTGCAAGTATCCTAACCGACGCATTTACTTTATGCAAGGAAATCTATGATTGTGCAAGTTTCCTAACTTACACTCTTTTACTGTGAAAGTATTCTATCCTTGTATATTGCGAACTAGTTTCCTACTTAATCGGTTAAATTGAATTAGCATACTTGAACTCTTATTTCATTAAAGCTATTATTCATGTTGAACTTAGTATTATTCTTGAATATTGTGAAAGTGTCTATGCCATTTGATTCGGCTAGACTTATATTATTGGAAAGCAACCCAAACTAATTGATTGGTGCGGGATCTTGTATTTGACTGAGAAGAACAACCTTCTTTGAAGGGAATATATAATTGTCGGAGGACCGACGTGCACACTTGAGTATGATTGATTGTTATGCATAACGATGGTACTTTAGGCTGATCACCTGTTGTACCTATTTTTATTGGATTTTCAGTTTATTACTGTCAATTCTAGTTGAAGTTCATAGTCTTTAGTAACTGCTCAGTATTCAATTATTTAAAATCTTGAATTGACGTATTATTGAATCATATTGATATTATTCTGTCCTTAGCGACTGTTATTGAGAACTGTTATTACTCACCCTTATTATATATTACTTGCTGGGCAATTTGTGCTCATTCTTGCTTTCCCTAAAACATTTCAGTTAAGGCAGAGCATGGCGAACCTTCGGGCGTTGATAAGGGCAAGGGCAAGGCTACCAATTAGCTTGTCTCTTATATGTTTTAAATATTTTAATGTTGTATTAAGATGATGTAGTAAGACTGGTTTTGATTATGTTTAAGCTTAAGTTAGGTTATGTAATAAGTCGTTAATTGATATTATTATGTAATCTATTAAGTACTGTAGGTTGCGAGACTTGGGGGAATAATTATAATAAATCATTGTAAATTATTCTAGAATAGATTTTTCGCTGTGATCGTGTGATATTTAGTTATTATTATCGTAATGTATTACCATGAGCACGTGATGATCCGAATTCGAGAGACCAAGTGGCGGTCCTGGAATTTGGGGGCGTCACAACCTTACCCATGTTTCCCCTAGAGATAACATCTACAACATGCCGTGCCGCCTGGTTCGGCACTGGTTGAACCGGCTGGGTAACTTGTGCTAATTCCCTCTCCCTGGGCAGTTCCCTCTGCCGTTCTCGCCCTGCTACATACTGTACTAGAGTACCATTTTGAACTTTTCTCTCAATGAACTCCTTCAAACTCCAGTAGGAATTCGTATCATGCCCGACTGCCCGGTGGTAATTACAGTATAAAGCAAGATCTCCGAACCCTGGTCGGGGATTGTTTTTAGGTGGTTCGAAGTACGGTTGGTTTTTTATCTGTTCCAAAATAGTAGCCCGATCTGTGTTGAGTTGCGTATACACCTTATTCACCTTATGAGTCGGAACGGGCGGACGATTTCCCCTGGGTGTCCAGTTATCCTTATTACTGCCACTTTTCTTTGACTACTATTAGTTGATTCCTTCCCCTTTTCCTTTGCTCTCTCCGAAGAACCCTATTTCAAACTAGCCATGGCCTCTTCTACCACGATGAAGCCTTCGGCTTTCTCAAACGCTTCGGCCAAGCTTTTCGGATGCTTGAACATTAGCTTCTTTACCAGTTTCTCTGACTCCACCAGATCTAAACCATTCTTAAACAACCCTACTGCCTGAAGATCGTTGAGATCTAAAACCTGCCCCACAGCTTCTCTGAACCTTTTCACGTATTGTCCTAGGGTCTCGCTCAAATACTGCCTTACTTGAGCCAATGATCCCGTGGGTCTTCCCCTTCTCTTATTGCTCCCGAAGCGAGCATGAAACTTGTCACACAGATCTGCCCATGACGCAATCGAATCCGAAGCCAGAGTCCCCATCCACTGCCTTGCGTCTTTTCTCAACGTCAATCCAAATGTCTGACACTTAGCTGCATCCAAATAGTCGTAATAATCCATCAGTCTATCAAATGCTTGGTTGTGGTCGTATGGATCCCAGAACCATCATAACTTTCCATATGAGGTAGCTTCTTGCTAGGATCTATTTTCTCCTTAAGAATTTTCGATGAAAAAGGAGACGTCTTTTTGTCCGAAGTCTCTTTCCCTTGCTGAACCTCTGTTAGCTGCTTTCGAAGTTCTTTCATTTCTTTTGCCAAGTCTTCTACGACCCCGGGTGGCGAAGCAACTTCTTTCACTGGAAAGTTCATCTTCTCACGTTTAATCCGATCTTTTCTATCCGGACTAAACGATCCTGAAGGACTTCGTCTATTACTTCGGCCGGAGCAAGAACTCCCTGTGTGGTGTACCCTCTTCGGACTCTCTGGAGAATGACTTCTTGAACGGCTTCATCGCCCATCCCTTCTACTGTTCCTGTAGTACTCAATACGGGGCACCCTTTTCAAAGTCTCGGGAGAATATTCTCGTGGCCCACTTCGTCTTTTGTTGGGGTAATGACTACAAAACCCACTTTCAGACTGCCTAGAATATTCATCCCTTCTTGCTCTTCGACCTGGTGACCTACCCTGTCTTTCCGATCTAATGTAACTGGATGCCTTATCTTCTTTCTCAGCCACAAGAACCATCTGTTTAGAAATCTCTTCCCTCTTCTGTAAAAGTTCTTTCAGAGCCGTGTCGGTCTCTTTTGCCATCTTCGCCAGGGTAGAAATTTTGTCTGCCTGACCTTCTCGATGTTGGGTCTTAGGCGGTGTACCTACCACCCTTTTCCGATCCTTGTCAGGACTTTTGCTGGCAATATAAAATAACTTCCTCTTGGCACCACCAGGATCTCTAGCGTGAGATCCTCTCGGAACTTCTTGTGATCCAAGTCTATCATGGATACTTACCGAAGGACCCAACCTATCCTTCACTGAGATTCTTTGCGAAGAAGGACTAGCAGTTGTCGGCTGTCCTTCGGCTGTAACCATCTTAGTCTTCACCATAACTTCCGATGTAAGATATTCAATGTTTGTGATTGAAAACAAGAAACACTAGGCCCTCCTTCTAGTGCCAATGTTAACTCCAAGATCTCGCCACGCGCCTCAATCACCAAAACGCGCTTCAATCCTGCACCGTAAACACATCAGCACCAGATCTCGACGGCTTTGGGCCGCCAAAAATCGCTCCGGTGTGAGAATAAGTACAGGTCGAAAAAAGGATTAACAATGGAGGTCGTGCGTTCTAGTGTCTGGAGAGGAAAATATGTTTTGTTACCTTTTTTGTGTAGTGCCTTGTACCCATATATCATCTCACCAACTTGCATATTTTCCCCCGATGCCTACGTCAACTAGCTGCATGCAGGCTTTATCATACTTTGCTTTCCACTAAGTCAACATTATGTTAACTCCTCATTAATGAAGGAGGCTTAAAACAGCTTAGCCCATCTAATCAATCAGCCCTGCTAAACTCCTTTTTAGCTAACCCTTCTCTAATAAGCTACTCATCCACAAGCTGCCACCTGTCTTCCACTACCACCTCCAGCCCAAATTTTATCTAAATAATCACTTAGATAATAGCCCAATGCTCCATGAGTAAAAATGGGTTTGACCCGGAAAGCCCAAAATAAATAAGACTCAACCGGCCCCAAATATCCACGGCGCAACACTAGCAAATGTGGAAATTAGAGAAATTAGCAGAGAAGAACATAATTGCCTGGGATAATGTATCGTTTATGGTACTTGGGAGTTTCAATCACCAGTGATGTTGTCGAATTCCACATTGGTCAATAAACTCTTGGCATACTCTTAATATCTAGAATGCAGCCCGTTATAGTTGGTCAAATTGCACATAATAAACCAAACTTTTCTATTTAAATTATACTTCTTAATTTCTTACAAAAATACTCAACTTTATGTGTTGATATCTGATTCTGTAACTCTCTAATAGAGGTTGAGAGCAGAGTAGAGCAACTGTATCAACCTTTTAAAAGAAAAACTCCTCCCAGGTAGTATTAAAAATAAAAACATGAGTATATTTTTAGGTGAGTATACATAGAACTGAATCTGAGGAGAACTTAATGCAAGAGAACCAGGTTTGTTTTAGAAATTTCATTAACTTTGTCATCCAGGAAACCGCCACATAGGATTTTCAAAATCAGCCACATTGGAATTTTTTTTACCACCCGCATACGGGTGGTATTTATAAGAAGGTGCTTATATATATATATATATATATATACAAGGGCGTAGCTACACACGGGCTACAGTGGGGTACAGTCCACCCCAAATTAAAAATTAGCCCAGTAAGCCCACCCCAAATTTAAATACTTAGCAATTAGCCCATATGTTGTTCTAGTTCATTTATATTTTTATCAAATATAAACTATTTCTTTATATTAAGTAATTCAGTTAATAATTGGGCTAGCTTTTTATAGAGAATTAGGTCAATGTTTCCTCTTCTTTTTTCTTTACCCGTTGCCTTTCTAAAGCGGCTGCTCTTCTCTCTTCAGTGACCAGGTACGAATTGATTGATGGCCTTAAGTGAAATTGATTAATTTGATTTGAATTCAATAAGATATCATGATTCATTGATTCCCATTGCTAGTTGAATTGGGATTATATATCAATATATGGCCATATGGGTCTCAGGGTCTGTACGTTTGTGATTTGTGAATTGTTATTATACTATATGATTTACTCGTATGCTATAATACATGGTTGATTGAAAATTAACAATGATTAGGTACTCAAAACATATCTGATCATGATCGACAAGCCAAGAAAGCAAAAATTTTTAGAGTATGGTACAAGAAAAAAGATTCAGCTTAGTTAATTGAACGGAATAGGCCAAATAGCAGTGCACCTCTTGCATCTGATAAGCATCAACATGTTTCTTCTCCTATACTCCAGCCTAGAGAGTTTGTTCTACTGAACGTCTGGACTTGAATCAGATACTGACAGAGAGTCTGTTCTTATAGTTGAATCAAGTCAATCAACAATACCAGAGATTAGAGAGAATGTCCTTACTTTTGATTCAACATCTAGAGAATTTATTCCTACTCCGCCAGTATGCAATGTTAACAATATAATGGTTAATGAGCAACCTGATGTTATATCTAAGACTTTTGAAGATACGAATTTTGATGTTGGTGATTTAGAACGAGATCCGGGAAAACGAAAGCAAATATATGAATATCCTATTAATCAACGTGACCGAATTCGACGTGCTTATATAAACTTGGGGCCATATCATTATAAACTTTTTGAGTATCCAAGAGTTCGGTCAGGAAACCAGTATCGTCGGTTCAATTATTCTTGGTTCAAAGATTGACCATGGTTAGAGTATTCACCTCTTAAGAATAAAGTATTTTGCTTCCCTTGCTTTCTTTTTGCAAAGGGTCTAAAAGTTAATCCTGCACTGACTACTGATGGATTTAATGACTGGAAAAGAGTTCGAGATGGAAAGAATTGTGTATTTTTAAATCACATTGGAGGTCCATGCTTATTACATAATAGTTGTGAGAAATGCGTTGCGGATTTGATGAAAACACCTCAACATGTAGACATAATTCTGAATCGACAAAGCAGAGATGAGATTTTGAAGAACCAGCTAAGACTCAAGACAACCATTGAATCTGTTCGTTATCTTGCATATCAAGGGTGTGCTTTTCAAGGTCATGACGAGTCTTCAGATTCTAAAAATCGTGGTAATTGTGTTGAACTTATAAAGCATACAACAAAGTTTAGTCCGGAAGTTGTTAAAGTTATTTTAGGAAATGCCCCAAAAAATGCTACATACACCTCACCCACAATCCAGAAGGAGATTTTAAATATTCTAGCAAACAAAGTGAGAATGCACATTCGAGGAGAAGTTGGGGATTCTGGCTTTTGTATTCTTGTTGATGAAACACAAGACTCAGCTCATAAAGAGCAAATGGCTATTATTTTGAGATTTGTCGACAAAGAGGGTTTTTTAAGAGAACGATTTTTTTGATATTGTGATGGTTGAAGACACTACTGCGGAGACACTTCATCAAGAGATATCTAAAGTTCTTCTCCATCATAATTTACAAGTTGAAAGATTAAGAGGTCAGGGGTATAATGGTGCTAGTAATATGAGAGGTGAATGGAATGTGTTACATGCATTATTTATGAGGGATTGCTCATATGCATATTATGTACACTGTTTCGCCCATCAGTTACAATTGGTCTTGTTTGCAGCTTCAAAAAAAGTTGATCCTATTTGGAAATTCTTTTTCTTCCTTGAGTTATATTGTCAATGTCATTTGCGCTTCTCCAAAACATCATACTGAATTTCATGTTGCTCAAGTTATGCATATTACAGAATTGGTTATAGCATGTGAGCGTGGAACAGGTAGAGGACTCAATCAGATTGGTACCTTACATAAACCTGGAGCAACTCGTTGGGGTTCTAATTTTACTTCAGTTTGTGACTTGATAGATAAATATGATGCAACTTGTACCGTTCTTGAATTTGTTATGGATGATAAAACCACAGAGTCTTTACGTGCGGAAGCTGATGGTGCTTGCAATCCAATTAGATCATTTTAATTTATATTCATCTTGCATTTGTTGAAAGACATGATGGGACTTACTGATGTCTTATGTCGAAAGTTGCAGCAAAAATCTCAAGATATTTTGAATGCTATGAATTTGGTGGAAATTACAGTGAATTCTCTTCAGAAATTAAGAGAAGACGGTTGGGAAGATTTTCTTGAAAAAGTGATGTATTTTTGCAGAAAGCATAATATAGATATTCCTGACATGGACGGTCAATTCAGTATGAGTTCACGTCGCTGTAATTGTCAACAAAAAAATATAACAACTGAGCATCATTATCGTGTTGACCTATTTTATGCTGCAATAGATTTCGAGTTGGTGGAATTGAATGGCAGGTTCAGTGAAAGAACAAAGGAACTTCTTATTCTTAGCTCATCTTTGGACCCTTGATAATATTTGCAAACTTGTAGAGAAGTTTTATCCCCGAGATTTCTCTAAACAAGAGTTACATCGCTTGAAAAGCGAGCTGACAATTTATGAGTTTGATGTACCTCATGATGATGTGCTCAAGAATGTTACTACTCTTGCTGAGTTATGCCAAGGATTATTTGAAACAAAAAAATCAACGACATATCAAATGATTGATCGATTAATTCGTCTTGTTTTGACTTTGTGGGTTTTCACAACAACTACAGAGAGATCATTTTCAGCTATGAAATGTATCAAAACAATGTTGTGCAACAAGATGGAGAATAACTTCTTAGCTGATAACATGATTGTCCACATCGAAAAGGAGTTGATTGAGAACTATGATGCAGACTCAATAATTACAGAATTTGCTTCTATTCAAGAGCGAAGAGTGCAATTTGACTAGGTATGTTATTATGTCTTGGACGTGTGACAAACTGGATTTTTAAGAATTTATAAATGAGAATTTAATAAATAAAATTCTTATTATGAGACGTTCAGTTTGAGAATGTGTATGTGTCATATATTGTGAAATATGTGATTTGGTGTGAAAAGGATTTAGATATTAATTTTAATATTTATTGATTAAAATAAATATTTTAATTAATTTATTTATTGAGTTAAATAAATGATTATATGATTATTATGGAGTAATTTAATTAAGTGTAATATATTAATTAAATGAATATTTAATATTTATTTTAATTAATATGTAATGATTTTATGTTATAGTTCTCATTTAATTGAGATAATTAAATTTGATGAAGTTATGTGGTAATTGTTACATGAAATTATAATTAGCAAGTAATTATAATATGACGATTTTTATGTAATTAATTGATGTTAACTTTTAATTAATTAAATTAGAATATTAAGATTTAATTAATTAAAGTATAACATTAAAAATATGTGATAAATGATTTATTAAAAGAATTAAAAGAGTTTTTAAAACCGTTTTTCCAAGCAAGACCCTTGCACTGTTTTAAATTCGTTTTGCCAAATGGAGCCTTAACTACTAAAAATCTGTTTTTAAAATAATGTTGTTTTGCCAAACAAGCCTTAGGGCTTTTAAAATTCTAATTTTTGTAACTTATATATTAAATTGGTAATTAGTATATGATATAAGTATAGGAATTAATAGCTAATATTTATGTATATTATATATGTATAATATATATCTATATGCCAGTTTATGTTTTGTAAAAATTACGTTAGTTTAGAAAGAACAAAACAAAGAGTTAAACAAAGAGAAAAGTTCAGAGAAAAGATAGAGAGAAAAGAGAAGAGGAAGAGAGAAAGAAGGTAGAGGAAGAAGAAGTTTGAGGGAATCAAACGCCTCACCATCATCATCTTCATCTTGTTCTCCTAATCAAAGCAACAAGGATATAATCTCAATTCCTTGTTTTTAAATATAGTTTTATGATTCTTCATGAGTATTAGTTCTCTGTGTATGTGAATTAACGAGAAATTTATATAAAAATGATGTATATGTATGAATTTTGTGTCAAATATGCTTATAATTGGTTTATATTCTTAATTAGGATGTTTAATCCATGTGTATATGATGAACATAAGGGATTCATATTCATCAAGAAGTTACAGTGAATATATTTTGAAAATATATGGTTTTCTTTAAAATCAAAAATTTAAGTTTTATTGTTAATTGTTGTACAAATTGATTGTGGATTCTTGTTAATTGTCAAGAAACGAATTCAAATATGTTTTGAATTGTGTAATTCGTTTTAAAAATAAATTATAATGATCAATTTTCTCAAGAACACTTAACAATAGCTTTTCTTTAAAAATCATTAAATTGGTTGTTTTAAATTGTGTGTTTTGATGATTTCATATGTTAAAACATGTTAGGAATTTAGAATTTATATTTTCTATAAAGTCTATACGAGTTGTGTTGACTAAAATTGGGAATTGGTGTGGAGAAATAAGTCAAATTGGCTTTTTCTCTACACAGTTCGCGAAGCAGTCTTAGTTCGTTGCAGGGGGCCCGACCCGGCGGACATGTCAAGCCTAATACCCCCGCCCCAGCAGAGGGTATGCAGAAAATAAAATTCGTTTGTTTTTTTATGTGGCTTTTAGTTCATATTATGAAAGCTAAGTTTATGTGGTAAATTTGATGATATGTTAGCATACCTTAAAATGCTAAATAATAGTAATGAGTTATATTAATAAAATATAATGTGAATAATTATAATTAAAGTGAAGGTTTTATTTAAATTATAATTTGTTAAATTATAATGAATATAGTTTGATTAAAGTAAATGTTTAACTTGAAGTATAATTTGTTTAATTATAACTTAATATGTGATTATAATTTGGAATAATTATAATTAAGGTGAATGTGTAATTTAAATTATAATTTATTTAATTATAATTTAATGAGTGCATGAATTGAAATTGATTAATTATAATCTAAGTAATTACTTAATTTAAATTATAATTGGTCTAATTATAATTTAATGCATGATGTAGTTTGATTAATTATAAATTATAATTTGTTTAATTATAATTTGATTAATTAGAGTAATGGTTTAAATTTTTTAATTATAATTTGATTAACATAAGATATAATTATAATTTTATTAATTATAATTAAAGTGGATGTTTAAATTATAATTTATTTAATTATAATTTAATATGAGTATGTAATTATTAATTGATTAATTATGTGAAATGTAATATGATTGTGTGATGTGATTAATTATGTGGTAATTAATTATTAACTTATTAGAGGAATGAGTTAACCTAAATTGGTTAACTAACTATGAGGATTAGCTATGTGATAATTAACTTATATTGTTAATTATACATATAAATTTGACAGTGTGTGTCAAATAAATGGGAGAGAACTATGAAGTGTAAATTAGAATTTACTTAAGCGATTGGTAAGTGTTATTAGGTGACTAATAGTTGATGTGTATGGTAATACGTTATGTAGGATTCATGAAGCAGATAATTATAAGCTATTTTCGGTAATTGGTAATCTACGAGCCAGGCAAGTCTTCCGGTTCCTATTTTCTATGTGAACTTGATGATATTATGAACTGTTTTAAATTGTATTACAAAGAGCATGATATGTTATATATGTTGCAAGCATGAAATGTTAAAGTCAATTTATGACTGCATTAATTAATTAAAGAATGTGGATTGAGTAAGGAACTCAATCTCTATATTTGTTATGTGAGTTAAAGCATGTATGCTATGTTACTTTAATGATTATGAGATGTATGTTGAGCATGTTATTATGTGCTATGTGATGCATGAAAACTGTTAGATCTTGCTGAGCTGTCGAGCTCACTCTTGCAAATAATCATTTTTGCAGGTCAAGGATGCAAGGTAATGATACGTGCTAATTGAATTATAGAGATCAATGTTCAAGAATATTACTTATGTTAGATGAGAAATGTATTTGATGTTTTGATTGTATCATCATAGTTAAATTGTAAGTTAAGTTATCCGATGTGTATGGATAATATCTATAATGTAAGACTTTGTATAGTAACTTCGATGAAGTGATTCATGTAATAAATCTGAATCAAAGATATGTAACGGTAAAGGTTGTGATTCAGGGCAATAAGGAAAGAAATATATAAAAGTTTTAATTATTCCGTATTTTTAGTGATTGTATCATCGACTAATGATGTAAAATTAGAATAAAGTTGTATTATTAACGATCGAGAAGGAGAATTATATTGTATGAATTTTGGGGTCGTTATAGGACGTACGTTCGTTATCAAAATTTTATTAATGTTATAGTGAATTAGTGATGATTTTGTTTATTATTCAATTAGCTACGTAATTTTATGACATATACAGTTATCTTAATATATAGTTTAATTTAAAAAGAAAATGTATGTAGTGAACGTTCACGAAATTTTTTTTCTATCCCACCCCAAATCATAATCCTACCTCCGCCCTTGTATATATATATATAGGCACCTTCCTTCCGTATGATCTCGTCATTTTCCCTACTCCTCTTTTTTTGGGACCAATTTCGAACACTAAACCCAGCTTCTTTCGCATATGCATTATAATTTTTTTTTAACATCATCTAGTGTTTGAAATTCTTGACCTATCCAAGGCTTGAGTTCAAGTGCTACATGATGATTGTAAACAATATTCTCCCTGCTCTCTGCTTCAAGCTCTATATTCCCCCCCCCCCACTTCCCCCTACATCATCGTCTAAATTATCTTCATTTTGTACTTCAAAGTCCACATTATCTATTTTAACAAACTGACAAAAGTATAAGTAATTAGTATGAAGAAAAAAAAATCAACATGTTTAATCCTAAATGAAAAAATTACAACGAATATAAGTAATATTTTCCAAAAACAAGGGTGAAAGTATTAAAAATTAACATTTTAATCATTAACAAAAATAATTAAATCAATAATAATAATTATTAATCTCTAACCTATAAAATTTAAATTTACACCAATGAGAAAGTATTAAATAAATTTCAAAATTACAAATGAGAAATCATACCTTGAAATTGTGGAGAGAGGTCGTAGAGAGAGAATCAAAGATGAGAGAGTTGAAGAGTGTGTTGAAAAACAGAAGTCCTAAATTAAACCCACGAGGTAAAAATGTAATACATCTTGAATTTTTGTAAATTAGCTCGTAAAATTTAAAAAATAATATGAATTTGTTTAATTTTGATTGATACAATAATTAATATTTATACTACTTAAAAAGAATTTTCAAGTAGGAAAAAAAATCATATTACAATTTGAATTTTAGAATTTAGCTAGTTAATTACGATAAAATTAAATGAACCTCTATTTTTATAAAACTGAGAAAATATCAAAGATCATATAGCTGCTTAGTGATTGGATTAATTGATTTACGTGTTTGGAAAGATATTATCTCTCTCCCCAACATGATTTATGCATTAATTCTCTCTCTATATGTATATTATATATATTTAGTATCTCACTCACCCGCCACATAGGATTTTTAAAATCAGCCACATTGGATTTTTTTTACCACCCGCATGCGGGTGGTACTTATAAGAAGGTGCTTATATATATATATATTAGGGGAAAACACACAAAAAATAATAATTGCTGGAAAAGAATTATGACTCACATATTAGCTGATGTGGCAAATTTCTATGGGCTAATATGTGGGTCATACGTGTGAAAATATCAAAAAGTGATGTGAAAATATCAGTTTCTTATATATATGGTAATGATTCATAACATGTATTTGTTATAATCAAAAATGGGTATATACCATCTCTATCGTTCAATATAGGAACTAACGGTCGATATTAATTCACGATCGCTACTATTTGTAGGGGACGACGGATTACGTCCGTTATTAATATTAACGAACGACAGTAATATTTTCAGCGTCATCCGCTACTACTAGTAGCTGACAACACCCGTCATCTGCTACTACTAGTAGCGGACGTAAATTAATCTTGGCCATTAGTTACTATATTGAACGATAGAGATAGTGTATGCTCATTTTTGATACATAGCAAATATATGCTATGGATCATTCCTCACACACACACACACACACACACACACACACACACACATATATATATATATATACTTGAAGAATATAAATAATGTTTTTATTGAATTATTTCTATTGGATAATCAATTTTTTTAAATCCGGATATGAATATACCTGTATATTATTATATTTTTGCATACAAACTGCTTGCAGCGGAGGCAGTAAAACATGCGGTGATAAGAAAGGAAGAGAAAATGAGCCAGAAATTATCGAATCTAACAAGCTCTTCATTCAATTAGCAGTTTGCACCTACTGAAAAGGTGCCAGAGTGAAAAGAAAATAAATAAATAAATAAAGTAGTCATAGTGGAGACAGGAAATTTAAAGCCAAATCACATGCAAAATGTCTTTATTACTACTTGAATGGAATAAGATACAAAATGTGATCCCATCAAACACTTTTTGTTTCATCATTCTCTGATTGCGTTTCACTAAAAAAAGACTATCAAATAACAGTTCAAGAATAAAAAAGACGAACTGAATAAATCAGGAGTGAAAACATGGCAAGGGCTGGACATCGCTCAGACAATCCTTTCTAACTCCCTTGCATAACTTAGCGTCTGAGTTATGAGCTTCAGAGATGGTATCTCCTTGCAAGGTGCAGATTCTTTTGCCTTCTGAAAAATCACAGACCCATTCTTCACAATTCCATGTACCATTGATAATCAGTTCTTCGAGAAAGCTCTATATGATTTGGGAGCTAGTATCAATTTGATGTCACTCCCAATTTATCAGAAACTTGGTTTGAAGGAAGTGAGACCTACAAATGTGACATTGCAGCTGGCAGATAGATCACTTATTTATCCGCGAGGTATAGGTGAAGATGTATTGGTTAAAGTGGATAAATTCATCTTTCCGACAGATTTTATTGTGCTAGATTTTGAGGAAGATAGTGAGATACCAATTATTATTGGGCGACAATTTTTAGCAACAAGGAGAAATCTTAGAGCATTCACAACAGTTTCTCCAATAAGCTCTCTATCCCCACATTTGAAGAATATATCAATAAATTAATATCCAACAGTTTCTTTATCTTTATATAATTCTCTATTTTAATCCCTATATATGATTTGATTCCTCAGAGTGAGGGAATCAAAAGAGCGTTCCCTATTTATGTAAAATGACACTTCACACCCTATTTATTACGATTTTATGTTGGTTAAAGGATCTTATCTCACTTAATTACTGATTTGGGTATGCCTATCAAATTCACTCATTTTTTTAAATAGGGGATTTAGAAAAGAAAGAGAACTATAAAAAATTAAAAATCAGTTAAATTTTGATTTTGATCATTTTTGTAAACAATATTACTACTAATTATAAATTTTATTATTTATAATTAAAATAATATTGTTTTAGTTCTCATAAACACATAATGATCGTTGCACTTTTTGATTTCTAGCCATATCTATTTTTAAATTAAAATAATTGCAAGTTTTAAATTCAAACAACAATTACTTCTAAATAAAAAATAGTTACAACGGTCAAAACATGATTTGACTGTTGGAACTTTCAAATTTTAAATTTTAAATTTCAAAATTTAATATTTAAGGAATCAATATAAGGAATATGTTGGGTACATAGTGAAAAAAATTGAATCCCTATCCTACAGAATGACCCAATAGCATTGCAGAGTAGGGATAGAGATAAGAAAACTGTTGTGAATGCTCTTATAAATGTGCAAAAAAAAAGAGTTAACCATGCGTGTTCAGGATCAAGAGGTCACGTTTAATGTCTCTATAAAATTCCCAAATGAAGCAGAAGGATGTTTTTAGATTTGCCTAATTGTAGAAGTAATGGATGAGGTATCTGTGGAAGTTGTCTTTCAGATCACCTTGAGACCACATTGGTTATTTCATCTGCTTCAGATTTTTTGGCCTCAAATGAGTATGTGCAACTGTTGGATTTAGCTCTACGGTTTTCCAGATTCAAGCAACATTATGAGACTTTGGATCATTCCGAAAGCTCATCTACGCGGGCAAATCTATCTTTGGAAGAACTACCTACATTGGAACTTAAACCTCTACATAATCATTTATAGTATCCGTATTTAGGTGATTCTTGTACTTTGCCTGTTATTATTTCTGCTTCACTTAATAAATTTCAGTAAGAGAAGCTCTTGCGAGTACTTCGAGAATAAAAAATAACTATAGGATTGACATTGGCCGATATTAAAGGGATTAGTCCCTCGTTCTGCATGCATAAAATTCTTCTTAAGGATGATGCTATACCGTTGATTAAACAAATAATGTCGACTAAATCCTATCATGAAGGAGGTGGTCAAGAAGGAGATCATCAAATGGTTAGATGCGGATATTATTTACCTGATCTCCGACAGTTCATAGGTGAGTTCGGTGCAATGTGTTCCTAAGAAGGGTGGCATGATTGTGATGATAAATGAAAATAATGAATTAATTTCGACACGTATGATAATGGGTTGAAGAGTATGCATGGACTATCGCAAGCTTAATAAAGCCACTCACAAAGAACATTTTCCTTTGTCATTTTATTGACTAAATGCTTGACAGATTGATTGGGCATTAATTTTATTTCCTTTTAGATGGGTATTTCGGCTATAATCAAAATGCAATAGCATCTAAAGACAAAGAGAAGACAACATTTACTTGCCTATATGGAACCTTTTCATTTCAAAGGATGTCTTTTAGATTATATAATGCGCCCGCAACTTTCTAGAGGTGCATGATGGAAATATTTTCTAATATGGTGGAACACAATCTTGAGGTATTCATAGATGATTTCTCTATTTTTGGAGATTCATTCGACTTATGTTTAGAAAACCTGGTTCTGGTATTAAGGAGATGTGTGGAAATAAATTTAGTATTAAACCGGGAAAAATGCCATTGTATGGTCCAAAAATGAATAATTTTGGGGCACAAGGTCTCTTCGAAGGGGTTAGAAGTAGATAAGGCCAAAATCGAGACAATTGAGTAGCTTCCACCACCGTCATCCGTAAAAGGGATTAGGAGTTTTCTCGGTTATGCAGGGTTCTATCGGCGTTTTATCAAAGATTTTTCAAAGATTATAAAGACCTTATGCAATCTGTTAGAAAAAGATGTGCCTTTTGTTTTTAATAGGGCATGTCTTGAGGCTTTTGAGGTACTGAAAAAGAAACTAATTACTGCTCCAATTATAGTTTCTCTAGACTGGAACCTTCCATTTGAGTTGAGTGCGATGCTAGCAATTATGCGATTGGTGCGGTGTTGGGCAAACATAAGGAGAAAATATTTCAGGCTATTTATTACGCCAGCAAAACACTTTCAAATGAATAACTCAATTATACAACCACTGAGAAGGAATTATTGGCAATTGTTTATGCTTTCAAAAAATTTCAGGCTTATCTCATTGGTATGAAGGTAATTGTATTCACAGATCAGTCGGTAATAAAATATTTATCTCAAAGAAGGATGCTAAACCACGACTGATACGATGTGTTCTGTTGCTCCAAGAATTTGATCTAAAAATCTAAGACAGAAAGGTGAAAGAAAATCAGGTGGCGGATCATCTTTCCTGACTTGAGAATCCTGAACAGCAAAAAGGGGATGGCACGGTGATTAATGAATTCTTTCCAGATGAACAATTATTTTTTATGACACAAGAAATACCATAGTATGCTGATTATGTGAACTATATTGTGAGCCGTGTATTTCCTTCTGAATTAAGCCATCAACAAAGTTTTTTTTTACATGAGGTGAAATATTATTTGTGGGATGAACCCTTCCTATTTAAACAATGTGCGGATCAGATGTTGAGAAGGTGTGTACCCTAGGAAGAAATAGAAAACATACTTTAACATATTGTCATTCATCAGTCTACGGAGGACATTCTGGGGGAGAGAGAACAACATCGAAGATTCTTCAATCAGGCTTCTATTGGCCAACTCTCTTCAAGGATGCTCATACTTTCATATCAAGATGTGACAGATGCCAATGAACTGGTAATATTTTGAAGCAACACGAAATGCCCCTAAAAACTATCTTAGAGGTTGAGATATTTGATGTTTGGGGTATTGACTTCATGGGTCCGTTCCTATTATCCTTCAACAATCAATATATACTAATTACGATTGATTATGTTTCTAAATGGGTGGAAGCAACAACCTTGCCTACAAATAACTCAAATGTGGTGTTAAATTTTCTTCGAAAGAATATCTTTACGAGGTTTGGCACACTGAGAACGATCATTAGCAATGAAGGCGCGCATTTCTGTAACAAACATTTTGTCGCTCTTCTCGCTAGGTACAAAGCTTCACACAAGATCGCTAAACATATCACCCCCAGAAGAGTGGCCAAGTTAAGATCTCAAACAGAGAGGTGAAAAGAATTTTGGAAAAGATTGTGAATCCCAATCGAAAGGATTGGTCGAAAAAACTCAAAGATGCTTTATGGGCATACCGAACTACTTACAAAATAATAATAAGGATGTCACCATATCAGCTCGTATATGGCAAGGCGTGTCACCTTCCAGTAGAATTGGAACATAGAGCATATTAGGCCATAAGGAAGCTTAATTTTGATTGGCCTATAGTCGAAGAGAAGCGTCTCTTGCAGCTGAATAAGATAGATGAATTATGTCTCTAAGCCTATGAGAACGCTAAAATTTATAAAGAAAAGATCAAGAGGTGGCATGATAAAAGAATTATTGAGCGGAAACTTAAGCCAGGTCAATCTGTCCTTTGGTTTAATTATCGGCTGAAACTTTTTTTGGGGAAGCTTAAATCACGATGGTCAGGACCGTTTGTTATCACTGAGATATTTTCACATGGAGCAGTTGATGAGTGGGTTTTATACCTATAATTCGGACACCTTTTAGACTTGATTCTTTGTTAACTTTTGTTAGTTCCCAGAGGGCACACAATAGATCTAGAAGGGGGGGGGGGGTTGAATAGATCTTTTATAGTTTCAAAATCTTTTCCTTTTTATTTTGTATTGCTAAGTAATTAGCATATGACAAACATAAGAATCATTTCAAGCACAGTGGAATAAGTTAAAGATCCTCTTCACAAATATCTTAATAAGCATTGTGCTAGAGTTAGTTTAGTTATAAGTGGTTATGACAGTTATGGCAGTTATAGCAGTTTAAGGTACATAAGGTAAATGACTGAAAGTAAATGACACAAGGGATTTTTAAGTGGTTCAGAGACTCAAGCTCCTAATCCACTCTTCTACTTCAACAAGCAGAGATTCCACTAAGGAAATGGGTAACTCTTGAATCACCAAGATTCCTTCAAGGCCAGCAGCCTTGGAACTCCAGTTCACTAAGAACTCTTTAAGCCCAGCAGACTTGGAACTGTAGACTAAGCCTTGCAGACTTAGAATCTCTTGTACCCTCCGGTACTCAGCAAGCCGAGCAGACTTGAATTTGATTTAGTCCCTCGGACAAGGACCCCTCAGGCCTTGGTTGTTTGGTGATGTTGTTATTGTTGGTGCTGAGCTGCTAAGATAACTTGAAGCTTGTTCATCCTTTAGTACTTAGCAGCTTGGTGTGATCTTCTGGCATTCTGCATTGAGACTAGATCACCTTTGATGGACTGCCAAGATGTTCATTAAGCTCGACATCCTTGAGTACTTAGCAGTCTATCATATATTTCTTTGTGCAACTGACCTTCATTGTTGATGCTTGACTTCATCTGTCTTCAACATTGCACATTGTTCACCAGTTAGGATCTCCTAAGTCTGTTTCCTTCTTGTAGACTCTATCTGGTACTTAGCATCCTTTGAACACTGATTAAATTGTGTGCAGATTCGGTTCTGCATCTTCTTCTCTTCAGCTTCGGTTGTTCATGGTGAATTGTTGAGTGGCTCTTGAGATTTGCTTTCTATTCTGCCACTCTTCCTCTTGTCTTCTTGGCCTTCTCGGCTCTTAGCTCAGATGCCATTGAGTTGGCATTCTCATTTGTTGTTGAGTGAATCCTTTAGTAGATACAACTCTTCATTATATTTGCTTCACTTCATCTTAGGTAGTCTCACTGCCACTGAGATATTTTCTGTTAAGCTCTGTAGAACTCTCGTAGAGTCAACTCCCTTCATCTTTGAAGTTTCAGCTATTATATATTCCTCCATTATCTTCCCGTTAGAAAATAATCGTTAGAAGTTATTTGAATTACCTCGAAAATTCTGAGTTATTTGGTGCAGAATGCTGACTTGACGTAACAACCTCTTTTTGACTTTTCTGACACAGCAATCTACTATTTCACCTACCACCTCTAAGCAGTTACTTTTCAGATGTCAGGCTGGTAGTCACATTAATTTCTCCTTTTTGCTTCCTCGATTAGAACTGAAGGAGTTATCCTTTTGCATCGATGCTCTCAATCAGCAACATTTGAATGTCAGTCTTTATATTGAGACGTTTCTAAGGCTTCAATAATCAGATGATCGATCTCCACGATTCTGAATGCAGATGACCATGTACTTGATCGTAGTTTGTCTGTTGAATGTTGCTCGTTGAGTGGTTTAGACAACTCTCCCTTAGAAAGGTTTAAAGCCGCCGATAGGGAAATCACTCTCCCTGAGTTAAATCAAGAAGTTAATAAACTTAAGAAAGAAATTTCTGGTCTCAAGGCTGAAATTTCTGATTTATGTAAAGAAATGACTACCCCAGGTCGCCATAGGTCCCGTTGAGCAGTTGTAAGTCTCAAGAGTGTGAGCAGTTAGGTGAAAGGGAATCACTAGATCTAAGGGTATGCGTTTGCTTAAGGAAAGAAGGATATGTATGGAAGAACATAAAATCATTAAAAATTTTAACTTTTAAAAATGAGTAGATTATTTAGATCGAGTTCTTCAGTTAGTAATAGATCAGCCCTACCTTCGGTTCCAGACATAGTCAACCACGAAGAACATAGTTATGAAAATATTAATCAAACCCTTAGTAACTGGAACATACCTAGTGTGTCTCCTAAGGAAATTTATCAGTCAACTTTTATTGATAACTTTAAAACTGATTATAATGTTAAAACGGTTGAACGTGTCTATGCGATCAACAAAGAATATGAGAATTGTAGTCTTCTTTCTCCTGATGTTATTAATAAACATAGAAACAAAGGCTATAATTTTATCCATATTGGTTTAGTTCAGGTCACAGTTAAACCTTTGACAATTAAAGGTATAAAATCAAGCATCTTCTTATGTCTTAGATATGCGCGATATCTTAATTATGATCCTAGCATAATTGGTATCATGGAGTCAAGTCTGCATGATGGACCTATCCATTTCAATTGCTTTCCTGATCTCCCATTGAGCTTAAGTGATGTTAATCTGTTAAATGCATTAACTCTGAATATTAAGACTGCATGTGAGATAACTCAAATGATTGAGGGTTCTCAACCTATAGCCTTAATTTACAGAATTTATTACAAAGTCATGAAAACCAATTTAAATATTCATGCTCTTAATAAAAGTCCGAAAGATCACATTGTTTAATTCAAAGCAGTACTAGTAATGCTAATATCCAGACCCCAAGGACTATTCTTTGGAAAGATATTACGCTTCCTAGTCAGTGGATTCTACCCCAAGAAATTCCACAAAAACCAGTTATTAATATTTGTTGAATTTAGAAAATATTAAACAATTTTCTGATGGTACTGTCAGAGTCAGTTTTGAACGTACCAGAAGACCCTTGATAATAGAAGAATTTACTAATTCTTCGGTTCCTTCGACTATTTCCAGAAGAGATACTGAAGTCTTAAGTGATTTTTCTATTCCTGATATTAAATTGAAAGGTGTTTTGAATCAAGGTCAGATTAGTCATCCTTGCTACACTCCTACTACTCAGGTAGAAGATGAGCAAGATGATGTGTCTCCTACAGTCTCTGTAGGACCGACCCCTTCTAATTTTGAAGCCCCTATTAATCATCAGTTACTAGTCATCACTAAAGCTTTTAAATTAGATTGGGATAGTCTGGTTGCAGATTTTAATTCCACATCTATAAAGAAAAATGCCATGCTTTTCGTAATAAATATGATAAGCATGACAGAGATAAAATTGTTAATAAATAGAAAGAATTTTTAAAAAATAATCAAGAGAACCTTACATTTTATGACTGGTATGATAAATATCATTCACAATGTAAAGTTCTTACTAAAAGTCAGTGGACAAAAGAGGATAAATCTAAGATTTTAGCATCTCATCCTCCTTTAGAAACTGTTCTTTTACATGTTAAAAACACTCCAGTTGTTGCTAGTCCATTCAAAGTTGCCGATGGAAAGACTGATAAAAAGAAAATTATTGAACAAAATAATTTTACTAATCAGTATTTAGCCACAATTGGCAAACAGTTAGACAAAATTGAAGAAAAGTTTGATCATTCTTTAGTTAAAAATCCTGAAAAGAAATTAGATCAACCTTTATTAACTCTCCCAGAAAAAAGAGAAGGAATGGGATTGCCTAATAAAGATTCTGATCTAGTTAAAACTATTGATAAATTATTAAAAAAGATTGGTTCAAGTTCTGGTGAAGCTAGTGGCACTGTTGCTATCATCGATCAGATAGAAGAATCTGATAATGAAAGTAATAGTCAATCTGATATTTCTGAGGTTGCTTCTATCCCAGCTCTTGCCGAGCGGTTAAACAAGTTAACTTTTAATAACACTAGTATTACAAAAAATTGGTATTCTAGACCTACTCCCCCTGATCTTCAGTATGAGGAGAAAAATCTAGATAATCAATTTTCTGTTTCATCTAATAAAATTTATGAATGGAATATTGATGGGTTTAGTGAACATCAGATTCTTACTAAAATGAATCATTTGTCTATGGTAGCCAATAGTTATATTACAGCGTTCGGCAGCTTAACTCAGCCTGAAATCGTTGAAATATTAACTAATGGTTTCACTGGTGTACTTCGATCTTGGTGGAAAAAACACCTTGACGAAGATGCAAGGAATTCTATTATTCATGCTCGCCAGTTAGATGACAATGGTCAACCTATCTTCAGAGAAGATATAGGTTTTGGTATTCCTGATGGCAATAACATATTAATTTTCACTATAATAAAACATTTTATTGGAACCTCTAGTAATATCACTGAGAAAATTCATGACCAATGAAGTAATCTCACTTGTCCCACTTTGAGTGACTTCAGGTGGTATAAAGATGTTTTTATCTCTCGTGTCATGATGCGCAGCGATAGTAATAAACCATTCTGGAAAGAAAAATTTGTTAATGGTCTTCCTAACTTATTTGCTCATAAGGTTAGAGAAGAACTTAGTAAAACTCTTGGATATATTGATTATGATAACCTGACTTATGGTGACATAATCAGCTTTATTCAAAAGATTGGGTTAAAAATGTGTATTGATTTTAAGATTGCTAAACAAGCTGCTAAAGATAAGAAAAAAGCTAAGTATGAGCTTGGTACGTTTTGTGAACAATATGGTTTGCCTCCTATTGCTCCCTCTAGAAGAAAGCATAGGAAAAAATAGATTGAAAAACGCAAAATGCAAAACGCGAAAGCATCATAAGAAGCGGTCCAGTCATTCTAATAATCAAGATAATTACTATGAAAAACCTAAGTCACGAAAGAAAACTCATAGTAAAAAATCTACTTCTAAGTCACAAGATAAGAGTAAAATTACCTGTTATAATTGTGGTAAAAAGGGTTTACAAAAGCGAATGCAAAATTAAACAAAAATTAAGTCAGTTAAATATTTCTGTTGAAGACACTGATAAGATATTAGAGTTAATAAGAATTGAGAATGATGTTGATGATGATGACAATCATTCTGATATTCCTTATTCCTCTGGTAATGACGAAGATAGTCAAACTCCTAGTGATGAAAATGAAGTCACCCTTTGTACTGATAATTGCAGGTTTGATTGTTGTAAGACTATTAACGTACTTAGCAAAGAAGATCAAGAGAGCTCTTTGTTAATTAAGTTAATTAGTAAACTTACTGATGAAGATTTGAAATTACAGTATATGAAACAATTAAAAGATTTGTTTTCTAAAAATAATTCGGGAAAGGGTAAGGTTATTAAGGGAAAAGATAAACCTGTTATTAGCCTTAATAAAACCTTAGAAAGGTTTAAAGCCGCCGATAGGGAAATCACTCTCCCTGAGTTAAATCAAGAAGTTAATAAACTTAAGAAAGAATTTTTGGTCTCAAGGCTGAAATTTCTGATTTACGTAAAGAAATGACTACTCTGGCTACTAAAGGTTCAGAACTTCACATTATTGATTCATCAGATAATGAAGAAGAAGTTGAATCTTCTAATGCCAAGGATGGCGAGTCACTTCTTATGGTCCAAAGTAATTCATTAAAAAGATTAAAAGACATTACCATTCAGAAGTGGTATATTATTGTCCGTCTAGTTATTGATGGAACTTTTGCAATTCAGCTTCTTGCTCTAGTTGATACTGGTGCAGATCTCAATTGCATTCAGGAAGGATTAATTCCTACCAAGTTCTATAAAAAGACTAGTGAACGTTTGAATTCTGCTAATGGTAGTATGATGGAAATAAAATATAAACTGCCTAAAGTTCATATTTGCCAAGACAATATGTGTTTTAAAATCTCATTTGTTTTAATTCACAACTTGACAGATAAGATTATTTTAGGTCTCCCGTTTATATATTTATTATATCCATTTACTACTAGTAACAATGGTTTAACAACTGAGCACTTAGGTCAGAAAGTTATATTTGAATTTATCACTCAACCTAAGGAAAGAGATTTGAAATTTATTCAAGATGAGTCTATTTCAAAATCTTTGAATTTGCTAAATTGTAAAACTTCTCAGTTAAAATTCCTAAAACAGGAAATTAAATATAAACAGGTTGACGATCTTCTCCTTCTTGATAAAGTTCAAGATAAGATTGAGGAACTTTGCGTGTTTATGACAAAAAAACTATGTGCTGATTCTCCTATGCCTTCTGGCATAGAAGAAAACATGCGGTTAGGCTTCCTTATGCTAAGGAATTCAAAGAACACTTGATTCCTACTAAGGCAAGACCTATTCAAATGAGTCATCAGCAAATAAAACTTTACAAACAAGAAATTAACGACTTGCTTGCAAAAGGCTTAATTAAACATAGTAAATCGCCTTGGTCTTGTCCAGCTTTTTATGTAAATAACAAAGCTGAGAAAGAAAGAGGTGTTTCCCGCATAGTTATGAATTACAAGCCCCTTAATAAGGTCTTAGAATGGATTAGGTATCCCCTGCCTAATAAAGAAGATCTCCTAAGTCGGCTTAGTAATGCTACCATATTTAGTAAATTTGACCTTAAGTCAGGATTTTGGCAAATAAAACTGCCTTCACCGCCCCCTTTGGTCATTAGGAGTGGGTAGTTCAAGCATTTGGTTTAAAGAATGCTCCTAGTGAATTTCAAAATATTCTTAATGAAATTTTGAATCCTTTTAGTTATTTCATCATTGTTTACATTGATGATATTCTGGTCTTTTCAAAATCAATTGATGAACACTTCAAACATTTGAATTCGTTCTTCAAAGCTATCAAAGTCAATGGTTTGGTCTTATCTCCTATAAAATGTAGTCTGTTCCAAATTAGAGTCAAATTTCTAGGTCATGATATTTATCGTGGTCTAGTTCGTCCTATTCAACGAGTTATTCAATTCGCAGATAAATTCCCAGATAAAATCATTGATAAAACCCAACTCCAGCGATTCTTAGGATCTCTTAATTACGTGGGTAAGTTTTATCAAAATTTAAGAAAAATCTGTAAACCTTTATTTCTTCGTTTACAGAAAAATCCTCCTCCGTGGACTGATGAGCATACTGCCATCATCCAACAAGTCAAAAAATATGTTAAGGTTTTGCCTTGCCTTGGCATTTCTAATGAATCTGCATTTAAAATTGTTGAAACTGACGCCTCAAATTGGTTTTGGCGGCATTCTGAAGCAGAAATTAACCCCTGCTTCTTCTGAACAAATTGTTCGATTTCACTTTGGCGCGTGGAATCAGTCTCAATTAAATTATAGTATAATTAAAAAGAAAATTTTAGCTTTGGTTTTGTGTATTAGTAAATTTCAAAATGATTTGTTAAATCAAAGATTTTTGATTCGTATTGATTGTAAGTCAGCAAAATATATTTTAGAAAAAGATGTTAAAAATATTGCTGCAAAATATATTTTCGCCCGATGGTAATCTATTTTAAGTATTTTTGATTTTGACATTGAGTATATTAAAGGAAGTGAAAATTCTGTTCCTGATTTTCTCACAAGAGAGTTTATTCATTCAGGTACCCCGAATAAATGAGTGTGAGAGGAAACAAGAATGTTCGGCCTCCTGGCCCTCCAGGCCCAGGCCCGCCTAGTCAAAGGCCTTTGGGAGCCATAATCCCACATCCAGTTAACCCAGTTACTCCTATCAATGTAGCAAATAGGTATAGTTCTTGGTACTGTTCCAAAGCCCTACAATACGGTTTTGGCCCAGTCCCCCAAGCCCATTGATCCTTTTGCTTCGTCTTCTTTCAGTAACCCTAATCCTGGTCAACATACTCCTTCTCAGTATGTTCCCATTTTTTCAACCAATTTATTTCATATTGAAAGACATATGAAATCTATTGATGATCCAGTCAAATTGGCCTCCCAGTTCTTCCCAACTGGTTGGCATTTTCTTCCTCTTGCTCCTTATAAATCCCTTGTGTATTATAAGGACATCCTTTTATAAACTCAATCAATTCTAGTCAAACCAATTCATGATCGGAATGATAGTTCTAAAATTATCTATCATTCTCTCTATATTAAACAGATTATCTCCATGTCTGACTGGAGTAATCATCCTTCCGACCTTCGTCAGTTAAATGATCATAATAGCCAGTTCGGCTATTATGATTATATGGAAGCTTGGAACAGAGTCTTCTTGTTCCAAACTCCTTCCTTTAGTCACTCGTGGTTCATTCAATTTGACCACAAATTCAAAAGTCAAATTCCTTATTAGTTTGTATTATGGTGGGAAAGATTTGGTCTCATCCATAGTATTTTACCTCTTGAGCTTCAGTCAGTTCTTTCTGTCTTTTGTTGCAGAGCTCCTAATAATCCGAAGAATGATTGTATTCCGGTTATTCTTCAATTCATCAGTAAATATAAAATTCCGTGGATTCTTAAATGTAATTACGGATTTTATTCCCCTGTTGTTGAAATTGATCTTGAGTCACAAAAAGATAAATCTATTATTACTCGCAATAACATTAGTCAATTGACTTATGTTACTCGCGAATTTTCTATTAAATGGTGGGATAAATTTGATGTTTATCGCATCGTTGGTCAAGTTCAAAAGGAATTCCCAGCAGCAAATCCTACTCCCATTAAATCTGTTCCTCCTTCCAAGGAACCTTCTTTGAGTAAATTCAAAAAATCTTCCCAAAAAAAGTTAGATTTTGCAGATATTGATCACTGTTCGAATGCTGAGTTGAAACAGTTAGCTCGGCTTATTCAAAAACGAGTAGATAAGCTCAGTGAGGACTCTGTTCCCTCAATTTGCTCATCTTCCTCGTCCAAATCTAGTCATGCTGATTCTAGCCCTAATGATTCGTACGGCAGCATTTCGCTCCAGGATGCTCAGGATCCTTTTGCCTAGGATGCCTACAGTTACAGCATAATTGCAAGCGGCAGACAAAAGCCTGTTGCTTTCACCAAAGTCATCAGTACAGGGTTCTATTCAAAAGCAGCCGAAAGTAAAAGTTGAGTCAGTTTGTAATTTAGCTGAGTCATGTCCTGTTGGTCGGCCATATGGTCACTTTAGTCAAAAGTCATTTTGATGTATTTGTATTTATTCAAAAAGTTATAATAATGCGTCTGTATTTAGTCAAAAAGTTCAATAATGCTTATGTCTTTTGTAAAAGCATTACTGTTCTTCAATAGTTAAAAATGTTTTGTAATTATTGAGTTGTAATCAGTCTGCCTTCTCTCATTCCTATATAAGAGAGGCTCAGTTATTTGTTTGAGGCAGGATTTAGAAATCCAATAGAGCGTTTGAGAAGACTCAGATTCCTATCTGACTAATCTTCAACCCTCTAGCCTTCTATCTTAGTTATAACATGTTAGGCTTCTATAATCTAGTCTGCTTGTAAGTCATCCCAAGTTATCTGTTTGTAATTATTTCTTTAATCAATAAAATAAATTTTATTTATAAACTTGTTGTTAATACATATGAACTGCTGTTATCATTTCTTATAGTTTTACTATAGTTGTGATTCAGATTTGTATGCGCCACTCTAATCTTCCTTCTTCTACCTTCTTCTTCCGCCTTCTTGGTATCAAAGCCAATGGTTTGGTCTTATCTCCTACAAAATGTAGTCTGTTCCAAACTAGAGTCAAATTTCTAGGTCATGATATTTATCGTGGTCTAGTTCGTCCTGTTCAACGAGTTATTCAATTCACAGATAAATTCCCAGATAAAATCATTGATAAAACCCAACTCTAGCGATTCTTTGGATCTCTTAATTACGTGGGTAAGTTTTATCAAAATTTAAGAAAAATTTGTAAACCTTTGTTTCTTCGTTTACAGAAAAATACTCCTCCATGGACTGATGAGCATACTGCCATCATCCAACAAGTCAAAAAATATGTTAAGGTTTTGCCTTGCCTTGGCATTTCTAATGAATCTGCATTTAAAATTGTTGAAACTGACGCCTCAGAAATTGGTTTTGGCGGCATTCTGAAGCAGAAATTACCTGCTTCTTCTGAACAAATTGTTCGATTTCACTCTGGCGCGTGGAATCAGTCTCAATTAAATTATAGTACAATTAAAAAGGAAATTTTAGCTTTGGTTTTGTGTATTAGTAAATTTCAAAATGATTTGTTAAATCAAAGATTTTTGATTCGTATTGATTGTAAGTCAGCAAAATATATTTTAGAAAAAGATGTTAAAAATATTGCTGCAAAACATATTTTCGCCCGATGGCAATCTATTTTAAGTATTTTTGATTTTGACATTGAGTATATTAAAGGAAGTGAAAATTCTGTTCAACGGAATGTAAATATATATATAGAAAAGCTGTAAGGGCGGCGAATTTCCATTCCAAGGCCCGGACAAAAATATAAATATAAATGAATAAATATATATATATATATATATATATATATATTTATAAAAGCAAAAAAAGGCCATGGATTTCCAATCCAGGCTAAACTGAAATATAAATATTAATATATACAGTTAGTATATATATATATATATTAAAGCAATAAAAGCCACGAATTTAGCAATCCAGGCCAAACGAAGTCAGAAAAAAAAATATATATATATATATATATATATATATATATATATATATATATATATAAAAGAAGTAACTACCACGGATTTGCAATCCGGGCTTGACAGAATGAGAAGTTAGTATATATATAGTCAAATATATACCTGATTAATTTAAAAAGTCCACGAATCAGCTATCCAGGCTGTGAAAATTAGTATATATATGTATATATATATACATAAAAGCGAGTAAAACCACAAATCGTTGATCCGGGCTGTGCAAATACGAAAAAATGTATATATGTACTAAAATATACTACAAAGTAAGCAAAAACGGCCAAGAAACTGAGTTCTGGGCAAGATCCAGAGATGAAACTTCATGTGCAAGTGCAAATAGATGTAATGAAGTAGAAAACGAGTTCTGATCGTAAAAATACTTACAATGGACTGCTACACAGGCTTTTTGCCACTTAGTAGGCTTCAAATAGACATTTCCACTGATTAATTTTTGGTATGTTGTAGTATATGAGTATACCTACGTGTTAGAGTAATAAAAACTAGGTTTGGAGTATAAGAAGTCGGACTAGGAAACGAAATGGGCGCAGTTTCAGAGCATTTTCTTCTTCTTCTTTTTTTGGCAAAGGGGTGCACTTGTATTTAAAGACCCGATGGAAGCAGGCCTACCCGCGTCATCTGCGGGTCTACCTGCAGTTCCACGTGGAAGGGCCCACATGGTCGGTCTCATTATCTCAAAGTACGTGCACTCCGAGCAACGCGATGTCAGGTTTAAAACTTTCTAACTTTTGATCGAAGTGTCCATTTGAGGTGTTCTATACCTTTCCTGAAAGCCCTCGCCGAGAGCATCACAATGACATGGGACTAAACCTTTTTCGAGTCCAAGAAGACGGGTTCATAACCGGATCTTCGTTTCTTCGCAGTTTATCCGTTGAGTTATATTGTGTTGTTGTTACTCGGGATCAATGTTATGGTTCTTTCTGACCTTCATTGCATCAATTCAGCTTGATTTGGACCGAATCGACTTCAAGTTGGTAAAATGACCATTTTGCCCCTCCTGGGGTTGTCTCATGTATTGGCACTGTCTTCGACTATTTTCCCAGGATTGTCTCCGAGGTTTTGATCCCAGTCGATTCTGTTTGTCCTTAGGGTTGTTTTCGAGGCTGACTTGGTTTCCCAGGGCTGTCTTTGGAGATGATGTGATGCTTCGGGATTGTCTTCGAAGGTTGGATTGATCTTACGGGGTTATCACCGGGGCTGCTTGACATCCCAGTATGGTCACCGGGGATTCACTTGACCTCCCGTTGTTGCCGGGGTTTGACTTGACATCCCGGTATAGTGATCGGGGTTGAGCTTGACATCCCGAGGTTGTCGTTGGGGCTGCTTGACATGGGCTTCAATTGACATCCCAGTGTTGCCGAGGTTTAACTTGACATCCCGGTATAGTGACCGAGATTGAGCTTAACATCCCGGGGTTGTTGCCGAGGCTGCCTGATATCCCGATATTGTTACAGGGGCTTCACTTGACATCCCGGTGTTGCCGGGGTTTGACTTGATATCCCAGTGTTGTGACCGGGGTTGAGCTTGATATTCCGGGGTTGTCGCCGGGGTTGTACTTTGGTTTGAACTTCAAGCATTGTCTTAGGAAGATAAAAGACGGTTTTGCCCTTCTGCAAGGTTAGTAACAGGAATGCAAAATTTCAAGTGTCTACAACAAGTATGTAGGTGCTTATCAATAGGAATTTATCAAGTTATAGTAGTACAAGTGATTCTTAGACTTGAGATCATCATAGTATCTTGTGTATGATAAGTTATACTTTGACATGTCCCTTAAGACCTTTAAGGTATATCAAAGGGTATGCTTAGGTATAATAAGTTATATATGGAGATAATGAATGATCAATAAAGAATCTACCACTTCTAGTATTAAGAAGAGAATGTCCTATGTGATTCGATAAATAACAACCCAGGAATCCTTGGCCAAGGTGGAATGAAATTAGAAAGGAGTTTTTAATTTGCATTATTGGGTGTTGTACATTTTGGATCGAAATACATATAATTAAATAAAATAAGACTTGATAGTAATTTCATGTCTTATAATTAATTGGGAAATTGTATGGCGGAAGGATTGAATTGTACGGTAACTATTAACTCAAAGGTTCTTTTATGATTAATGTTGAAATCTATATTATCTGGAAAGTCGTTGATCACTAAGGGGGCTTACCTTTATTGTAGAATAAATATTATTTATTTAAATGAATTAAATAGTTTAATTTATTTATTTAAATAAGATTAGAATTGTTCTAATTTATTTATTCACAACCGGTTTAATATGAAGAACCTAAAGGGTTACACTATAAAAAGAAGAATATTTATTTATGAAGCAAATGACATAATCGTAATAATAATTTAAGAGTATTTAATTTAATCTATGGTGATATAATAAATTAAATAGCTTAATATTTATTATTTGATAGTTTGGAAATATTAAATATAAATTAATAAGAAGAGTCTTATTATTATTATTACTATTATTATTATTATTATTTAATTTTTAAAAGAGTTTGGGAATTAATTAATAACATACTCTCTCATATATATATATATATATATATATATATATATATATTTCTAATAAGATTAGGAGGCTAATTAATTAAAAGAGTTTATTTATTCCCAATAGGATTGGGAAGCTTAATTAATTAAAAGGGTTTATTTAATTAATATGAAACCTTAATCCTAAATAGTTTAGGAGAGTTGCCTACATATATAAATAAGAAAGTCTTATTATGGAACAAGGTTAAACACTTTATTTCAAGAGTTGGAAGATCACTTCTTTTCTAGAGAGAAGGAAACTAGAGTTTAGCAAAACACCCTTCTTCTTGAGTAAACATTATTCCTTGGTGGATCACCTCTAGACGCCAAACACTTGGGTGGCTGACGTTGATCAAAGGAAAGAATCTAACCCGATAAATTCAAGGAGAGCAAAAAAATATTTGGAGTTGAACTCGTATCTGAGGAAGCTAGTTTCTACGAGGGTATGAATCTAATCTTTATCTATTTCGTTTAATTAATAATTGTGCATAAAGGATGATCCGGGTATATGTTTGTAAAATTTTAAAACTCTGATTTACCATGCTTTCGCTTATTTTATGCAATTTAATTGTATACATTAATCTTACAAACCTAACAGTGGTATCAGA
The DNA here is from genome assembly GCA_020205555.1 of Panax stipuleanatus. NCBI lineage: Eukaryota > Viridiplantae > Streptophyta > Magnoliopsida > Apiales > Araliaceae > Panax > Panax stipuleanatus. The sequence goes on from CM035120.1 coordinate 44,404,056, forward strand.
GCCAAACTTTTATATAAGTTATTAATTGTTCAGATTTGATATGTATGTTGATATGTGTTTATAACAATTTTTTGGGCATAATTATTGGCATAGAATCATATTTTTTTTGTGAAAAACTGCGTAATTCGCGAATTGGAAAAACTGAATCTGGAGTCTGGCGCCGCCACGCCGGATTATTTAGTAATCTGGGCGCAACAGCGCCGGATCCGGGTCTTATCTGATAACCCGGCGCCGCAGCGCTTGATTACAAAGTAATTGGGGCGTCGTAGCGCCGGGTCGGATCTCGTGATTGGGTGACCCGGTGCCACAGCGCCCGAAATCAGTTGATTCACAGCACTGCAGCGCCGGTACCCAAAAAATAAATAAAATTTTTATTTTATTTATTTATTTAATTTCTAATTAAAATAAAAGGTTTATTTTAAATTAAAAATTGAATTTCATATTTTTCAGTAATTCTAAATTTAAATAAAGTAGTTTATTTTTATTTGGAATTGAATTAAAATAAAGATGTTTATTTTAATTAGAATTTAATTTTATGCTAACTAATTAGAGCTGAAATTGGATTCCATGATATCTAATTGGAATTGAAATTGAATTCTATGTTTCCTAAAAATAAAGGAGTTTATTTGTGATTAGGAAAAGGGATTCCATGTTTCCTTAAATAAAAGAGTTTATTTAGATATGAAATAGGATTTCATATTAATCAAAATAAAGGAGTTTATTTTTATAAGGAATTGGATTCCATATATTTTATTTTTTCCATAACAATTTTAAAAGTTAAAATAAAGTAGTTTATTTTAACTTGGAATTGGATTTCATATTAATTAAAATAAAGGAGTTTATTTTGATTGAAAATAAAGTAGTTTATTTTATTCAAAAATGGATAAATTAAAATAAAAGGTTTATTTTGATTTAAATTTGGATTAAAATAAAAGAGTTTATTTTAATTCAGTATTGAATTTTACGATAACTAAAATTGTCCATTAAATTAATATCAATATATATATATATATATATATATATATATTGAATGTTTATTATTCATGAGATGAATGTTTTATTTATTGATGCATATGTTAATGTGTATGATAATAAATGAGGTTGATTATGGACTATTATCCAATATGATTTTATTTTATTTTAGTTGGATGCTTGAATGTATGAGTTTTATAAATGGGGTCTGCGTACCTCGTCTTCTCTAAATTTTTTTGATGTAATTTCTATCTCACACATATGTATTTTCTCTTGACTACTGATCAAGGTTTCTATTTATTGTAAATAGTTTATGTAATATGATTAGTTAGAATTACTTGAAGAATTGGAGACCAAAGTGCAAGGAGCGCATGAAGACCCGTTTGTAATGGAGCCCGAGATTTAAATGTAATAGTTATATTTAAATTTAATTTTTGCACCCCTAGGTTTGACCTCTTGGTTCACTTGGTGGCTCCAAGTGAACCAAACTAGAATAAAAGTCCATAATCAATATGGATAGAATATAGTATTCTATATGTGCATACTTATTATATATATTATAAAACATGCTTCACATGTTAATTAATATGACACATATTATATATATATATATATATATATATATGTGTGTGTGTGTGTGTGTGTGTGTGTGCATGTGCGCTAAACAAGATGAGACAAATAATAACAAACCCCTCAAAGATTTTATATTAAGTTTTAAGCATTCAAAGATATTTGGAATATCGAACGTCGTCTTCTAGCATGGTAAATTAATAGAGTATTAAATATATAATATGAGTTTGTTGTGTCACACAAGGCAAGTATTAAATATTTAAGATGTTGATTTATTCCTAATAACATTAGGAGGCTAATTAATTAAAAGAGTTTAATTATTCCCAATAGGATTGGAAAGCCTAATTAATTAAAACGGTTTAATTAATTAATTAATATGAAACTCTAATTCTAAATAGTGTAAGAAGGTTGCCTACATCTATAAATAAGAAAGTCTTATTATGGAACAATGTTAGACACTTTATTCCAAGAGTTGGGAGAGCACTCCTTTTCTAGAGAGAAGGAAACTAGGGTTTAACAAAACACCCTTCTTTTTGAGTAAACATTATTCCTTGGTGGATCACCTCAAGAGGCCAAACACTTGGATGGTTGACGTTGATCAAAGGAAGGAATCTAACCCGGTAAATTCAAGGACAGCAAGAAAATATTTGGAGTTGAACTCGTACATGAGGAAACTAGTTTCTATGAGGGTATGAATCTAATCTCCATCTATTTCGTTTAATAAATAATTGTGCATAAAGGATGATCCGGGTATATGGTTTGTAAAATTTTAAAACTCTGATTTACCATGCTTCCGCTTATTTTATGCAATTTGATTGTTTCCATAAATCTTACAAACCTAACAATAGGGCCGATAACAAAGTGCTTTAATCTCTGAAGGAGCTAGTTGATAGTGGTATAATGAGTCGCTTCAAGATTTGGGTCGTTGGCGTTTCTCATTCTCGGGGGGCAGAATTTATTATTAAGGTTACTTCGTGAGATAATACCTCATCACAGTCTGTAATGGACCTGTTCGTTGCCAAAATACGTGAGCTTCGTAAGGAGACTCAGGAGCTTAGCCAGGAAAATCGGAGTCAATCTAGGTGAGTTGATCGTTTCATACATCGAGTGGGCTCTTTTCTTGCATACTAGAAGGGCTTTAATGCAACGCTCGTTCAGATGTTCGCCAATTATGGCTTCAGTTCAGGTGTGGGTCCAGTTCAGTTTCTAGCTGCTCATGTGTTCTCCGATTTTAACGATGATTCAGCAGATGACATGGATGTTGATGACCCCAAATAAACAATTTTAGGGAAGTCCTCTATATTTCAATTCTTTCTATTTTTACATTGAGGGCAATGTTTGCCTTAAGTTTGGGGGTATTGGTTCTTGTCTTTAATTATTATTTTATGTTTTTAGTTGTTTTGTGTTAGTTTTGCATGTTAGTTATATCTCGAACAATGATTTAGTTGCATTTAATGATGGTCAATGATTAAAAAAAACTCTTGAGAGTTGAGAAGTGTAAGACTCCAAATTTTATGAATAAAGATTTAATTTTCTTTATATATTATTTTGAAATAGTAAGGTGTTGATTTGATAAATGTGATAAGTTATGGGTAGAATGTGCAAAATTTACAAAGTAAGCAAGTGGTTATAAAATATTCGTTGTGTCGGGGAATATTCGTTTGGTCGAGGAATATTCTTTTTGTCGGAGAATATTCGTACAACGGCGCAGTCATTGGTGAACCCCCAACGGAATGAATGTCGGATATAGAAAGCGACAGAAGTAATTTTTATAAAAATAACGGTACAACTGTTACCGTTAAACTGTTGAAATACCCGGTGATAAAAAAATACAGTAGTACGCATTGTTGCACAGTAGTACACGGTATTGCACAATAATTCTAATTATTGATTCTTACGTAAGAAGTCACTTACTCAATAATTGTTACAGTAATTACTGTTCAATATTATATTTTATTGATTCAATAATTGCTACGTTGATATTTTATATTATTGATTCAATAATTGTTACAGTAACCACTGCATAGTATTTCACATTATCAAATCAATAATTCATATAATTTGAATAATATTATTAGATAGCATTATTGACAATATCTAGAAAGTTCTGTCAAGGAAATGGGTCAGGTTATATAATTGCGTGCCAATGAGGAGAAATCCTTATCGGAGAGCCCCCTCTTTCCTGGGAACGACCTGGTTGTCAATATTGTAGTTCTGTAATATTATTTGTGAATAACAATTATTGATAAAAATGATAAGTAAATATTTATTCAATGTGGATTTAAAAGGAGGAATTTTTAGCAAAGGTGACAATGATTGAGAATGGATATTTTATCTGTTCTGATAAAATAATTCATTCAAATATATTATTATAATATTACATTATAAGTGTATATTGTGATAATATAATAATATAATAGTGATGATACTTTTTACAACAAATTCACGATATATGAATAAAATGAGGAGAAAGAGAGCAAATTGGGTCCGAATTGATTTTGTTACAATAAATGCTAAAAACATGTTTTGTGAGTTGGTGGGCCCCACTTCTTGTTGTAATTGTTGATTTTTTTGGATTGTCAATATGTTGGTCCGCGAGAAAAGAAAGAAGAAAAGAAAAGGAATCGTCCTGTTGTGAATTGTCAATATTGGTAGCCTGCAAAATCATCCGTATGTAAATTCCGGTCATTTTTCGTTTGAAATTTGAAAAAACTTTCTTTTACAAAGTTGTAGAGAATTAAATTTCATATGGGATGGACATAAGGTTCATATTTTTCTGATAAAAGGGCTATTTATTATGAATTATTGAAGTTTTGAAAATAAATATTTTAATATATATATATATATATATATATATTATATATATAAACAAGTGCATGGTTGGTGGATGATTGGTATTGTTTGGTGTGCTGATGAAGGTGTCAAAAGTGGAGTGCTTGAAAAAAAAATCATCCGTTGGTTATTAAGTCAACTTTGGTGTTCTGGCATTTTCCTATAAATAGGGTGCTTAGTTAGAAATGAAAATCACACTAGAATCAGAAAATTTTCTCTCTATAATATCGAGCGTATTTCTTGTGAGTATTTAGATACTTTGAGTGTTGATAACAGTGCAAGTTTTCGTCAGCATAATATTCGATAATCCAGTCAAATCGATTATTATACTGAGGTAAGGGATGCTATTATGTTTCGTAAAGGAGGTTATTTTTCGTAAATGATATTATTTTCGTAAATGATATTATTTGTGTAAAAGATATTTTTATAAAAGATATTTTGGTAAATGATGTGATTTTATACTCGTAAGGGGTATTATTGCTTTCGTATTCGTAAGGGATACTGTTTTTCTGGTAAAGTATGTTATTTTTCTCGTAAATGATGTTATTTTCTTTTAATATTTATAATGAATATTATTTATTTTCATATTCCATATTATGGAAGTAATAATATTTCATTTCACATTCCTAAATCTGAACTTACTACGTTAAGTATTGCTTCTATAATTCTTAAAATGATCAGAAATTTCTTGAGTTTTGCGCTTCATCTAGTATCATTTCACATGAATTATTTTCTGAACTTTTTATGAAAATTTACAATTTTTCATGACGAGTTACTATTCACGGTAAAAAAACATTTTTTTTAATCTTAGATTGGATCCAAGTTTTGATCTACATTCTTGAATTTTGCTCCACAATTGATTATTACGGAGTATTATTGAACTTGAATAAACTAAATTACGAATCCCTAATATTTGTCCTTTATCTCACTGGATTCGTTATTTATATTATTTTTCATCATCCTTAGTCCTAAATGGTGATATAACTGAATATCTTTGGCCTGTAGTGCAAAGATGAATGATTACTTGATGAATATCTTTGGCCTGTAATGCAAAGATGAATGATTACTTGATGAATATCTTTGGCCCGTAGTGCAAAGATAGACAGTTGTTGAGATGAACATAACCAACTGGTGATACAAATGAATATCTTTGGCCCGTAGTGCAAAGATGAATATTTGGTTCGAGATGTATATTGATTGATGTTACAGAGATAAAATATTGATGATGGACTTTTAAATCATAGAAGATAGTAGACTTCATTTTCTACTTAACTCTTCTAATGAATTGTTATTTCCGCTGCAGTTGTTGATCTAAAACTTGTTGTTCATAATATTTTATCTGATCTGTTGAAGACTAACGATAATTTATTTTTCATTATCTTAGTCATAATATTCTTTACTGGGCTAGTTGAGCTCACCCTTTTCTACCATTGTTCTCTTTAGGAAATGAGAATATCGCGGAGACTAGTCGAGGAATAGTGTGATGATCAGAGTTAGATCTGTAGAAGTCTTCACTATTCTATAAAATAGTGGGACAATAATTGTAATGAATAAGAAATGAATTTGAGTGTTTATATTTCGTATTATATACGATTTGTATTGAAGCTCATAATTTGTGTGGTCGTATTTTACACTACCGTGTGTTATAAAAGATTGTATTTGAATTCTGTACCATGTATTTGGCGACTTAAAATGGGTTGAGTATTGAACCTATTTTGGGGGCGTCACAAGAAGCATGCGATAAGTTTATATTTCGACTTATTAGTTGGTTTACAATATTTGTGATCCTATGCATTTTTAAGCACTATTATCCATATGTTAACTAATTAAGACTTAGAAAAGTGCTAATGGTTAAAGGCTGGCGGAATATTTAATTAAACTCTAGAAATTTAGTTTAATATCATTTGAAACAAAGGGTAAACATTAATATAAGTTTGGGGGTATCTAGGATTGGATTATTGATTAAAAAAGGGAGAAAAATATATATTTGCTTTCTTGGATTGATAAAATGAGATGGAACGTAAAACACAATCGTTCAAAAGATAGTGAGATGGAGCATAAAATGCAATCACTACAAAAATGACAAAAGGAAATACTTGGGAAAGATGGAATGTTTATGAATAATGAGTTAAATTATGGAATACTCCTTTTGATTTCTCTGGATTATAAGTTTTTCCCTTAGTGGAGGATGATATGAGATATGGATGTATAGAGTGATATTGGTATTTTCTGTGTTGCATTTGACTAGTTACGCTTATCAGGGTTTTGATTAGTTTGAACGGGATGAATATACACATACGCACGTGAACTGATAAATAGGTTGAAATATTAATTGTTGTTGTTATTAATCTGAAAATCAAAACTATATATATATATATATATTAACTTATCTCAAATTGTTGTCAAGGCTAGTACAAGTACTATGTCCTTAAGATAATTATGCCCTCCGTATTGGTGCTCAGAGTTGATAGCACTTGTCTCCCAGGATACAATGACACCGTATAGTATAGTAGCACTCCAAACAGTATACTCAACGAACCAAAATAATGCTCAGAATTCTCTCTCAAAATAACTATGAAAATTACTAGAAAACTAAACTGATAATACTAGAATTCTTGGAATGAATTTAATTTTTAAGAGCTTGAGAAGGATTGAAGTTGAAGTTATTGTTTTGGGTAGATTTGGATCCTATTTATAGGTTTCCAAATACCCCTTTGAAGATATACATCCTTTCAAAAGGTTACATCCTTTTGAAAGGTTACATCCTTTTGAAAAGATACATCCCTTTGAAAGGTTACATCCCTTTGAAAAGATACATCCATTTGAAAAGATACATCCCTTTGAAAGGTTGCATCCCTTTTAAAAGGTATAAACCAAAGGTTACACCTATTGATTTTATTTCATTCATTTATATATATATATATATATATATATATATATATATATCCAACAATCCCCCACATGAATGAAATTTGGGTAAATTAATGCAAATGAATATGCAAACAGACTTAGAGAGAATATCAGTATTAGAAATCATCTGTATCGAGAGAGGTAGCTTGTGGCTTTGAACCTTCCCTTGTGAAAGACTATCAGGTTTACTGGTTGTCCAGTGAACGTGATGTCTTAAACTGTCCAATCGTTTGTGTAAATCGAGACAATAGTAATTCGCACAGAATCTTTCCAAAAATTATTTGGTTCTCATGATTTTGTTCATTTTGGCCCCGAACAATCCCAGATTTATGAGTGCTTTAGAGAAGTATAGCCTTATCCTTCTCATAGAATTGGCCCAGTTCACACTCACATAGGTGATACTTAATAAGAGTATCCTGCTATACTCCACTTGTTTATCAAGATTTAAGAATCATTAAAAGCATAGCTTATCCTGTAACCGCTGCAGGTATCACTATCTCATATCATAGGAATGAGTAGAAGAAATTAATTTCTTCATAGTGATTTGGTTGAATCGTTCACAATTTAGTTGTCCCTTTAAACCTAGATCTTGGGATCTCCAGTCAACTAGGTTGGGTTTCCATCATGATGATCCTTGTTTATAGGCTTTAACCCCATTTCCCTCGAAGTTATTTTTACTTGTTCTCTAGTCAAACCTTTAGTCAACGGATCCGCTATATTTTCTTTCGACTTTATGTACTCAATAGTCATAATGCCGTTAGAGAGCAATTGTTTTATGGTATTATGTCTACGACGAATATGTCTAGACTTACCATTATACATGTGGCTCTGTGCCCTTCCAATTGTTGATTGACTATCACAATGGATACAAATAGGCGGCATAGGTTTAGGCCACATAGGAATATCTTCTAAAAAGTGACGAAGCCATTCGGCTTCTTCTCCAGCCTTATCCAATGTAATAAACTCAGATTCCATCGTTGATCGAGTAATGCATGTTTGTTTAGAAGATTTCCATGATACAGCTCCTCCACCTAGTGTAAACACAAAACCACTTGTGGATTTAGAGTCTTTTGTATCCGATATCCAATTTGCATCACAATATCCTTCAAGTACTGCTGGATATCTTGAGTAGTGCAATCCAAAGTTCTGTGTGTATTTTAAATACCTTAAAACTCTTATAATCGCTATCCAGTGATTTTTTCCTGGATTGCTTGTAAATCTACTTAATTTATTGACAGCTTGTGCTATGTCAGGATGTGTATAATTCATTAAGTACATTAGGCTTCCAATTATTTGTGCATACTCAGATTGTGATATGCTCTGTCCTTTATTTTTAGACAAGTGTAGATTTATATCTACTGGTGTTCTCACAGGATTGCAATCATATTGATTGAATTTCCTGAGTATTTTCTCAATATAGTGTGATTGGGATAATATTAATCCATCCGATGTTTTAGAAATTTTTATTCCTAATATTACATCGGTAACACCCATGTCTTTCATGTCAAATGTATTATTTAACATTCTTTTAGAAGTTTTAATGATTTCATTATTACTACCCATAATGAGCATATCATCTACATAAAGACAAATAATAACATACCCTTTTTCAGTGTTCTTGACATACACACATTTGTCACACTCATTTATTTTGAAACCATTTAACATCATTGCATTGTCAAATTTTTCATGCCATTGTTTAGGTGCTTGCTTTAATCCATAAAGAGACTTCACCAGCCGACAAACTTTCTTTTCTTGTCCTGGAACAATAAATCCTTCTGGTTGTTCCATGTAGATTTCTTCTTCTAAATCTCCATTCAAGAAAGCTATTTTTACATCCTTTTGATGTATCTCTAAATTATAAATAGCTGCAATGGCTATTAACATCCTAATTGAGGATATTCTTATCACAAGAGAATAAGTATCAAAATAATCCAAGCCCTCCTTTTGCCTGTATCCTTTGATTATAAGTCTTGATTTATATTTATCAATAGATTCATCTGCTTTCATTTTCTTCTTGAATATCCACTTATATCCAAGAGGTTTAGAGTCTGGTGGGAGATCTACTAATTCCCACTTATGATTGTGCAGAATGGATTCTACTTCACTATTTATAGCCTCTTTCCACTATGGAGCTTCTGGACTCGATACTGCTTGTTTATAAGTTTGAGGCTCATTTTCTAACATATAACTTAGAAAATCGGGACCATAAGATTTTGATGTTCTAGCACGTTTACTACGTCTAGGTTCATCAACATCTTCTAATCCATGATCACCGTTATTAACGGCGTCATAAGTTCTTTTACTTGAACTCGTTTCTTGTTCATTAAAACTTGGCTCTTGTTCTTTTTTATTAGGAAATATTGTTTCAAAGAATTCAGCATCTTTTGACTCAATAATACTATTTTTATGTATATCCTCTATTTTTGATTTATTAACCAAAAATCTATACGCACTGCTATTATTAGCATAACCAATGAATATACAATCTATTATTTTCGGTCCTATTTTCACTTTTTTGGGTGGAGGTACCATTACTTTTGCTAAACACCCCCACACTTTTAAGTATTTATAAGACTACTTACGTCCTTTCCATAATTCATAGGGTGAAGCATTAGACTTCTTTTGAGGTATTCGGTTGAGAATATAATTTGCTGAAAGAATTACTTCCCCCCACAAATTCTGAGATAGCCCAGAATTTAATAATAATGCATTCATCATTTCTTTCAAAGTTCTATTCTTTCTTTCTGCAATACCATTTTGTTGTGGAGAATAAGGTGCAGTTGTTTGGTTGCTCCAGTATCTACCCACCATTCTCTTAGATTCTCAACCATGTTTACTTCTGAAACGACCGCTGAAAGGTTCATTTCAGAAACATCTTGACGAAGTCCTTCCACTTCCGTTACATTGGCTTGTGCTGGCTTTTTGTTCTGGTCTTTGCATTTTCGACAATCCTTTACTCTATGTCCGGGCTTGTCACAAATGAAACATTTGCCTTGGAACTTTTTATTTGCTCCCTGTTGAGGTCCATTGCCATTGAACTTTCTCTTTTTAAACTTCGGACCTTGTTCCACCACGTTGGCTTTATACTCCACAAAGGTCTTTCCTGTTTTCTTCTCAGAAGCACGGTTGTCCTCTTCTATCCTTAATCTTACGATTAAGTTTTCAAGTTTCATCTCTTTGCATTTATGCTTGAGATAATTCTTAAAATCTTTCCACATTGGGGGTAATTTTTCAATTATTGCAGTAACTTGGAAAGACTCACTTAAAGACATACCTTCTGCATGTATTTCATGTAGGATTATCTGTAGTTCTTGAACTTGGTTGATGACAGCCTTGGAATCCACCATCTTATAGTCCAAGAACCTGCCAACTACGAACTTCTTCGTTCCAGCATCTTCAGTTTTATATTTCTTATCCAAGGAATCCCATAATTCTCTTGCAGAATTGATAGAACTATACACATTGTATAATGTCTTGTCCAATCCATTAAGGATGTAATTTCGACATAAAAAGTCTGGATGTTTCCATGCATCAACTGCAGCAACCACTTGCCTATCCGTTTCATCTTCCTTGAGCACGGGGGAATCTTCACGAAGAAACCTTGCCAAGTTTAAGGTAGTAAGATAGAACAACATCTTTTGTTGCCATCTTTTAAACTCTGTTCCATTGAACTTTTCTGGTTTTTCACCATGGTTCACAGGAACATTTAGAATAGAAGGTGTAGAAGAAGAAGAACCGATCATAGATAGAGTATCGGTAGCCATATCTCAAATATATATATATATATATATATATATATATATAAATGATAATTGTCTTAAGATTGTTATTAATCTGAAAATTGAAACTATATATATATATATATATATATATATATATATTAACTTATCTCAAATTGTTGTCAAGGCTAGTACAAGTACTATGTCCTTAAGATAATTATGCCCTTCGTATTGGTGCTCAGAGTTGATAGCAGTTGTCTACCAGGATACAATGACACCGTATAGTATAGTAGCACTCCAAATAGTATACTCAACGAACCAAAATAATGCTCAGAATTCTCTCTCAAAATAACTATGAAAATTACTAGAAAACTAAATTGATAATACTAGAATGCTTGGAATGAATTTAATTTTTAAGAGCTTGAGAAGGATTGAAGTTGAAGTTGAAGTTGAAGTTATTGTTTTGGGTAGATTTGGATCCTATTTATAGGTTTCCAAATACCCCTTTGAAGATATACATCCTTGCAAAAGGTTACATCCTTTTGAAAGGTTACATCCTTTTGAAATGATACATCCCTTTGAAAGGTTACATCCCTTTGAAAAGATACATCACTTTGAAAGGTTACATCCCTTTTAAAAGGTATGAACCAAAGATCACACCTATTGATTTTATTTCATTCATTTATATATATATATATATATATATATATATATATATCCAACAGTTGCATGTTCTCGAAATTATGCTTGAGTTATCATTAAATAGAAAGTTTGCGGTCAAAATTCAATGCATATTGGTTCATTGTTTGAGGTAGTAGTAGTTAGAGTTATTTCTGTTTTTGATATTTTTCTTGAGGGCAAACAAAGACTTAAGTTTGAGGGTATTTGATGAGTGGATTTTATACCACAATTTTAGTGCTTTTGACTTGATGAATTGAGTGTTTTTGATTATTTTCTATTTCTTTTTATATATTTTATTGTGTTTCTGAAGAAAAAGAGTTTGGAAAAGAATAAATGATAATGATGTCAATTTAGGCAAATTATGGTAGGTTGTGCTTAAAAATGTAGCAAAAGACTCTTGAACATGTGCGGCGTGTGACCACGTGCAATTGTAGATAGAAAGGAGGGGCATTTTGGGCATACTTGGGGCTAATGAATGGAGATTAGGATGATTCTGGGCGAGCAATGGAAAAATTTGGCACGCTAACACATGCGCCGGAACACATAAGACTAAGCGTCACAACTCATGAATGAAGGGATGCGTGAAGCCATGGGCGGCAGCGCTTGGCCGAATTTGCGTGGGCTGCACATGTGTTGGTGGGGGTTGACTTGGCTTGGCTGCTGGAGTTACCTAAGGCAACTAAATTACTTACCGTATGAAGTTTAAAGAAGTTAAAAGTCTACAAGTGTTAAGATTTCAATATAAATCTATCTCAAGGATTATTAGAGGGGGGGTTATCATCATATTATTATCATTATTCAATAGGGTTATTTTGAATAACATAAAAAGAAGAATAGAGGTTGAAGGCGAAGTACTGGGATTGAAGTTGTTACACATATTTCTTCTTTACTCTTTCTCTTTGATTTTTGTACTTCAAGGATGTTTATGGATATTATGATAATGTTTTATTTTTACTATATGAACTAATTTTTTTTTAAGATTACACTGGATCCCAATGATTAAAATAAATTGAATTACTCTCGATTTGATTATTATTGATTATATACAAGTTGTTTATTATATTTTGTGCTTCAAATTGTAATTGTTTGGCCAGCAATTAAATTGATATTTTGGAGGATATCGGGGGATGGAATCTAAGATTTAGATTTTAATACGGTAACATGTGTTGTGATTACTCTTCTTAGGAGGGAATATTATGATATACGTATAGGATAGGAATATATATAATATGTCATATGTAACTTGTATGAGAATCGGTGATTAGTGGATTTATTTTTAATTATTTCACATAGGATTATAGTGAACTAATTAGAATGAATATGTTTATGTAATATTCATAAGAGGTTTGGTAATTAATTTTGAATTCTCAGTTAGCAACTTGTTATGATTAATTAATTAGAGAGAGAGAGAAAGGAAATTTAGTTGAAGCATTGGGGAAAATTATCTTAGTATTTAAATCTGAAAGTAATCTTTAGTATTCTACTTCATTTATTTAGTTTAATTTAAATTTTTATGTTATCTTCTTAATTAAAATTGTTTAAATAAAATCAAGTTGGTATAAAATTAGTCGTTGGTTTATATTATTAATTTATTCCTCGTGGGAACGATACTCTTCTTATCATTATATTGTTAGCCGATCGCGTATACTTGCTTGTATTTCCTAGGTGATAAATTAGGCAAACACTGCCCGTTCATCTGGGGATGGTATGCAGAACTGAATCGCAGCTCAGTGCCCATAATTTTTTGCAAGCTGATCCAAAATTGTGAAATGAATATGGGGTCCCGGTCAGAAACTTTGGATACTGGCATGCCATGTAATCTCACAATCTTACTAATGTACATACTGGCAAGTCGCTTAAGTGAATAGTTTTCTCGTATAGATAAGAAATGAGCGGACTTGGTCAATCTATCTACAATGACCGAAATAGCGTCCAAGACTTGAGAAACCCTGGGAATACCCGTCACGAAATCCATAGTAATATGTGTTATTTTCCAAAGGCATAATAGAGATCTAGAAGGGGCGTTGAATAGATCTTAAAAAAAATTTATTTTACTTATTAGATCATTAAAAAATAATTGATTAGTTAAGATTATCTATACACATCGGAATATAAGTTTAAAAACTCCCCTTGAAGATTTACTAAGAAATCTCAGTTCTAAATTAATTCTTATGGATAGGCAAACATATAACATATATAGCAGTTATAATTTGCATAATTTAATTGATGTAAAGTAAAAGACACAAGAGATTTTAAGTGGTTCAGTGACTAAACAATTCTTAGTCCACTCTTTTACTCAACGAGTAGGATATCCACTAAGGATATAGACCCAACAGACCATTTTACAACTGAACCACTAAGGTTCCTTCAAGTTACTAAGTCTCGGCATTGAGTCACTTAGACTCGACAACTTGGTCACTAAGACCAGGATCATTTGACCCCAATTTTGGTCACTTAGACCAGGATCCTCTGATCCCAATTCAGTCACACAGCCCAAGATCTATCAACCCCAATTCCTATTTTTGATGTATGATGGAGGTGCTGCTAAGATGGCATGTATGTTCTTCATCTTGTGGTGCTTAGCAGTATTATTGTGATCATCTTCTTGGTGCTAACTGAACTTGACTTTAATGCTCGATCTCTTTTTGTTGTTCACAGCTATTCATGATCATAGTTGATGTGTTGCTAACCAATACCATTAAGCTCAACATCTTCTTGTGGCTAGCAACCTTTAACACTTGTTGGGTCATAGACTTATACTCTACATCTTCATCTGTTTAGCTCTAAGTGTTCTTAATGGAACGTAAAGTGGTGCTTAAGATTTGTCTCCTAATTTTCCACTCCTACTGCATTAACATCGACTGCATGACTTCTTCATACTTTGGCTTTCAGCTCTGCCATGTCCTCCATTATCTTGGCACTTTGGCTCTAGCTCTTTAGCCTTCTGACTCTTTACTTTTGGCCATTAGCTCTGTGGCTCTGGATTCTTTAGATGTTCATCAGCTTCTCATAGTATGAAGATGTGATGCCGAGATGACGTTTGATCTCCTTTCCTTTTTGTACTTGGAATCTTTGAACACATCTTCAGTCTTAGAGTGATACGTACTGTACATTTTTTATCTTTCAACATTATGTCCTTTTCTGATGATGATCCTTTTCTTATATTAGTCGATCAATTCCCATCATCATCATCATTTCTATTTCAAATGATATTACCTTTTATAGTCCGTTTGAAATCTTCCCGTTGCTAAGTGTCCGTTGGAACATTTAATGCTAAGATACTTTGATATCCCTAATGTTGACTTTCTGGAGCTTTTTGTCATAATTTTTGACTCAGGACTTATCACAGCAAGTTGTATCTTTAAGTACTTCCTTGATAGGTCGCTTTCGGTAAACTAGCCGGTGGACACATCTTTGATTTCTACCAAGGATATATTGTTTGATACCTTAGGATCTTCTTCTTGTAACGCCCCATTGTTAGTCCTCTTGTCAGTCCTGACTTGACTCTACAATCTGTTGTCTTAAGAATTGTAAGGTTGAGCTCTACGTTCTGTTCATGTGTGTATTGATAGTAGAGTGATGGAAATCGTAGACTTATACTCTGTATTAATACTACGATTATAACTTTAGACTCTGTTCTACTATCTGATTGCTTTATGCTGTATGGGCTTGATGTGCAGACTTCTCTTTACTCTTCGAACTCTTTAGTAGCTCTTTCGATTCAGAAAACTGTTCTTCAATTCTTTACTTCTCCTAGGTTTTCTGCTTTACCACTATTGGTTTACCCTGCTAAGGTAAAGGCATCTCTATAATATGTTTATCTCCCAATGCTTTACGTTATCAGCTGCTACTGTATGAACTTCTGATTTCTCCGCGAACAATTATGAACTTTATGACCAAGCAGAGTATCTTTGTGATGTACCCTTTATAAAGTCCTTCTGGAGACTCCTTTTGGTGAGAACTATACTCAGATATCATCAGAGTATATTCTTCTGTTATTGGCTTCTTCTTATGTGATCTTCATCTTATATCCATTGCATGAAGGTAAGCTTTATAATATTCTTTAGCTCTATGGTCAGCTTTATAAACAAAGTTTTATGATTCTGAGGTTGACTTTACGATCTAGGCTTCACTGACCGATCTTGGAATTATCTTACGCTATGATTTTCATTCAGCGTCTGCTTGGACTATTCTACGTTTAGGTTTTACTAAAAGAGATTACTTGACCTTATGATTCAATGATCACTTTGTAAGTTGGTCATTACTTTGTGAAGTGATATTTATGATAATCGTAATAGCTATATTATTCCTTCTATAGCTTTGAGATAGCCTTGCAGCTTTGTGATCATCTGTTCATTTTACGAGCTGATCTTCGCCTTACGAGATAGAGTGAACTCTGCGATTCTCCTAATGCTTTACGAACAAAGTTAACTCTGTATTGTATCTCCATACTATGAAACTGGTAGAGTAACTTTATGATCAACAACTTCCTATTAGCTATATATCAGAATAATTTCAATAAGATCAACCTAACATTATTTGATCTTTATAATCTAAGTTCTTGTACAAAAATTCATTTGTAAGGACTTTACAAAACTTACTTATACAAATATACATTAATCATATTTCTCTTCAAACACATATAGATTACTCCGCTGTCTGTACTACTAACATGCAAAGTAACTTTTACAATTGATTCTATCTATTACATATGCAGACATGTTAAATATCAACTTAACAAATTTGATCGTTCTATTCTAAGTCTTTGTATATAGATATCTCAATTAAGGACTATACAAAACTTATGCATACAAATATACTTTTATGTATTTCATCATCAAATCATATACATTTGGAATCTAATGAGGGTTCTAATCAAACTCCCCCTTAATGAAGAAACCTTCTACTCCATATATAGATTCCTAACAATATGTTCCCACTTCCATTCTGGAACCTCAAAAGGTTGCAATGGACCCTTAGGTACTTGATGTTTTGCCTTGACGCGTTGACATGATAAATACCTTGAGATAAACTCTGCGATCTCTCTTTTTATATTGCTCTACCAAAACATAAGTCGAAGGTTACAATTGAAATTAGTATGAACATAAGCCAATCATATTTGATATGATAAAGCATATAGTTTGTAACAATCTTATTAAATATTAATAAAGATATTATTTTTATATTATCTACATGATGCTGTTATATTAAATGTGATAAATCCATAGTTTTAAGCAATGCTTTAGATTCATGATGATGATTATGCTAATGAGATCTAAATTCTTAGAAAACTTAAAACTAAAATAGTTCTCAATCATTAGATTACTAAATAAGGGATTAGCGAATCCGAATAGATTGGTACATATGTGATAAGTACATAATATTTGATGATTATTATTCCTTTATATTTAGTTTTATTACATGTTTCATGTGGATATGGGCTTAAAAGGTGGTTTAATTATTTTAAGTTGAATTTGCAGGATAGGAGTGAAGCTGAGCTGAAAGGATAAAAGTTGGACAAATCTGCATGTACGGCGCTGACCGCGCCATGGCTAAGGTGGTTAGAGCGCTGACCACGCCGGACCAATTAGGCTGACCCAATTCAGTACGACTGGGCCACGTTGGGCAGCTTGCAAGGAGAGTGTGGGTTATCCTAGAAAGCAATAAACAATAAAAGGAGGGATTTTATTTAGTGGAAGCCACGTCACCAGCTTGCAATTCAAAGTTCCTAGTAGGTCACAAATTCCTATGCTAAGCAGATAATTGTCCTAACAGCTTAAGGTTCCTAGCTTCTAAAGGAATGTACATGGGTTAAGAGTCCAAGCACCACACGAAATTGGCAAGCTACATGATATCATGGAGTGGGCCATGCAATACATTCCAAATGTAGTAGCTTAAGAATTCCTAAGCAAATTCCAATTGGGCAAAGGATTGAGCAGCTTTAATAGTTTTAATGGGAGAAAGCAAGCAGCTCACGGGTTCATACAATTACCAAATTAAAGCAAAGCAATTCCTAGTGGGTCACGAATTGCTGGATGCCACGTGAGCCATGCACTTACAAGTCAAGCCATGCGGATTGGGTAATTCATAATTGGAGAAGGATTCTTGCATTCCAATTCCTAGCAGCTTGTGGATCCTAAAGCATAATGGAAAGTAAATTGTAATTAGCATGTATTATATCATGCAAAGGAAATATTGAGGAGCTAGCCACGAAGTAAAGAAGCACATGAAGACATTCTGCATACTGGGCGCGGAGCGTGCCTTTGTAGCGCGGACCGCGCGAGGTGGCCAGCGAACCTGCTGAATTCCTTTTTCGACTCAGATTTTAGTGCAATCACATATGAAGATTAGGGTTGCTATTATAATAGTATATAAGGGACTTATAGGATGATATTAAGGGGATCCATTCTCTTGTATTTTCATTCATCTATTATTTTAGATCTAGGATTACTTGAAGAGATGAGTTAATTCTTCCAATTCAATTCTGAAGGGAGGTGAACCTTGCTATCAATTACTGGTTTGATCAATATATTATTTATTCTTTCATGGGATTTATTTTGTCTATCTACATAAACTTTCATGTATACTAGATTAAGTCATATATTAAGCAAACGATGTATGTCTAATCCACGTAGCAATTAACAGTATTTTATTATGGTCAAGCTTTGAGATATTGTTAAGATTTTCAGAAGACAAGTTAAATAGTTCCTGATTGTGTAATTATTGCTTGGAATAATCTAATTCTCATGCTTAATGCTTCTATCATATTAAATCTAGACTGATAGTTCTAGGTTGTATGTTAGTTAGAATCTCTTGTTGGCGATCGTCGCATTAGATCTACACTTAAGGAGAATTTCGGATAATTTGCGATCGCGGTTATCTAGGGTTATTAATCTCATTGGAAGATAAATAGTGTAAACACTTGGTTAAATCATAATTGTGAAAAGGGGATACTGAACTGAAGAATTGAATACTTTTACTCATCGATATTTTATTTATTATTCACTTTAGTTAATTATATGTTTCAAACTAAAATCCCCAATTCATTGGAAATACTTGGATAGATAAAATACAAATCACTCTCTGTGGGATCGATCCTTGCTTATTGCTATACTAATTCTTGAGTTAGTTGAACCTAAGTAAGGTAAATTTAGTAGTGTAAACGACAGCTACCAAATTTTGGCGCCGTTGCCGGGGAGTATTATTTGTTTTTATTTATTCAATTATTTTCAAAAAAAAAAAAATTATTTTTTTCTTTTTTTGTCTTTTTTGTCTTTTTTTTATAAATCAATCCTCTTAATCTATTAACTTAAATTTTGATCAAGAGATAGAGAAACTTGCAGATACAGAAGAATCTCTTGTTCCAACACTTGAAAAGGAAAAGATGGAGGTGCCAAGAAAGAACAGAACTTTAAAAGAATTGGCTACTCCAGACCTTGATCAACCATCCTTGTGTATTGAATATCCTACTTTAGATGTTGCTTTCGAACTTAACTATGGACTAATTCATCTTTTACCTATTTTTCGTGGTCTTACATGTGAAAATCCATACAAGCATCTAAAGGAGTTCCATGTGGTGTGTTCCACAATGAAATCACAAGGAGTGCCAGAGGAGCAGATCAAGCTTAGACTCTTCCCGTTCTCATTAGTAGATTTGGCTAAAGACTGGTTCTACTATCTTCCTTCAGGATCGATACAATCGTGGACTGATATGCAAAGGCTATTCTTGGAGAATTACTTTCCTGCTTCGAGAGTCGCCAACTTACGAAAGGAGATATGTGGAATTCGGCAATTCACCGGAGAGAATCTCTATGAGTATTTGGAAAGGTTCAAGAAGATGTGTTCCAGCTGTCCACCGCACGGAATTGAAAACTATCACTTGATTCAATACTTCTATGAGGGGTTGCTACCAATGGATAGAAGCATGATTGATGCTTCAAGTGGAGGAGCATTGATAGACAAGACTCCAGAAGCTGCAAGGAACTTAATTGCAAACATGGCAGCTAACTCGCAACAATATGGAACTAGGATGGATCATACACCTCAAAGGATAAATGGGGTAAGTACAAGTAATATTGAACAACAAATTTATGATTTAACTGCTTTGGTTCGTCAAATGGCTACACGTAATATGCAAGTTGCAAATGATTGTGGAATTTGCTCAAAGTCAGGAAACACCAGTGCTGATTGTCAAATATTACATGAGGTTGATACTGTGCAACACGTCAATGCTGTGGGAACATTTGCAGGACATCATCACAATCAATATGATCCTTGGGCAGAAATTCACAATCCCGGATGGAGAGATCATTCCGACTTGAGCTACGAAGTACCTGTTTATTCTGGAACGTCTATGGAGGATATGTTCAAAGCTTTCATACAACAGACACTACAGTTCCAGTAAGAGACAAGGACTTCTATCCATATGTTGGAGAATCAGATGAGTCATCTTGCTACCATAGTTAGTCGTATGGAATCTCAGGGTATAGTGGGATGTGACGAAAAGGAGCAGGAGGATTCAGTGTTTACTTCAGAAACATACAGTATTCTAGAAGTTGATAACAAGAAGGAACAAGCGGAAGAGGGGAATGATTTGATAAGTTCTGCAGTTCTCTACGAGAAGGATAAGGATTCATTTTCATCAATACTACTAATAGAAGCAATGAATGATAAACACCGTCGTACCTTTATCATGAAAGTGGATAGTACAAAGTTCCATATCAACGCAGATGAGTCTAGAAGGTATCTTGGTAATGTTAAAGCTGTTTTTGCTATTGATGTTGTGGATTATTCAGTGCAGGAATCTTTTGATCGAATACAATTATACAAGGAGGATTTGGTGGCTGGAAAGGAGTAGGATCATGAAGTACACAATGGTCCTCATTTAAGGATGAGAATCACCAAGTACTAACCCGTAACCAACTCAATCTTATTCAAACGAATGAATTATCAATATATATAATTAAACTACAATTATTCACCACTAGTTAAATTAATATTACGGAGATTTAAGATCACAACTTCACTTATTGCTTCATTTAATCTAACACACTTCTCATCAATTATTCTCATTATTCTGAATTGTTAATCAAGAACACTAATGCAGATAGAACCACCTCTCGATATATAATATCCATACTCACTTAAATCCACAGATGATAGAATTAAGTAAGACACCCTAATTAACTAATCCACTATATCTCTATGTGAATTACAATTAAAAAGGATTTAATCACAAGTTCTCTATAAGATTACATATGGCGTAAAGGCATATCTCTATCCTAAACACGAATCATAATTTTCATCTACGCAGAAATCACGAACACATGCTATTATGATTAGATCTAAATCTATACTCCTCTCTCGATTTCATATAGATTATCACGGTAATTGATAATTAGGCAATTAAGCAGTTAAGTCCAAATCACAATAGACAATCTCAACAATAGATTATAATAATCGATAGAGAAGCATATTAAAAAAAATTACACAATAAGATCCATTATAATCTTAAACAAAGAATTAGTTCATTGAATTAAAACTAAGAATCCACACTTGAATACACATTAAAAGATAAGAATAAGATTAAGAAAAAAAATTGAATCTGTTGTCGACAAATTCATCCTCCTTCTTGCTCTTGATTTGGATCTCCAATGACTTCCACTTGCTTCAATCTCCCACTCCTCTTTCAACTAGGATTTATTATTTTATTAAAACTTAACTAATAATAAAACTAATCTATTAGAATAAATAAAAATAAACTCCCACTAAGCTACTGCCAATATATTCTCTATATTAGCTAATTTAATACTACTTCCGTCCCATAATAAGTGTTTTTTTAGGCTTAATATTTTTTTTCAAAATAAGTGATGTGTTAGAATTCTAATTTAATTTGTACAATATTTTTCCATATGTGCCCTTATACAACCAATGGTATTTATTGCGTATTTATTGGGAAGTTGAAAGGTTGAAGAAAGAGAAAGAGAGACCAAAATGAAATAAAAAAAAGTCTCAAACAAAACAAAGAAAATATATTAAGGGTATTTTTGCCATTTTAGCTTGTGTATTGGTATGTGTGATTTAAGCTAAAAAAGCACATATTGTGGAACGGAGGTAGTATATAATATATATATATATATATATATATATATATATATGCTAAGCTAAGCTACCCTCTCCAGGTGGAGTCCAAATTGAATAATATCTCCTTGAATATCCAAGCTGCTCCCACATGGCCTCCTTTTTTGTATGTTCAAGTCTCCCTTATATATTAAAATTTGTAGCCCCTTATAGTCTAGCATCCTAATATCCGAATAAGAAAAGGAGTTGAGCTGCTTGCCAATTGATAGCCCACTTTTATATCCTTATGCACGTGAATGCCCAGCCTTCTTTTAAGTCCTTCTACCATATCCAAATGCAGCCCACTTTATTTGCTTCAGCTTGCGTCAGATCCGTGTGAGAAAAGGAAAAATAATCGGCCCACTTAACTATATAATATAGGATAAATTATATTTTCTAGTACATTTTTAGAAAAAATTACAACAACAGTGTATCTAGAAAATATTTACAAAATTAATACATTTTTAATAGTTTATTTACAAAATTAATATAATTAGTATTCTTTTAATTTAAGCGATTAATAATGGGCTCACGAAACATCCGCCAATCTCATTTTAGAGTTTTCTTAATTTCTCCTTCTCCTCATCCTCCTCCACCTGTCAACAGAAAAAGAAAAAGAAAAGCACCATCTCCTTCCCTGCAAAGTGCAGGGCGTCAAAATAGACTGCGAAGTGGAGGCCGGAGGGCGTCAAACAAAGTAGACTAGTAGTAGTATTATGTAGCTTTAGCTGACGATCAGTTCGTCGTTCTATGAGCAAGTTCTGTGTGGTTATGGTTAATTATTATTATTAATTTATTCCTTCCATCCTTCATTCTCCTCACTATTTCTCTATCTGGATTACCTTTTTACTGTGTTTTTACCCATTTATTTAAAAGTTACTTGCTCCGTATTACTAGTTATCTACTAGAAGGAAAAAGGAAAAGGAGAAGAGATGGAGGGGGGGCATATTTTGAGGGGAAAGAAAGTGGCTCCCCTATTTATTACTCAATTTTATTCTTGCTTTATATTTGGTCTTGGTCTTTTGTCTTTATTGATGCGTATCTGTGTAACAACAATGTATGTTTTTTAAAAGAGTAATACTACTTTTTGGTTAATTGAAGGAGGAAAACTTTCTACAATGTGCAATTTTTTATAGTACAGTTGGTAATGAAACTTTCATATCAAGGTAACCAAACCTTCATACTAATGTAACTAAACCTTCATACCAAGGTAACCAATCCACCTCCACACCTGCAGTTTTTTCATAATGCAGTTGGTAACCAAACCTTCATACCAAGGTAACCAAACTTTCATACTAAGATAACCAAACCTTCATACCAAAGTAACCAATCCACCTATACACCTGCAATTTTTTCATAGTGTAGTTGGTAACCAAACTTTCATACTAAGGTAACTAAACCTTCATACCAAGGTAACCAATCCACCTCCACACCTGTAGTTTTTTCATAATACAGTTGGTAACCAAACCTTCATACCAAGGTAACCAAACTTTCATACCAAGGTAACCAAATCTTCATACCAAAGTAACCAATCCACCTCCACACCTACAGTTTTTCATAGTGTACCAAGGTAATCAATTCAGTTTTATTAAGTTACCAATTTATTTTTAAATGTGATGCAGTTGGTAGCCAAACTTTCATGCAGTTGGTTGCCAAACCTTCATACTAAGGTAACCAATTTAGTTTTATTAGGTTATCAATATACTTTGAATGTGATGTAGTTGGTAGCCAAACTTTCATACAGTTGGTAACCAAACCTTAAGACCAGGGTAACCAATTCAGGTTTATTAGTTTATCAATTTATTTTGAATGTGATGCAGTTGGTAGCTAAACCTTCATGCAGTTGGTTGCCAAACCTTCAGACCAAGGTAACCTTATGGTAAATTGAAGAATTTTTTGTTAGACATGTTGGTCATCTTATGGATTAATGCATAGGCTGAAATAAAACTGTTTCACTATAAGAGGAATAGAAATTAGGGGAGATCTCTTGTTGGCATGGATTTTAACCAAAGTATGGCATTACAATTCTTAAACTATTTGATAAGACAGAATCCACAAAATTATGAAAACTGTTGTTAGTAACGGTTTCTGATTCGCCGCAGATAATAGATGCCGTTGTTACTGCCCACATTTTAAACGCCACCCTTGTTGTTCCAAAGCTGGACCAAAAGTCGTATTGGAAGGATAAAAGATTTGTACTAACATTTACTTTGGGTTTAATGATGCGATTACTTCACTTCTGAATTATATTAGTCATTGGTGATTTTATATGCTGTATATTATTATGTGCAGCAATTTCTCAAAAATTTTTGAGGAGGCGGCAGAGGAAGATGATGAGGGAGGTGAAGATTAGGAAAGAGAAGATAATTTTTTGTTTTTTCTCCTTTTGATTTGAATTTTGAATTATGGATTTGTTTTTGTTGTTAGATCCAAAAGATTTGAATTTGAATTATTAATTCTCCTTGATTTTAGGGTTCCTTATTAATGTGAAATTGAATGGTTTGAATTTATTGTCTTATTTTTGTAATTATTTTTTGGATGCACTAATGTTGTAATTACTTTCTAATTATTGTATATTTCTGTAAAGGACCCTATAATATATCATCCCAATCCGAATGGGAAAAGAATAACATTATCTAATTGAATATATTATATATATATTATATCCGGTCAAGTCTCCCTCTTTATATCATGAGTCAGCATCTATATCATGCCCTTGTTGCACCCAAAGTCCTACTAGGCAAATAATCCCCCAGTAGCTTTGATTGTCCCAATTGATAGCCTATATAGGAAATTAAGGCAACATCCACTACCGCCTCCCCGCCCCTGCGGGGAATTACCCATGACAGCCCCGCCCCAGCGGGAGAAGCTGCTGTTCGGCTTGATTAAAATTTGCAAGGTGCCGCTCCAGCTGGTGAAGTACTTTATGAGACCCGCCCCAACGGATGAACACCTCTTGTATGCTAAAATTGAAGCCTTTTTACGCTCCTTTTGCCTCCATTTCATTCCTACACATGATCATATAAATTCGAGTTAAAATGATAGCAAAAACACTTGAACACAACAAAAATCAAGCTCTAAAGAATACCAATTCGTGGGTGTTAAACCCACTCAACAAATACCCCCAAACTTGAAACTTTGCTTGTCCTCAAGCAAACACAAATTAGAAAACTTCATCCTCTAGCAATGATCCACTCAGGCAATTAGTCAATATAAATTTAAACAGTGGCCTCAAAGGTTAAAACAAATGATAACCCAAAGAAAATTTTAAAACAATGCCATGTCTTAAAATTTCAACAACTTTCGTTAATTTCACATTTACTCTTAATCCTTTAAGTGCGTGTGTGCATCCAACTGTTTAAACTAGTCATGATTTAGATAAGATCAACCAATACTCATAAAATATTTTCAAAAACAACTCTCAAAACTTCTTATCACATCAATCATCGCTAATATAGACAAAGCACAATTTTTTTCTCGAGGATCAACCGGATATTTAAACATTTAAGCACATATGAACCCTTCCCAAGTACTTCAAAAATACTTTTTTTTTCTTTTTAGTGAGTGCGTTTTACGCTCCATCTCGTGCTTGTGTTTATGGGGAGTGCGTGTTACGCTCCATCTCGACCCACCACATGCTCAATTATTCAACTCGGGAAGGTTCCAATTTATTTTTCAAAAATACCCAAGATTTCTCCCAAACTTATGTGAGTGCCTAATTTTCACTTTGAATGATGCTCAAATAAGATTTCTCAAGTTGCAATGATATCTTTCATAAGCATTTAGCCAAAAAAAAATTCAATCCCAACTGGCTAAACAAATGGATATGTGAAAATTTTTTCAAAAATTTCGCAAGTAGTGTGAAACCAACTAATCAGTTAAAATATAGACTAAACATGTTCATCAATTCTCCAAGAGTTAAAAATTAACCACCCTCTTATCATAGGCCACAATCAAATTACATCAAAACATTGCCTAAGTGAATGCTAAACATGATAAATACCCCCAAACTTAAAACAGATATTGTCTCCAATGGCTAAGATAGAAAAACTTAAAAGAGAGGACTTCCCTGAAAATATCGCAATTTTCCTCATTATCTGCTAAGTCTGAAGAATAGGCTAGGCACATTGGAATGAATCGGGCACCACACTTGAGTTTGACTTGACTAACCTGTGAGACAATAGAAGCAAGTTTATTAAATCCTAAAAAAAATGAAAAATCTATCAAATAATATGAAACCTAAAAACTAAAACTAAAAATTAAACTTGGGTTGCCTCCCAATAAGCGCTTGTTTTATAGTCCTTCAGCCGGACTTTGTCTGGTCAACATTATCCAATTCCTCTTCAAAAGTTGAGGAACCCTCCATCCATCAGTAGCAAATAATCCTTTGGGAGGTTCCCACAGGCGATGGCCAGTGCATCAAAGTCACCTAGAATTCTCTGAATCGGTATGATCTCAATCAAGAACGTCCCACAGCTAGGTGTTTTCTCCATTGTGTGTGTGATCACTTTGGGGCATGGAAGCTTGTCACACACAATGGGCTCTTCGTCTATCTTTTCTTTCTCGTCCCACCATGGCTTCAAAATTGTACTCGCTCATATATCATAAAGAGCTTCGCTGACGACATGACTACCAATCGGGCATAGTTTTACAAATCTGACTGACATTTTGATCTTCGGTGGAGACCCATTTAGATCTTCGTCGACCTCTATTTCATTATCCCCATTTGTCTCCTCACTTTCTACATTTTGTGGCTCATCCAGTTGTAGATTTGGTTCGGGTTCTCTGTCAGTTTCGTCATCCATGTCATTACGCCAAGTGTTTGGAGGAAGGTTATTTGAGGCGTTGGTGAGTTGTTCCATATGATTATTAAGATTTTGAGTTGATAACTCTTGATCTCGAATTGACCTCTCTTTATTAATCCTCCTCTCCTCCATGTCTGCTATGAACTTGGACCACCATTCCCTCAGCTCTAAATTATCTGTTTCTGTTTC
This sequence comes from Panax stipuleanatus, assembly GCA_020205555.1. Taxonomy (NCBI): domain Eukaryota; kingdom Viridiplantae; phylum Streptophyta; class Magnoliopsida; order Apiales; family Araliaceae; genus Panax; species Panax stipuleanatus. The sequence continues at coordinate 44,430,856 of CM035120.1, forward strand.
GGAATCCATGTAATTAGGACCATTTGGTGGGGTAGTGATGAGTTGCTCCAAATTTAATTTTTCTTCTTGTGGCTCATCCAATAGCAGATTTAATCCTGGCTCTCCATCAGTTTCGAAATCCATGTAATTAGGACCAGTGTTTGGAAGAATGTTGTTTATAGCTTTGGTCATTTGCTCCAGCTCAATTGCTAGATTCTTAATTTTCGTCGCTATAGATTTCATTGCCTCTTCATTTTCTGTTTGGAGTCTGGCCAAAGCCTCTTCCCATCCTAGCTTTTCTTCTTGTGGCAATGGAGGTGGACATGAAAATTCTGGTGAGTATGATGGATTTGGAGCATAGTATTGGTCTTCATAATTGTAGCTCCATGAAGAATTTGGGTGATACCCCCAATCTTGGTGATAGTTAGGATCCGCATAGTTGTTGACGTAATCACCACTATATTGTACCGGTTCAAAATTGACGGCGCATTGATGACGTTGATGGTTACCAGCACAATAATTACATGTAACGGTTATCCTTCGACTCCGTTGGGCTGCAATAACCTCCCACGTCCTCGAAAGTTCTTCAATCTGTGCTAATATAAGTTCATCAATCCCTGTATCCCCTGGTTGAGTCGTACTCGAATAGGGCCATTGATAATTGAATTCAGCCATGGTACCTAAAAAGATAGTAAGATAGGAAGAGAATTAAAATAAAAAAAATATTTAAATTAAGACTAATTTGATTGAAGTTAATATTGGCAAATAATTATTAAATTAATTCCCCGGCAACGGCGCCAAAAATTTGTTGGGTATTTTCTAGTTACGCACAACACACAAGTATACGTGGTCAACAAGTAATAAAGTGAAAGTAAAGTATCGTTCCCATGAGGAATTACTTTCACTTTATTACTTGTTGACCACGTATACTTGCGTGTTGTGCGTAACTAAAAAATACCCAACAATTGGATAGTGTGGTCATAATATTTTAATAGCTCAAGCAAACATCATTGTAGCATATTGATTTCTTTCTGAGTGAAGAAATATTTGAGGCTTTTATGGTCTGTATAGATGTAAGACCCCAGATTTTATGAAATAGAAGTATTCAATTTTTCTATTTAGTAAATGGTTAAATTGATAAAAGTTTAAAGTTAAGGGTGAAATGTGCAAATATTTTAAAATAAGCAAGTGGTTATAAAATATTCTTGTTGTCGGAGAATATTTGTTTGGTCGTGGAATATTCTTGGTGTCGGGGAATATTCGTACGATGGCGCAGCTATTTGTGGGCCCCACTATAAGACCCCAACTTTTATGAATAAAGATTTAATTTTCTTTATATATTATTTCAAAATAGTAAGGTGTTGATTTGATAAATATGAAAAGTTATGGGTGAAGTGTGCAAATATTTTAAAATGAGTAAGTAGTTATAAAATATTCATTATTGTCGGGAAATATTCGTACGACGACTGCAGCTATTTGTGGACCCCACAACGGAATAACTGTCGGATATAGAAAGCGACAGAAATAACCTTTTTATAAAATAACAGAGTAGTTATTACCGTTAGTACTGTTGAAATACCCGGTGATAAAAGTACAGTAATACGCGGTGTTGCACAGTAGCACACGGTATTGCACAGTATTTTGAATTATTGATTCTTACGTGAGAAGACACTTGTTCAATTATTGTTACAGTAATTACTGTTCAATATTTTATATTATTGATTCAATAATTGCATGATATTTTATTGATTCAATAATTGCTACGTTGATATTTTATATCAATAATTGCTACGTTGCTATGATTGATTCAATAATTGCTACAGTTGATATTTTGTATTATTGATTCAATAATTGTCATTGCACAGTATTTCACATTATAACCTCAATAATTCATATTATTTGAATAATATTATTAGATAGCATTATTGACAATGTCTAAGGAAGTTCTGTCTAGGAATGGTTATTTAATTGCGAGCCAGTAAGGAGGAGTCCTTATCGGAAGGCCCCCTCTTTCCTGGGAACGACCTGGTTGTCAATATTGTAGTTCTGTAATATTATTTGTGAATAATTAATTATTGATTTATATGATAAGAAAATATTTATTTTGTGGATATAAAAGAAGGAATTAGCGCTGATGTGTTTTTATCAGTATTTTGGTGTGGAAAATCATCCGTTTATGAATTTCGGATAATTTATGTTTGAAATTTGGAAAAACTTCCTTCTACAAAGTTGTAGAGAATTAAATTTCCTATGAAAAAGACATAGAATTTGTATTTTTCTGACAAAGGGGCTATTTATTATGAATTATTGAAGTTTCAAAAAATAAATATTTTTTAAAATGGTGGGCCCCACTTTTGGTTGGTGTGGAATGCTGATGGCTTTCTTGGGGAGGCGGCTGGAAAATTTTCTAAAAAATTATTATTTTATTAATTTAGTCTATTTTGGCATCCTAAGCTTTTCCTATAAATAGGGTGCTTAGGTTAGAATTGAAAATCACACCAGAATCAGAAGTTTTCTCTCTATATAATATCGAGCGTATTTTTGTGAGTATTTAGATACTTTGAGTGTTACTATTCAGTGTATGTTTTCTTCAGCCTTATATCCGATATACCAGTCAGAAGTACTATTCTTTTGAGGTAAGGGATGTTATTTTTTTTCGTAAATGATGTTATTCTTTTCAATATCATTATACCAAAATATTGTCATGGATTTTATTATAAAATTCTTACTTTTTCCCTCGGGGTTACTATTCAAGTATACGGCACTATTCACGGAAAAATTAAATTTTTTTCTATATGTCCAAGTTGCTTGTTAAGGTTCCTATCTTTGATTGGATCCAAGTTTTGAGCTCTATTCTTGAATTTTGCTCCACAAAGTATTATTATGGAGTATTTTTGAACTTGGAGATCGATGTTTTGATCATATTGTTTTTATTATCATATATAACATTTTTATAATCCTGGTGATGAAATTTCTCTTTGACTTGAGTGTAAAGATGGGTAGATTATTGGTATGATCATGACTATAGATTCTCTTTGGCTAGTAGTACAAAGATGGATTGTTGACTGGTATGTTCATGACCATTGAATTTACAATTGAATATCTTTAGCTTAAAGGCAAAGGTGAATTGATCAACATGGCTATAATTATTGTTTATATAAATTCTGGAATGATTAGATATTTTTTTGAGATACGAATATCTTTGGCATGTAGTGCAAAGATGACCTCTTGTTGAATATCTTTGGCCCGTAGTGCAAAGATGAACTATTGATGAATATCTTTGGCCTGTAGTGCAAAGATGAGCGGTTGATTTGTGAATATCTTTGGCCTGTAGTGCAAAGATGAATGATTAATTGCTGAATATCTTTGGCTTGTAATGCAAAGATGAATTGATTAGCATGATTATGAACAGGAACTGTGATTTGGTATAACCATGATCTTTGGTGTTTCAGGTAAAGACAGGTGATGAGAATTATCTTCGTCCTGAGTGCGAAGAAGAATTCATCAAGATAATTATGATCATGAACTTACATGATTGTGGACAGGAATTGTTGATTGATGTTACAGGTATAAAATATTATTGGTGGACTTTTAACATGGAGAAGATAATAGACATTATAGTCTATTTGACTCTTCTAATAGATTGCTCGTTTCGCTGCAATTATGGTTGAAAAGTTTTACCATATGTTTAAATCTCTGATTTATTACTGTTGAAAACTATTGATAATATAATTATCTTTAGTCATGATATTCTTTACTGGGCTATTTGTGCTCACCCTTTTACTTCACAATTCCTTTCAGGTAATAAGAGTATAACGGGGTCGAGCAGGGATAACAGGGGAATAGAACGATGGTCTTTAGCTGTTGAGGTTTTCCATAAAATAGTATTAGAAGAATTATATTGAGAATGTAAAATGCGTGTGTCGTATTTTATACGTCATTTTAACAGTTAATTTTGGTGAACCAAATAGGCTGAGGTGAACCCAACTTTGGAAGGGTGATTTGCCATTATCATACAAGATATCTAATCACCTACAACTTCGGGTTATCATAAGACATGGTTGTGCACATCCACTTGCTGATTATATCTATGAGCACTACCTATATAATATTAGAATTTGGTTGAAATATAATTCTCAATTGGAGACAATGGAGATAATTATATGGCAAGAGAATATCCACCATTGGAAAGAACATGATAGTAATCTTCTCATTTTTCTTTGGGGTCTATTGGGTCAACCAAGGATAATTCTCAAGTCATATGATATCTATTATAACTTAGATGCATGGCCTCCCATGTACGAAGGTTTTCTTGAGCATTTTCCAAAAATTTTAATTCCTAAAATAGTTATTGACTGTACCTTTCTGTAACGTATCATTGATTTGAAGTATGGGCAAGGTATTTGTATTGAAACTCACAGTTTAATTGTGATCGTATTTTGTACGATATTTTAAAAGATAGAATTTGAAGATTTGTCTTTGGAATTTTTGTTGAGTGTATTTCGTGGCGACCCAGAATGGGTTGGGTGGATTGGATCTATTTTGGGGGCGTTACAATAGATCTCCACCTTCTCCCCATACAAATAATGCCTCTAGATCTTTCATACGAAACCTACCGCTACCAACTCTAGATCATGAGTAGGGAAATTCTTCTCATTCCTTGAGTTGTCGAGAGGCATAAGCTATAACTATTTCGTGGTGCATGGGAACGCAACCAAGGCCTCTCTACCTGAAGCATTACTGTAGATGACAATTCCTCCAGATCCTGATGGTATGGTCAGAACATGAGTTGAAACAAGTCTCCTCTTAAATTCGTGAAAGTTCTTCTTGCACTCTTCTCTCCATTTGAATTTTTTGCTTTTCCAAATCAACTAAGTTAATGTAGTGCCAATTCGAGAGTATCCTTCAACGAATCTTCGATAATAACTAGCTAGGCCTATAAAGCTTCGTACTTCAGTTACTATCTTAGGTTACTCCTAATTTACTATTGCTTCAATCTTCGTAGGGTCAATCGATATTCATTTTTTAGAGATCACATGTCCAAGGATCGTTAATTCTTCTAGCCAAAACTCTAATTTCTTTAACTTGGCATACAACTTGTTCTCACGAAGCTTTTGGAGTATCGATCTCAAGTTGTGTTCATGATCTTTACGACTCTTGGAGTATATGATGATGTCATCAATAAAGACAACCACAAAATGATCCAAATATTTCTTGAATATTCGATTCATTATGTCCATGAAGGCAGCACGAGCATTAGTTAATCCAAAAGGCATGACTAAAAACTCATAATGCCCGCATAGAGTTCTAAAGGCAGTCTTTGAAACATCATTAGCTTTAAGCTTTAATTGATGATATCCAGAATAGAGATCAATCTTTGAAAAAATATTGAGCACTTTGCAACTGATCAAACAAGTTATTAATTAGAAGTAACGGGTACCTATTTTTGATGGTGACATGGTTCAACTATCGATAGTCAATGCACAGTCTCATACTCCCAGCCTTCTTCTTCACAAATAAAACAAAAGCACCCCTAGGCGATGTATTTAGACATATGAAGCCAGTATCTTGAAGTTCAATGGGGGCCATTCGGTACGGGGCCTTTGAAATAGGTTTAGTATCGGGTTCAAGGTCAGTACAAAATAAAATTTCACAGTCTGGGGGTAAGCCAAGAAGTTCTTTGGGAAATACGTCAAAAAATTCATTAACAATGAAAATATTATTCAAATCTAATTTTTTTTATTTATATCAATGACATGGGCTAAAAAGGTTTGACATCCGTTCTTCAATAAGCGGGTGACTTTGTGGTTAGAAATGATAGTTATTGATTTCAACGATTTGATTTTTCAAATTTGCATAACAGGTTGATTAGGAATATGGAAACTAATGATCTTATAAAAATAATCAATTTTAGCATGATGGGTAGTTAACCAATTAATTCCTAAAATCATATCAAATTCATGCATTTTCAAAGAGATAAGATCAATGAGTAATGTGCGGGTGCCGATTTGGACTAAACAAGATTTATAAACAGTAGACATAATGAATATTTCACCTAACGAAGTTTCAAAAGATAAGTCAAAGTCTAATTTTTGAGGAGTCAAGTTCAAACGTTGAGCAGATGCAGGCGAAATAAAGGAGTGGGTAGAACTAATATCTAATAGTGTATAGACTTTTCAAGAGTTTATGAGTAGCTTACCAGTTATAACTTTGTTTAGGTTTTATGCCTTTTGGGATGTCACAACAAAATCTCTCCCCTAAATCATAGGTTTTGCCTTGTCCGTGTTAGCCTTGGGTATCGCTATTACAGATGGATTAGATTTTGCTAATTAACAAAATCGAGCAATGTGGCCTTCCTTCCCACAACCGTAATAGACCTTGGATGGCTAAGTACAGTTTGGGTGTCCCTCTTGTACACACTTGTAACATTTGACTGGTACTAGTTCCCCTCCCTTTGAAACTGGTGTTGTGCCGATATCGGTGCCTTTCCATGATCATTATTGAATCTTCTTCTCTTTAAATGATTTCCATTAGGCTCGCTCCTTCTATTATTTGCGCTAGTATTTCCACCGAAGTGCTTTCTATTTTTGGCAAAGTGATTGCCTCCTCGATGGTTCTCGTTGATCCGAAGATTGCTACTATTGTGACGATAATGATTAATATCATGATTTTTCTCCTTTTGTCAGCCTTTGCCTCCCAGTTGGAATGTCTCTTTTTCTCATTCCAATAACTGAGCCCTATCCACGATATATGAATACAAACTAAGTTTAAGAGAAATTAGGTGTTAACGAATTTCTGGTTTCAAAGCTCATAAAAACATTCGAGCCATGCTCGTCATTCTCCACTAAGTGGGGTGCAAACCGGGATAACTCAACAAACTTGGCCTCATACTATGAGACAATCATGTTGTTCTGCTCCAATTTGATGAATTCCACCTCCTTCATGTGACGAATACTCTTTAGAAAATACTTATCATTGAATAGTTCTTAGAACTCCGCCCAAAACATCTCGAGTGCCTAGTGATGAGTACGTTTAACTGATTCCCACCAGTGATACGCTTCTTCTCACAGCATAAAGGTGGGGAAGGGAAACTTTTGTTAATCTATGCATCATAGTACATCAAATATTTTGGTCATTTGTTTGATCCACACTTCTGCCATGAGTGGGTTTGGCTTTCTGAAAAACTCAAGTAGTCCCAACTCCTTGTATTGCTTGGCAGTAACTAGCTGCATGTTACCAATGTTTCCACCTGTATTATGAACGAGAGTTCCTCTTGTCTGGTTCTGCATGAATTGTAGAAAGCCCCTAAAAATTCATCATTTATTATACGGTCAGTAGCGTTATTTTTTGGGGCAACTGGAGAATTATTGCCCTAGTGATTCACAACATTTTGGTTAATGGTTGGCAGAGTCTCAATTGTCTCATGCATTCCATTCCTCATCTTCTGGTTTTCAGATGTTTTAAATGATTCCACAAAACAAAGGTTAATTTAAGAAACTGACATGTCATATCTTATTTCTACATTTAGATTGACCAATTAGATAATGAAATTCAACTTAGGTAGGACACAAACTAGTGAAGGATTCTACTCGTTTCTCCTCTTCTAGTTCAAATCCCAGATCTCCACCAGAGATCATATCCATAGCTCCGATACCAACTGTGACGCCCCCAAATTCAGGTGTACACCACCCAATTTGAGTCACCAAAATCAATTATTACAACGCCGTGAAAATAAAACGACACACATACTTTAAGTACTCAGTATAATTATTGTCATACTATTTTACAATATTTTAAGAACTACTATATCTCAAAGTCGAACCATCACTCCATTCCACTACGCTTCCCGCTAGACCCAACTACTCCTTTATTTCTTGAAAGAAACTATAAAACAAAAGGGTGAGCACAGATAGCTCAATAAAGAATAGCATGACTAAGATAACGAAAATTAAGTTATCATTAGTCTTTAATAGTGATAAATCAGACATTTAAAAACATATGATAAATAATATGAGTTTTCAACAAGTAACAGCAATGGTCATGATCATGTCAATAACAGTTCCTGTCATAATCATGTCAATCAACAATTCTCTTTGCACCTAGGTCAAAGAGAACTTTCACTACGTGTCTTTACCACACGGGCTAAAGACACTTAATAATCATATTATCTTTGCACCCATGCCAAAGATATTCACAGCAACTTAGTTTTGATGATGATTACAAATAACAATGATATGAATAATTGATAGAAATAATCAGAATAATAAGATAAAGAATAAACATTAGAGATTATCAATTTAATTTTTTCAGAGTTCAATAATGTCCAAATTTTCAAAATGATATCCAAAATATTAATTCAAGTTCTAGGATTTTAATCATTATATTTGAATTTTGAACCTTATATATATATATATATATATATATATATATATATATAAGGTTCACAATTCAAATATAACGATTAAAATTCAATAAGAAGATTCAAGTGAAAAGACATTAGATGAAACACAAACTATTAAGGATATTCTAATTATTTCAGGATTTTTCCCATTTAATAATTAAGCTATAGAAATAAATAATAATTTTTACCATAAATTTATGAGTACGAAAGAGAATGATATCCATTACCTTAGCATGAGACTAGATACTGCTTACTATGTAAGAGATTAACCTAAGCAATTCTTACACTTTTAGCAACACTTATAGTATTCTTGTACTCAAAAGAAATACTCACAATATTATACTCATAATATTGTAATAGAAGAATTTTTGTGTCTCTCTCATTGCTCAACTGAGTAACCTATTTTAGCATAAAATGGTCACGCCAAGTTTAAAAAAACTTGTTGGATAATTAGAATTGTGGGTCCCAAGGGCGAATTCATGCCTAGGGCAGGGGGCACCTGACCCCACTGAATTTTTAGGGGATCAGGGGGTAAAGTTAAAAAAAATTATTTAAGGAAGGTGTTAAATGAAATTTCATGTTTTAGATTTAAGAAACTATTAGAATTCCTAAAGGACCAATTCCACTAGTAGTCCAACTCTTCATCTGTTCAACAACAGAGCAACAACGTCATCAACTCCAACTCTCCAAGTCTCCAAATTCGCAATAGAACAACTCCAAGTGGACCAATTCTCCAAATTTCAATCAGGAAAATAGACGATCCTGATCTGCAATTGAAGAAATTTGATAAAGTATATTTTAATTTTAGTATTTTATAATTTAACAAATTTAACAATTACTTTAGGAATTCTTGTAATTGTTTATGAATTCTTCTTTTTTATACTTTTCTAAAATTAGGGTTTTTTTACTTCTTAAAGCAACATTGCAACAATGAAGAGAACTCCATCAAATAAAAGTTCTTAAAGTATGTGTTATATTCTATTTTTATTTTCTTCAAATTTTGTAATGTTACTTGTTACTTGTTAGTGGTTAAATTGAGATTGTTTATTGTTGGTGCTAATTACACATAACTATTCATATTGTATATTGATCTTATTTTGATATTGAATTTATTTTTAAATATTTATTAATTGTCAGACATAGACATATGTAATTGGGTTACAACAACTAAACGTACAAAATTTGAATCTATTCCTGAAAATTTCCAAGCCGAAGGGACTAGTGACGAACCTGTCATTGTTGATAATTACTAAGAAACTCTCCTGCAAAATGTTAACCTGCAAACCCAAATACCAAAATCTTTTGCCCAAAATATTCATCTCCTAACCCATACACCGGTATCTCCTTCCCTTAATATTGAGGGGGATCTCGGTAAAAGACCAGCAATAAGTTCTAATCCACTAATGAAAGGGAGAATTTTTGAAGAAGTTATTTACTCAAGGTCTCGACTCAACCAATACCTCACAAATTTTTCGATGCACTAATTAATGGAGTTGCTCATAAATTCAACAAGAATTTGTACAAAAAATATCCAAGTTGGCTAGAATATAGTTTGAGTGAAGATGCTCTATTTTGTTTGTGTTACCTATTTAAAATTGATCATAGTAACCAAGGTGGTGGGTATGCATTTGTTGGCGAGGGATTTAGAAATTGAAAGAAGATGGATATATTATAAATACATGTAGGAGATCATGGTAGTGTTCATCGTAAATGTGAACATGCTTGTCGTGATTTATTGAATCAACCTCAACACATAGATATTAATCTTGCTAACATTACTGAGCAACAAAGGATCAATTATCGTCTTCGCGATTGATCACATCAGTTAAATGTGTTAGGTTTCTTTTAAAAGAAGGATTGCCATTTCATGGTAACGATAAGTCAGAGAGTTCAAGAAAATGAGGGCTATTTATTTCTTAGCTAGAGATTCTTTCAGAAAATAATGATGAGGTGCATAAAGTTGTCCTAAAAAATGCTCCAGAGAATCATAAATTGATTGCACCCTCAATCCAAAAAGATATTTGTAGAGTCGCTGCATTTTTGACTACACAAGCTATTATTAAAGAAATTGGGGATGGGTTTTTTTCTTGGTTGATGAGGCTCGTGATACATCAATCAAAGAACAAATGATAGTGGTTTTACGATACGCATGTGTAGATACTCAAAATTTTTCTTTCCTTTAACTAACCTTGTAGGAGGGCAGAATCATCATTTTTACACCCGGAGACAACCTCGAGGGAAGAAAACATCACAACTTCATCCCTAGAGACAACCTCGTGGGATAGAACAACAAAATTTAGCCTCAGAGACAGTCCCGAGGGAAAACAGCAGCACAATTTCAGCCCCGAAGACAACTCTGAGGGAGGACAGCCACTTCAAACCCAGAGACAATCCCGGGATGGCAAAGATGTCATTTTGCCAAACACAACATAGAAAACAATCATCCGTCTGAGGATAGGCTCACAAAGAAACACCGCAGCAATCCCAAGTGCAAACTAGGCAAGAGAGCTCCACGGACTACCTGCGAAGACTTGAAGATGCTATTCTGGTCATAGACCCATCTTCCCGGATTCGAAAAAGGGCAAGTCCAGTTTCATTGTATAGCTTTCAGAAAAAGATTTCTGGAATGTTAAGGCATGTCTCCCAGCTACTCTCGGATTGAAACGAATAAGCTTCCCAGCGCACAATAAGGCGAATGGCTAGCTGACATCTACCCAGGGATAGTTTTCCCTATTTTTCTCTGCCTTTATTGTGATGCCCCCAAATTCAGGTACTTATACCTCGAATTCGGTGCTTCACGTTCTAATTCTAATATCATACTAAAATCACCAACAACGGAATAATAGAATAATTTACATTGTTATAATATAATTATTCTTGTCCCAAGGTCTCATAACCGTTACTACAACCATACATAAATAAGTCTAAGACATAACTTAAAACATACATTAATCATTCCTTAATACATAATAATAATAATAATAATAATAATAATAATAATAATAATAATAATAATAACTTTCCTAATCTTAAAGGACTAAAGCTATTCCGTAGCCTTGCCCTTGCCCTTGTCAGTTTCGGAGGTACTGCCTTGCTCTGCCTTAATTGTAAAGTTTTTAGGAAAGCAAGAATGAGCAACAAATTTGCGCATCAAGTAATATAGTAGTAAGGGTGAACAAATATAAAGTTCATAATCTCAAGAGTATAACAGTAAATGATAGTTCAATAATAACAAGAAGTATCGATTATTCTAGATAAGAGTCGCTATGGACTGAAAGATATCATCAAGATTCAAAGGTTTAATCATTTCAAAGTTCAAGAAGAATGAACACTGAGCAGTCACTATGGACCAAGAACTCCTACTAGAATTAACAGTATTATACTGAAAATCCAATGTAAACAAGTATCAGCTTAAAGTACCCTACGTTATGCATAACATTTAAACATGCTAGTATGTGCGCACGTCGGTTCCCCGACAATTATATAATTTCCCCTTCAATGAGGGTTGTTCATCTCAGTAGATTTATAAGAGTCCGCACCAAGTCAATTGGTTTGGATAGCTTTCAAACACATGATATTAGTCTAGCCGAAACAAATGGCTTAAACAACTTTTATAATGCATTTAGGAACGATAAGTTCAATGCTTGCAACAACATCAAGATATAAAATTAATTTTTGAATAGTAATAGATATTTTCTCAATGCAAACATGGTTGATATAGCAACAATTCTGATTTATACAATATGTAAAGTTAAGAGAGTTAGGGAACTTGCCTTAAGCGTAGGTTACCAATCTATAGCTTATCAACACTTTGAAAATCCTATTATATCGTAGTTATGTAACCAACGTATTTATTAGTTATTCAAACTTCCATAAACCAAAAATTTCATACATGTTCGATCACATAAGTTAAAAATATACATCTATTTCTATCTTAGTAACACAAATAGAATGACACATTAGTATGCTATCACATCGCGTAGCTACATAACTACCATTTACTTAGTTTGTGGAAAAACATTAAGAAAGTTTGTAAAAATCTTTAGATTCTTGATTCCACATAGCCATTTCATGTTTGAACACTTTAAACATCATTATAATCATTTATTATGACTTAAAGTAGTATTATACACATGTTACATGTCTCAAATCACAAACAAAATAGTCAGATTAGACTACAAGAGGGCGCAACTGCGCTCTAGTTGGGGTTGGGGATAGCGCAACTTTTGTTAGGTTTGTAAGATCAAATTACCATGCAACAATTATATACATAGCAGCGGAAGTGTAAAAATAAAGTTTTAAAATTTTACAAATCATGAACCCGAATCATCCTTTATGTGCAATTATTAATTTAATCTAAAGAGATGAAGAACGAATCATACCCTTGAAGATTTGTGCTTCCTCAGGTACGAGTTCAACTCCATTTCTTTCCTTGTTCAACTTGAATCTACCAGGTGTGATTCCTTTCTTTATCAACGTCAGCCACCTAAGTGTTTGGCCTCTAGAGATGATCCACAAAGGATGAACAAATATTAAGAAGGTGGGCTATTGGCAAAATCCTAGTTTTCTCTCTCTAAAAAAAGTGTGCTCTCCCGACATTTGAAATTGCATTAGCCCTTAATCAAAATAAGACTCCTCTTATTTATTAATTAGGCTTCCTAATCTTATTAGGAATAATTAATTAAACTTCTTTAATTAATTTACCTCCTAATCTTCTTAGGAATATGGGAGAGTACATTTATTAATTAATTCTCAAACTCTTTTAGGAATTCAAATTAATAGTAATAGTAATAATAATAATAAGACTCTTCTTATTAATTTATATTTAATATTTCTAAAATATTAAATAATAAATATTAAGCTATTTAATTTATTCTATCACCATAGATTAAATTAAATATACTTAACTTATTATTACGATTATGCCATTTGCTTCTTAAATAAATATTCATCCTTTTATGGTGTAACCCTTTAGGTTCTCCATATTAAACCGGTTGTGAATAAATTAAATAGAACAATTATAATTTTATTTAAATAAATAAATTAACTATTAATTTATTTAAATAAATATTTATTCTACAATAAGGGTAAGCCCCCTTAGCGCTCAACGACTTTTCAAAAAATATAGATTTCAACATTAATCATAAAAGAACCTTTGAGTAAATAGTTATTGTATAATTCATTCCTTCTACCATACAATGTCCCAATTAAATATAAGATATGGATTTACTATCAAGTCTTGATTTATTTAATTATATGTATTCCGATCCTAAATGCACAAACTCCGATAATGCAAATTAGAAATTACTTTCTAATTTCATTCTGCCTTGGCCAAGGACTGCTGAGTTGTTATTTATCGAATCACATAGGATATTCACTTTTTTTACTAGAAGTGGTAGATCCTTTATTGATCATTCATTATCTTCATTAATTATACCCAAACATACCATTTGATATACCCTCAGGGTCTTAAGGGACATGTCAAAGTATAACTCACTATACATAAGATACTATGATGATATCAAGTCTAAGGATTACTTGTACTACTATCACTAAAGGAATTCCTATTGATAGGTGAGTAAACCTCCATTAGGTATTCCTTAGCGAGCCACGTTCAGTGTACTTATTCTCCAATATGCACCTACATACTTGCTTTAGTGTCTCCACACAAATGATCATGAGATCGATCATCCTTTTCCAAAGATCAAGCAACGTATGTACCAATCTATCTGGATTCACTAATCCCCTATTTAGTAATCCATCGATTGTGAACTATTTTAGTTTTAAGCTTTCTAAGAATTTAGATCTTATTAGCATGATCATCATCATGTTTCTAAAAGTATTGCTTAAAACTATGAGTTTATCACATTTAAATATAACATCATTATGTAGATAATATAAACGCATTTAAATAAATAATTCTTTTATTAATAAATGAATAAAATTATTACAAAGTATATGATTTAGCATCATACATGATTGTCTTTTGTGCATACTACTTTCAATCTCCCACTTGCACTAAAGCCAATCGCCATGGTATCTAATACCCATCTTCTCTAAGTGGCAATCAAACTGCTGTTGTGACACCCCCGAATCCGGGTCCTTTGACCCCGGTCCGGTCGTCACAAAATAATACAAATATCCACCTCTAAACAATATACAATAACTCAATGCGAAAATATAATAAACGTATGTCGTTCATTCAAAAGGTGTTACTAGTCCCAAGATTCGATAACCTAAATATAAACATACAAACATACCCTAGAATAGTCATTAGGGTTCATATTACATAACAGTAATTTAATTAAACATAAAGATAAAGTCTGCTCCTTGCAAACTAATCCTACATCTTCCCTTTACCCTTGTCCTTCCCTGAAGTCTCGGGCTTAACTGCAATATAAGTCATGATATAGCAAGAATGAGCAACAAGTTTGCTCAGCAAGTTTAAATACAACAATAAAGGATATATCATGATGAAAGAAATATATCTGACAATGAATTCAACAATATGAATATCGAAAGCAAAATAATAATTACTTTTAGAATAACTGATAGTCAAGTAGACTTTTGAACTATAAAACTCCAACGGAATCAATAGCTGATTGACCCTTTGGTTACTAGCTACAGAATAGTACTTGAGGGGATCAGCCTCGCGTACGCCATGTATATGGATAACATTCAACTCTGCTGTTTGTATCTTATATTAGATACCTGCTACTCCCTTATAATATAAGGGTGTTCTTTCAGTCTAAGAATCTTTACCATCAATTGGTTTGGATAGCTTTTATAAAATTTCATATACCTGTCTGACTGAACAAGGGTTCAGACTCTATTTGACACAGTTCAAGAATTATAGAACTTTAAATGATGTACAAGTCCAAGACTGTACGAACTCAAGTGCACCAAGTGCGAATAACAATAATATCGATGTGGAATAATTGTAAAGTAATTAAACCACCTAATAGCACGCTTAAAAATAAAGTTCAAGCTTTAAATAATTAACCGTCAATACAATAATAACCTGCTCAATACAATATGAGAAGGATAGGAACTTGCACAATAAAGAGTGTAAGAGAACTTGCATTCAAATCAAGTGAAGTTAAGAAACTCGCTTACACGATTCATTGAATAAGGTAGTGCAAGAATTTAGAATACTTGCCTGTTTGTTCAGCTACGAATAAGTTCTAGCTTTAATTAAACTGCGTTGAAACAACCTGACATTAATAAGTCGGTCTCTCAATTAGTTTGTGTAAACTAATACGAGTCTACACTTACAAGAATCTAATCATCATATAAATCTAGCACATAGTTCACGTAAGTCAATCTACTCATGTCTTAGATTTAATAACTTTAGATTATCTAGTTACTATACATTAATATAGGCTTGAACACATAGCACTTCAAGTTATAAATCAACACACATGCTTATAAGTTTTATAATTTCAAGTTTGAAAACCTAGCATGCTCATCCTAATCCAATTTAAAGTCATGTGTTCTCATGTCGGTAATTCGCATACTTTAAATAATACAAGTTCATGCTTCAAAGTTGATTAGTAAAGTCATGTTATCACATAACAAGGTTAAACAATGTTTAAGTAGTCATGCTTGTGCGTATACTACATGTGTATCCTTAACTCACATTAGTCCATACTTGAAGTTCATTTCCTATGATTTAAGTATGCATATGTAAAATCCATGTTCTACTATTTAACAATACATGTGACTAGCTAGCATGCTTGTAAATCATGACACACTTAACCATGATATTAGATCCTAGAATACTTGTAATGTAGTTATTGACAACTAGTCTTCAAGGTTTCCTTTAAAAAGTCCTTTAATACTAAGCTATCAAAACTGATCATTCATGAAGCAAATATATGCCTCATGTTATACTTCTTCACATACATATCAAGTTATTTACACATGTTCACAAGGTCAGAAATCACAAGACAAAATCTTGGTCAAGTTTGTTTTCAAAAGTCTTAAGTTTCCCCTTTGAAAACCTTTGAATCTTTCAATAGTGTATGCTAGTGTGTGCACCCACTTTAGACTCACATTTTATGTTAATATAGATCATACGATTATGCTGTCCAAAATCAGAATGTACATATGCTAGGTTTATGTCAAAGTCCACTTTAACTAGTCTAGGTTCATTTCAAAACCATAAGCTTTCTTTCCATAACATGTACTACATGGTCAAAATTATGTATGTAACATTAAGGAACATGTACTATGAGTTAACATCATCTTTTATGCATGTCCAAATAGATACCAAATGTTAGTACTATCATAGCAGCTTAACAGAAGCAGAAAACGAAGAAAAACTGGTCACAGGAACCTACGCAGCTGCGCAGGCACCAGGTATAAACTCGGCGCAGCTGCGCCGGTTTCCGGCCAATCCAAGAACAGGCTGTTTTCGGCAGTAACCATAAACCCAACACAAAAAATTCCAACGAATCCATTCTAATCACAATGTAATTCAGTTTTATAATACTTGTAAGCTAACATAACATCAATAAACGATTCCCAATCAACTTATCAACACATATATGCTTAATTCAAAGAATTAAGGAATTAGAATTTATCAGAGAATGAAAAATATGAAATGGAAAAATAGAGATTATATCTCTGTTATGGAAACTAAACTTGCTGTTACAGATTATATAATGCTACTATGCTAACTCACTCTCAATTCTCTTTCTATCAATTCCAAGAAAATCTCAGCAATAGAAATTGAGAAGGGGAAGAACTCTTATATAGAAAAATGAATACACGGTTCTTGATTTTACTCGCCAAATCAACACCAAGGATTACATGATTGTATGCTAGATAACAAGAAGTGGGTGAATGTAATCATAAATCCCACTCCCCCTATAATGATTATGGCTAGCTTTGATGAATTTGAGGAGAGTTATAGGGTGGTGTAGCCATGTGAAAGTTTACGTGTGGGAAGAAAATGGAGTTGGGGCTCTCATATTACTCAGTAACTAACATTCTAAGTACTAATATTTAGATATATACACATATAGTATATATTTAAGTTATACATTAAATGGGTATATATCATATATGCCCAACACTTAGCCATATAATAATATACACTAAGTTATATACTATATATATATATATACACATAGTATATACATAGGTTTTAAGTATTTATTCTATACACATTTAAATAGGTGTTACAATGTTATCTCAATAAAATAATGTATCAAGTAGGTATATTTATACCAATCATATAATTCATGTACATTTTCCTTAATACCAATTATAAAGAAATTGGGTATTATCATTACTTATTATCATAATCATTATAATATAATTATAACAACTTAATACAATCATTATTAATTAATAATGATCTTATTATATGACAATAGGGTATACATGAATGTCCACACAGTGTCACATACCTTCAATTTACCTTATCTTACTATATAGTCCATATATGCAATATACACCACATTAATATGTCACATTAGATAGCTACCATATATATAAAGGTTTAGTATCGCATGCTTGTATAAAATAATTAGTCAAGTAAATATAATTACATATTATATTCATTACTTCTTTGCTCATTAATATATTATTCCCAACAATAATAATTTCATACGTTATCGATTAATTACTCAATATTAAAATTAATCACTATGTTCAATTCATGCCACTATATTCAAATAAGTTGAATATTTAATTATTAATAATCTCATCAATTCTCTGATATTAAATCCTTAAGGTCAGTCCACTAATTTAAATAACTCATTAGTAACTTCCTTTAATCATTTCACAAATTTTCACTACCACATAAGGTTTAAATAAACTCACAAAACTAACTCGTTAAAATTAAATCACATATTTAATAAATAAAGAGTTTAAAATTCATGGTCGTTACAGCTGTTGTGTTAGAGCTTTAGTAAATGGATCTACAATTTTGTTTTGAGTGTCCATACGCTCTAGGTTGACATCTCCTCTTTCAATTTTCTCTCTAATCAAATGAAACCACCGCAACACGTGTTTGGATTTTTGATGGGACCTGGGTTCCTTGGCTTGTGCAACAGCTCCGATGTTGTCACAGAATAAAGGTACTGCTCCTCTAATGCTAGGAACCACGCTAAGCTCAGTTATGAACTTTTCCATCCAAACAGCTTCCTTTGCAGCTTCACTTGCAGCTATGTACTCTGCCTTTGTCACTGAATTAGCAACTGTTTGCTGCTTGAAACTCTTCCAACTCACTGCGCCACCGTTTAAGGTAAACACATACCCTAAAACGAATTTACTGTCATCTCGATCCGTTTGGAAACTTAAGTCTGTATAGCCCTCTAGTTTCAATTCAGACCCACCGTAGACAAGAAATATATCCTTAGTTCTTCTTAAGTACTTTAGGATATTTTTCACTGTCTTCCAGTGCTCTTCTCCTGGATTTGACTGATATCTACTCATTACACTAAGTTCATGAGCGACATCTGATCTAGTACATATCTTACCGTACATGACAGATCCTATTGCTGAAGCATAAGGTATCTTACTCATACGGTCTCTCTCCTCAGGTGCCTTTGGGGCCTGTTTCTTAGAGAGATGTATTGCATGGCTCATCGACATGAGACCTCTCTTAAAATCTTCCATGCTAAACCTCTTTAGCATCGTGTCAATGTACATTCCTTGGGACAAGTCAAACATCCTTTTAGATCTATCTCTATAGATCTTTATCCCCAAAATATAGGATACTTCTCCCAAGTCCTTCATGGAGAAGTGTTTATATAACCAGATTTTACTTGATTGTAGCATCAGAATATCATTCCTTATCAATAATATATCATCAACATATAGTACAAGGAATGATACAGCGCTCCCACTAACCTTCTTGTACACACATGGTTCATCCTCATTTTTGATAAAATCAAACTCTTTGATTGTTTCATCAAAATGGATGTTCCACCTTCGAGAAGCTTGCTTCAATCCATAAATGAATCATTGTAACTTACAGACTTGGTTTGTTCCAACCGTTGAAACAAAACCCTCTGGCTGTGTCATATACACATTCTCCTCAAGTTTCCCATTGAGGAAGGCCGTTTTCACGTCCATTTGCCAGATCTCGTAGTCGTTATAAGCTGCAATCGCAAGCAAAATTCAAATGGACTTGAGCATAGCTACTAGTGAGAAGGTTTCATCATAGCCAATTCCTTGCCTTTGTTTGAAACCTTTTGCTATCAGTCTGGCCTTATAGGCCTCTACCTTGCCATCCGCTCCAGTCTTTCTCTTAAAGACCCATTTGCATCCAATAGGCTTAATGCCCTCAGGTGTTGAAACTAAAGTCCATACTTGGTTTTCATACATGGAGTCCATCTCGGATTTCATGGCTTCTTGCCATTTCTATGAGTCTTTACTACTTATAGCTTGTTCGTAATTCAATGGATCATCATCATTCGTGATGCGTACCTCATCGTCATCCTCTATGATAATTTCATACCTCTCAGGTATCTTCGGTATCCTTCCAGATTTACGAATAGAGTGTTGTATAGTAGGTTCTTCTACTTGAAAAGGTTCATCCACTTGATCTGTAGTGGTTTACGGTTCTTGAATTTCTTCAAGATCTATTTTCCTCCCACTAGCCCCTTCAAGGATAAACTCTTTTCCAAGAAAGCAACGTATTTCGCAACAAACACCTTTTGCTCAGTATGATTGTAGAAATAGTATCCTAAACTTTCTTTAGGATATCCCACAAACGTGCACTTATCAGACATTGTTCCAAACTTATAATTTTGAAACATTTTCACATAAGCTGGACATCCCCAAATCTTAGCATGCTTAAGACTAGGTTTCCACCCTGTCCATATTTCTTATGGAGTATTGGGGACGGATATCGAGGTGACCTTATTTAGTAGGTATGTGGTCGCTTCTAGGGCATAGCCCCAGAATGATACTAGAAGATCGATAAAACTCATCATGGAACGAACCATGTCCAACAATGTTCGATTTCTTCTTTTAGATACACCATTCAACTGTGGTTTTTCCTGGTGGAGTCCATTGTGAGATTATACCATTTTTTTTTGAGACAATTGAGAAACTCACCGCTTAAGTATTCACCACCTCGATCCGATCGAAGAATCTTAATACTCTTGTCGGTTTGTTTCTCTACTTCACTTCTGAATTCTTTAAACTTTTCAAATGATTCAGATTTGTATTTAATTAAATACATATATCCAAATCTTGAATGATCATCAGTGAAAGTAATAAAGTAAGAATACCCTCCTCGTGGATTCGTTGTCATAGGTCCACATACGTCTATGTGTACCAACGCTAAAAACTCTGTAACTCTTTCTCCTTTTCCATTAAAGGGAGATTTAGTCATTTTACCCATGAGACAAGATTCACAAGTTGGATATGATTCATAATCAAATAGCTCTAAGAGCCTATCCTTATGCAACTTGGATAATCTTGTTTCATTGATATGACCGAGTCTATAGTGCCACATAAAGGTATAATTAACATCATCTCTTTTTCATTTTTTATTTTGTTCAATTTGAAGTATATTTTCATGCAAGTCAAGTCTGTAAAGTCCATTCAACAGTTTGCCAACACAATATAAAACATTCTTATTATAAATAGAATAACTGTTGTTCTTTATTATAATTTCAAACCTATCAATATCCAATACAGACATTGAAATAATGTTTTTTTTTATAAGAGTTGGAACGAAATAACAATTATTTAATTAAAGTAATGGACTTGCTCGTAGGTAGTGCTAAACAATAAGTCCCTACAGCTAATGCAGCAACCTTTGCTCCATTTCCTACCCGTAGGACGACCTCATTCTTGTTCAACTTTCTACTTCTGACTAGTCCCTGCACAGTATTATATATGTGAGAACCAAAGCCGGTATCCACTACCCAAGTAGAATTATGACTTTCAAAAAAAATAATTTCAATCATGAACAAACCTGAAGCTTCTCTAAGCTTCTTCTGCTTTTGTTCCGCAAGGTGACAGTAATTCCATGACTTATATTTAATTGGGATATTGTATGGTGGAAGGATTGAATTGTACGGTAACTATCACTACAAGAAAAGAGGCTATCAGCGACCAAAAATATCAGCAACCGCAAAATACGGTCGCTAGTGGTGGAATCAGCGACCGCCTTTGGCGACCATCATAAAATATGGTCGCTAAATTATATCTGCGACCGCACGCGGTCGCTATCCGGTCGCCGGTGTGTTTTTGCCGCCTAAAAATTAGCGTGAATTGCTCGCGGGCTTTTCTTCAGCGACCAAGGAGTTACAGCGACCGCATGCGGTCGCTAATATATCCACGTCATTAAACACTAGCGACAACATGCGGTCGCTGAAAGCGGTCGCTGATTCTTTTAAATGTTCTCAGCAACATGCCTGGACAACAGACGCGAAACGGAAAGAAAAAGAGGGAGACAGAGAAGGAGAGAAGAGGGAGAAGGGGGAGAAGAATAGGGAGAAGAGGTGCCGCCCATTGCTACCGCCTCACCGCCACCGCCCGCTGCTATCGTCGCCGACATTTAGGTATATATTAGTTATACTATGAATGATTTTGGTATACAATGAATGATTAATTTGGGTAATGTATACATATATGCATTGATATGTTGCTATGAATATATATATATATATATATATACATATATACATGTTATTATATTGATTTGTTGCTATGAATATGTATATATATATATACATAAATTTGATTAATTTGGTGTATGTATACCCCATTGTTAAGAACCCTTAATTAGGTTTAATTTGGATAATTAGATTTAATTTGGGTAATTAGGTTTAATTTGGGTAATTAGGTTTAATTTGGGTATTGTATACTATATATATATTCTTTGTAACATTACTAAGTTACCATTTACTTAGTTGTCAACTAATAAATAAATAAAAATTTGTGATCACATATGTATTTAGTGATCATTTTGGATGATAAACAATTTCCATGGAATGAAAATAAAAATTCATTCAATTCTCTTAATTTTTATTCCGTTTGAAAAATTGTGGAATGAAATTCATACTAATAGCTAGTATAATGGATGTATATGATCACACACCATCAACAACAACGACTAATATATGTAAACATGAGATATTCTTAAAAATCATTCCGTTCTATTTTTCAATCCATCGTCAGCATAAATGAATTTATAATAAATTTAGCCGATAGAAATATATATACTACTATCCGACTACTCCCTCCCGTTTGCAAAAAAGCTATTATAATTTTATAATTGTAATAGCCAACCCAACCCAATATAGAGTACTGATTTTCCAATATGCAAACTTAGATGCTATATTATGAATTAGGTATTAGGAATCCCAAATAATTTTAAACAAGTCTACCATAAATAAAAAAGCACAGCCTTTACTTGGCTTACCCACCCAATATCAATGAATCTTCTCTTTTTCTTAGTATCTTATTTTTCTTAGTTAAAAAAATAAATTATAAGTCAACAAACTCTACCACCAACGGCAACAAGAAATATTACTTCTTGACACATTAAAATGGAAAAGGTATGGTTTCAATAAAATAGTGTACTAATAAGTTAAAAAGCTAATACTATAAGTAAGCAAATTCACTAAATTTCTCCTCAATTTAAAAATATAAAAAAATATTATGAACTTTAAAGTCAGTTTTTAAAATATATATTAATTCATTTAAACTTTGAAAAAAAGTTCTTTGATTGACTTGACAAGTCAAAATATATCTCTACTGTTGGATGGATGAGAATTTATTTACGACCAACGAATAGGAGGCATACAACCCACATATATAATCACATACAGTTTACTTAGTTTGCATAACAGAACAGCTAGAAAATAGTGCCTAATATTTTTAGGTACAAAACACAATCTTAATATAACCTACTATAAACTTGCTTCAAAAAAGAATAAGAAAATGACTGACATCCAAAAGAATAGAGCATCGGATGAACTGCCTTGCCGAGTCTTCTCTATGTAAGCTCCTCTTCTTCACATATAAAGCATAGACTATTAGTATCAAATATAAAGGGTTATCTAGGAAGCAAAATTAATTAAACACTAAACAAAAAGAACAAGAATGAAATTGATCTAGTTGAACTGTTATAATGGGAAGATGTTATAGGTTCAAGGGGCTTAGGTTATGTTAACAAGAATAATCTATGATCCTATAGAAGAACTATGACTAATCAAGTTAGGATTCTACAGCTATATCATAAATCCAGGCAGGACGAAAGTATTCAAACAAGAGAATTAAATGCGTCACCAATCAACTAGTTTCCTTTGAAGCTTGAAGATGGGAGAAGTATGGTTTGAACATGTATGGTTGGAGCTGTGTTGTTGTTTGAACACCCTCAAACAATAACAGCTTACATGTATGTTGAAATGTTAATCATATACGTGTATATGCCCAAGTCATATGTTTACAATTATGCTTAAATGTTAATCATATGCTTACAAGTATGCTCAAGTCATATGCTTACAAGTATGCTTAACGCATAGGCTTACAAGTATGCTCAAGTAATATGCTTACATAAGGATACATCTATATGTATTTATATGCATCATAAATGACATTGGGCTGAATTGTAAATATCTAACAAGGGGATACAATAATTCTTGTTTGTAATAGGTACCGTGGTATCATGGACCTTTATTCAGACCGAAGTTGGATGAGAAAACGAAAGTCAAGTTCCCAAATAGGTGCTACAACTGAATTTAGAACTGGTTGTCAAGTGTTTCTAGATTATGCATATAGTCATCCGGAATGTGTGAATGGTCAGAACAAGATAAGATGCCCTTATTTGAAGTGTAAAAATTAAAATTATATAGACAGAGACATAGTAAACTATCATTTACTTGTTTCTGGGTTCATGAGAAATTATGAAGAATGCTGGTGGGCACATGGGCAGAGAAGAGATAGTGGCTATGCACAAGTACACACTCCGGGAAGCAGTACCCATCGTATGAATGCCATGGTTCATGATATTGCAGGGCCGGATTTTGATTGGGAACAAGGCAGAGAGCAACCTATGAATTCTGATGCCAAAGCGTTCTTTAAGTTGTTAGACGAGGGTAGCGAGCCGTTGTGGCATGGTTGCACCAAGCACACTA
Source organism: Panax stipuleanatus (assembly GCA_020205555.1). Taxonomy (NCBI): domain Eukaryota; kingdom Viridiplantae; phylum Streptophyta; class Magnoliopsida; order Apiales; family Araliaceae; genus Panax; species Panax stipuleanatus. Next base: position 44,455,348 of record CM035120.1, read on the forward strand.
CATTGTCTGCAGTGGCGACATTACTTAACATCAAGGCTGATCACAACATGAGCCATGAGTGTTTTGAGTCGCTATTGAAGGCCATTAAGAGTATGTTGCCAGACGATGAAAAATTACCCGATAACTACTACTACTGTAAAAAAATGGTGAAGAAGTTGGGTCTTGGATACCAAAAGATCGATGCATGTTCGAACGATTGCATGTTGTTTTATAAGGAAAATGAACAAAAGACAAGGTGCACGTTTTGCAGTCATGATCGGTTCAGGCCTAATAAAGAGGGTGTGACTACAAAAAAGACAAGTATACCTTTTAAGATTTTAAGGTATTTTCCAATTACGCATCGGTTAAAAAGGTTGTACATGTCTTCAAGAACAGCTGAACATATGACTTGGCATGCGAAATCTCCAGCTAAAGATGGAGAACTTAACCATCCCGCAGATGGGCAGGCTTGGAAGGATTTTAACTTAGCACATCCTAGATTTGCATTGGAACGTAGAAATGTGAGGCTTGGTTTGTCCACTGATGGATTCAACCCGTTCGGCCACTCAGCTATTCTGTACTCATGTTGGCCTGTGATTGTTACTCCGTACAACTTGCCTCCATGGATGTGTATGAAACAATCATACTTGTTTCTTTCACTCGTGGTTCCTGGTCCTAAGAGTCCTGGAAAGAACTTAGATGTTTACTTGAGACCTCTTATAGATGAGTTGAAGGTATTGTGGGAGGATGGAGTACAGACTTGGGATGTTGCAACGAAAACAAATTTTAACCTTAGGGCAGCGGTTATGTGGACTATAAGTGATTTCCCAGCCTATGGTATGTTAGCTGGATGGAGTACACACGGGAAGTTGGCTTGTCCGTATTGTATGGAGCATACAAAGTCTTTCAATCTATCAAAAGGTCGAAAGCCTTGCTGGTTTGACTGTCATCGTCGTTTCTTGCCGGTAGACCACCCGTTTCGAAGAAATAGAGAACACTTCAGGGAAGGGAAAGTAGAGAATGATATTCCTGCACCGTGATTGTAGGGGACGGAGATGCGTGACCGTGTGATGAGATTGCCGGTCATCCCATTTGGTAAGATTGATGCCACAAACATAATCAATGGGATTGGCGAGTCTCATAACTGGGTTCGGAGAAGCATCTTTTGGGAATTGCCTTATTGGTCTACAAATTTGATTCGTCATAATCTAGATGTGATGCATATTGAGAAGAATGTGTTCGACAATGTGTTTAACACCGTGATGAATGTTACGGGGAAGACAAAAGATAATGATAAGGCACGTTTGGACATGAAAGATATTTGTAAGCGTCCTGAATTAGAACTTTATGAATCTCCTAATGGTAAGATTGTCAAACCGCATGCAAGGTACACATTGTCCAAAAAGCAAGTTGAAGATGTGTGCACATGGGTTAAGTCTCTGAAACTACCAGATGGATATGCGTCAAACATTGCAAGGTGTGTTACGGGTGGAAAATTGCAAGGGATGAAGAGTCATGACTGTCATGTGTTCATGGAGAGACTCATGCCTATAGCATTTCGGGATCTGCTTGATAAACCAATATGGGATGCTTTGACGGATCTTAGTCGTTTCTTCAAAGACTTATGTTCAAAAACATTAAATGAGAAGGACATGTCTCTACTTGAGAAGAACATCATAGAGATCACGTGTAAACTGGAAAAAATATTCCCGCCTGGTTTTTTTGACTCCATGGAGCATTTGCAAATCCATCTTCCCTATGAAGCTCGTATTGGGGGTCCAGTTCAATATAGATGGATGTACCCTTTCGAAAGGGTGATGGGAAACCTTAAGAGGAAGGTTAAGAATAGAGCTTATGTCGAGGGGTCGATATGTGAGGCATACAGTTTCGATGAGATATCTACGTTTGTCTCAGACTATTTTCCGGACGAAGTCTTGACAAAGGCCAATCGAGTCTCGAGACATGATGATGGGGGAAATGTTGAACTAAATGGTCGGCTTTCTATATTTGGTCTATCGGGCCGCGCTTATGGAAAAGGGAAGCGCATATTCCTCTCTGAGCTGGAATTACATGCTGCACATACTTACATTCTTCTCAATTGCGAGGAGATTGACCAATTTGTGAGGTACACACGTAAACTTGAAAATTTATCCCTTAACTTTCAATGACATGTAATATACATTCCAATATATTAATGTTTATAACATTGTATAGATTGTACGATGACGAGTTAAAAGTGAAGCATCCCGGCATAACTGATAAAGATATTCAAATCAATCGTGATAAAAAATTTGCACTTTGGCTAAAGGACAAAGTAAGTTCAATTTCTTAAGCACGACATATATATATATATATATATATATATATATATATATATATACTCCATATTAACGATGACTTCATTTAATAAGATGGATTTTTTGTAGGCTTTGACTGAGGGATCAACGATTCCGGCTAATGTACAAGTCCTAGCTATGGGACCAGATAGGGACCAAGTCAGCCACAATGGTTACAAAATAAATGGTTGTGAATTTCATACAAAGCCATATGGGCGCGGTAAAAGAACAACAAACTCTGGAGTGTGTGTCTAAGGAGATTGTTACAATGAGCTTGGTCGTGCCTTTTATGGGGAGTTGGAGGAAATCGTAGAGTTGTCGTACAAGGGCACGTACGGGGGTCATATTAACTTGTTCAAGTGTCGTTGGTTTGATTCAGAAAAAGGGATACGTGTTGACAGACATGGAATCGTCGATATTGACCTCCATAGGTCTGCATACTCCAACGAACCATTTGTTTTACCAACTCAAACAGTACAAGTATACTACACTCCTAGTCCTATTAGGAAAAGGGATAGACCGCCTACAGATTGGCAAGTTGTAATTCATACTCCCGCGCGTAGTCGTGTAGAAGTAGTTGATGGGGAGATTTACCAAGAGCATATGCTTCATGCTCAAACTATAATAAATGTGGAGGACGACAATGAAGTAATCCAGTTAGATGGTGGAGATGAACCATATGAATTAGATCCTGAGTCAATACTTGTGTTAGATGACATTGATACTGAGGAGGAAGAGTTACTAACTGAATCTGACACTGAATCTGAAGCAGATGATGGTTATGAATCTGCAATACGTATACAAGATGATTCTGAATCAGACATTGACACTTGAACAAATGAAATGTATGTTTAGCATTACATGTTTAGCATTTTCTGTCATTATTGTCATTTTATATTCATATATATACATGTAATCAAATATAACTCATACTAACATCTTTATATCACTGACATGTTTATGTACTTAACTATTTAAATGCAATTTCCTGTCATTATTGTCAATTTATATTCATATATACATGTAATCAAATATAACTCATACTAACATTTTGAAATTTGTAATATATAGATGGCTTCTGAAGCAGCGCAGAAAAAGTGTGGCTTGGGTAGGGGGCCTAATCATGTGCCCAAGGCCCCTACTAATCCGGATGATCGGATTCTTATTCAGATTCGTCCTCCTCCGAATAGCACGTACGTCCCGCATCATTTATATATAAGCATTTTAGATTCCATTTATACAAGATATATAACTAATGTAAATTGCTTTAATATATCTACTTATCTTTGATGTAAATTATTGTATATTATAGTGATTTTTCAGATAATAAGATCGTCAAGTGCATATCAGAATTGTGCTTACAGAATTGGCCCACACCTGTGATTACGTGGGCGACCACACCTATCGCCCACAAGGATGCAGTTTGGGCTGAATTTCAGGTATTTTTTTTAATTATGATAGATAATATAATATTCTAAGGATAATTGTTTAATAGTGTTGGATTATATGTTCAAAGTATCATTTTAATATTATTATTGTTATTTTATTTGTAGAAAAGGTATAGATGGGAAGACGCGCAGGCTTCAGTGATACAGACACTATTTTGGCAGAAGTGCGCCGCCCGCACCAAAGACAATTTGAACAAAGAACGACAAAAAGCCCTTCACAATGCATCGATCGACCATCCAGGCCAGGGTGAGGATTACATGCATGAGCATAGCCCTTGGTGGTGCACCCAGTCCATATGGGCTGAGATGTGTGCCCAATGGAGAGATGAGACCTGGGTCAAAAGACGCAAGACTGCCGCCACTAACAGATCCTCGGGTGTACCTGATGGCGAAAAGGCTAAAGGAACCTACAGAGGCGGCAGTATTTCACAGTTGCAGCATATCACTGCCAGGGTACGTATGAATAGTTTTAATATGTTTGCAATTATAAATTGTAGAATATCACATGTGTACTTAGTAATATTGGAATATATTTTGTATAGGAGTCTCAGTCTCAAGGTCAGCCTATCCATTGGCTGGATGTGTACGTGGCCACCCGTGATGGTCTGCCTGATGCTGTCCACATAGCGGTAATAAGTTTTAACAACTTAATCTTGCTTATCAAATTTTACGTCATTCTTTAGAATTTTACCAATTTATTTTTAACTATTTAATTGTTAACATGATGACAGGATACTTATAAGCTTTTATTGAATGAGCGCTATCCTGAAGGCACCCCACGTCCGCCAATTGATCAAGAATTGTGGGAGAGGGCGTCTGTTGTGAAGAAGAACTACGTCAAAGGTCAAGGACAACGACGACGCCCATCCTTCAGTGGCTCAGGCAGCTCTGCTACCCAGTCTTCACAGTCATCGAGTCATCCAGTCATTCATACTCCTGCTGACTGTGTGAGAGCTATATGTCAAGATCGCGATCTTCTAAAGATACTGGGCGGGCATTTGGCGGCTCTGAGTGCTGATGAGTTAGCTGATGCAGTGGCGGCAGCAGCAGCATCACAGCATGGGCATGGCGACGAGGTAATCAATCTTATTTATTACAATCAAAGTAGTGACTTATATATATATATATATATATATATATATATATATATATATATTGTTGTGTTTAAAAACAACTGTATATTGTCGATCGTAACACCAGTATCAACATATATACTATATTATATGTAATTTGTTTTATTTTTTTGTTAATTACAGGGTGATCAAGATCAAGGAGAAACTAATTTGGACAATGATGCTTGACGACTGATTTAGTGTTGTTTTGTAGTTATTTGAGAATCTTATACTTTTATATTCATTCTTTGGATGTCTGTATATTGCTTAAAGATTATATTTGTTTATATTTATTCAATTTATATCGGTTTTTAAAGGTTTATATAGTTTATATATAGTTTATATACTAGTTTGGTGTATGTGTCGGTAAATGGACGATGGATGTTATATTGTTGTGCATGTTTATGTGTTGCGATAAAGCAGGTACAAAACAGGTATATAAACTGTACCTATACAAAACAGGTACAGTTTTTTGGGAATTCGACAAAACAGCAAAATTCTGGGTCCAATGTTTTTTTACATCAGCGACCGCATGCGGTCGCTGATTGCAGTCGCTGACACGTGGCACACGTCAGCCTGTGGCCCTGAACCATGCTGACTCATTTTAGCGACCGAAAGGACAATAACGGTCGCTAATTTCGGTTGCAGATAATGCGGTCACTAATAGTGGTCACTGATGTGCATTCTAGCTACCAGATTTTATGCGACGCTTATCAGCGACCGCATGCGGACGCAGATGGTTATCTGCGGCCGCATGCGGTCGCTGATATGCGGTCGCAGATAGGCTTTTTTCTTGTAGTGTATTTACTCACAGGTTCTTTTATGATTAATGTTAAAATCTATATTATCTGGAAAGTCATTGATCGCTAAGGAGGCTTATCCTTATTGTAGAATAAATGTTATTTATTTAAATGAATTATTAGTTTAATTTATTTATTTAAATAAGATTAGAATTGTTCTAATTGATTTATTCACAACCGGTTTAATATACAGAACCTAAAGGGTCACACCATAAAAGGAAAAATATTTATTAAAGAAGCAAATGACATAATCGTAATAATAAGTTAAGTATATTTAATTTAATCTATAGTGATAGAATAAATTAAATAGCTTAATATTTATTATTTAATATTTTGAAAATATTAAATATAAATTAATAAGAGGAGTCTTATTATTATTATTACTATTATTATTATTATTTAATTCCTAAAGGAGTTTGGAAATTAATTAATAAGACTCTCTCTTTCATATATATTCCTAATAAGATTAGGAGTCTAATTAATTAAAAGAGTTTAATTATTTCTAATAGAATTGAGAAGCCTAATTAATTAAAAGAGTTTAATTAATTAATATAAAATTCTAATCCTAAATTGTTTAGGAGGGTTGCCTACATCTATAAATAAGAAAGTCTTATTATGGAACAAGGTTAGACTTTTTAATTCCAAGAGTTGAGAGAGCACTCCTTTTCTAGAGAGAAGGAAACTAGTGTTTAGCCAAACACCATTCTTCTTGAATTCTTATTCTTTCTTGGTGGATTACCTCTAGAGGCCAAACACTTGGGTGGCTAAAGTTGATCAAAGGAAGGAATCAAACCGGTGGATTCAAGTAGAACGCAAAAAGGATTTGGAGTTGAACTCGTATATGAGGAAGCTAGAATCTTCAAGGGTATGAATACTAATCTCGATCTTTTTGTTTAATTAATAATTGTGCATAAAGGATGATCTGGGTATATAATTTGTAAAATTTTAAAACTCTGATTTACCATACTTTCGCTTATTTTATGCAATTTGATTATATCCATGAATCTTACAAACCTAACAGTGGCATCAGAGTCAAACTTTTATGCAAGTTATTAATTGTTCAGATTTGATTTATATATTGATATGTGTTTAGAACAATTTACTTGGGCATAACTGTTTGTGTAAAATTAATTTTTTTATGATAAATTTTATTTTTTTGAAACAGAAGATATTTTTTTTAAAGAAAAAAAAAACTCAAAGTCCACGGTCAAACGTTAACTGGTCAATTGTTGACTGGTCAACTGCTGACGTGGCGCTGATTGCTAACGTGGTACTGACATCATCTTCCTTTAAAAAGAGAAATATTAATTTGTAGTTAGAGAGTTTTGAACCCTTAACCTCTTGGTCACTTTCTACAAGCATTACCATTGCACCAGAATTAATTTTTATTGAGAATCAACATGTTTAATATGTAAACTATAAAATTCTGGTTTTGAAGTTTGACTTGAAGTGTGACGCCCCCAAATCCGGGTCCCTTCGAACCTCGGATCCGGTGCAGTCACGATACTACTATCGTCAAACTATTACATCTTTTATTCATAACTTAATGAATATACCTTCGCTTTATTACAAATTAGAATATAAATTCATTTCATAATCAGGATCTCGTATAATGACCTCAAACTTTTATAAGTTACAATCTTGGTCATTTACCGTTCCTGTCTTATATCATATTCGATATTATAAAAATGCGGAATAACTTAAACTTTTTAAATCTTCTTTGAATAAAATCTTTTATTGATTTTCATAACTTGAATCGATTACAAATCCTTGAATCAACTATATGATATGATTCATTCTATTTGAGTTACTGTATAAACTTTTACATCTTAATACGAAGTCTTCTATGTATCACATAGTACAACTTTACAACATGACAAGTGTTATACATCATAAGCAACTATCAAGTACATCGTATAAAACTTAGACATTGTTTAAGATCGTATCATTAGATAACTACGTTGATCTCCTTACGAAACTATGGAACTCTATCAATCAAGTGGCATAATACTTTAATCGTGAGTCCTTAACCTGCAAAAATGGTTATTTGAAAGAGTGAGCTTGACAGCTCAGCAATTCTAACAGTTTTCATACATCACAAGCATATAATATCATGCTCATTTCATGCATTCATAATCATTTAAATATACTACGCATATTACTTTTCACATAACAGGCATAAAGATTAACTTCATAAATATATCATCAAAGATCAACTTTCAAATATCATACATATTCCATATGCATTTCATATCAACATTCTCATAGAATAATATAATTCAATTAACATTTATCGAATTCATATAACAAATAGAAACTGAAAGACTTGCCTGGTTCGTAGTTTAACAACTACGACTTAACTGCTTATAGATATCTGCACTTCGTGTAATCCTACACAATTATACAATTATGGATTCATACTTATTAGTTATACGCATCCATACATCTCAACATAATAACAATTGATACATTGTTGTCTAACTTGGTTCTTAGAACCTTCGTTTTACTTTCTCATCGTATTCTTAGAATAACTATGTACGTATGGGTATACCTTAACCATACATACTTACTATCATCCTTTATATACACATGCCCACGTACAACTAATCTATTTACATATAGCTAGTGTAGTACATCTTTAAAACATGCTCGCGTAGTGCATATCACGTCTAACTAGCGGGGTGCACATACCAATCACGACTAGAGGCATATAAGTCCTGTAATACCCGAGAATTTTTATATATTATTAAATGAATATATTAATGGAAATGAATATTTATTCGTATATGAATGATTTTTTGTTAAGAGGTGAGTTAACTCAATTATATTAAATTTAATATTTATAATAATTGAGAAATTTACGGAGTTTGCGATACACTCGTTGAGAGCCTTGTGTGGCACAGTGATGGGATATATTAATAATGATATTAAATAACGAAGGGTTTATTAAGTGAACAATTAATCTATATTAATTGTTAATTGTTATCGTAGAATATTAATTAATTGTTATTAAATACGAATGGTGATTAATTAATAATATGTGATTATTATTAGTGTAAGAAATATAATAATAATAAACCACTTATTTATAAATATATATATTGAGATTTATATTTGTTAATGTGATAATTAATTCTATGATTATTAATTAAGTGTTACTAATAATTTCATTAATTGACGAGGAATGGGTTAATTAATATTAATTAATCGATGAGACGAATAATTTATTTATTCATTTGACATTAGGAATGATAAAACAAATAAGCGAGTGATTAATATAAGGAGATTATATTGATTGTTATGTGCAAGTGTGCAATAATTAAACATATAAAGTATGTGGGATGTAACTATATTATATAGTGTGGTGCAACATTTATGTGACTATACTATATATAGGGACCAAAATTAATTAAACTATGTGAGCTACATGAAATGCCTATGTGACAATGTGAATATACATTAAAGTGAGACATCATGAATATATGGTAGATAATTTAATAATACTTAACTATCTTATGTTATCTTCATTAATTATTAAACAATGTGAAACCAATGTACATGGGTTAAATGATAAGAGTACATATATAATCCCTAAACCTTCTATTTATAGTAATGTTATGCATTGGAATTACATGTGGGAACCAAAAGGAGAACAAAAAAAGAAGAAGAACTACATTGAACTAATTAAGCATGTTGCTGGAAGATTTAAACTCATCAGTTACATCATAGTACATGAACAGTAGCCTAAGGCTAAATCACGTAACGTCCAAGTTTATATCAGTGGCTAAGCATAGGTGATGATTGCAAAGCCAATGGCTATGGAGATGGCTGGTGGTGGGTTGTTAAACCACTCCCAATTAACCAATGTTTTCTTCCATTTTACCATAGACTTCAACCTCAGTACAATGCCAATGTCCAGTCCAAGTTTCCTTTATAAATAGAAGCTCCATTTTCAGTTTTTGTGTTGCTTGTAATTGTCTGATAATTCTAAGTTTGAGAGTTCTAAGTTGCTGAGCAATTGTAGAAGCATACTCAGTGTGTGAGGAGTCCGATTCAAGCTTAAGGAGGTATACTTCCTCTTCTTGTTCTTCATTCTCGTTCTCATTTTTATTCTCTGTCAAAATCCAAATTCTTGACTATGATGAATTAGATTGCAATTAAAGTATGAATTGCTTGGTTAGTGGTTATATGAACTTAAATACATGCTTAGTATGCATTGTGGCATATTTTGAATCAATTTCTTAAGAAATTTTTGTGTTTGAGTTTTGAAGTTGCCGATTTCTGGAACTGTCTGCCGCTGGCCGCCGCCGACGCAGCTGCGCCAGCAGCCTGCTGCAATTTTTGCAATCTGCTTCAAAACTGCAATGTGTTGGTTTAATGTTATAACCTAAATGAGCATGCAAGCATGATGAATACATACATATGAATATACTAAGGCAATGTAAACATGTTTTAAACCAAGATGGTATACATTTTGACAAAAAGACTTATTGTAATACCCGAGAATTTTCATATATTATTAAATAAATATATTAATAGAAATGAGAATTTATTTGAATATAAATGATTTTGTGTTATGAGAATGATTAAATTCAATTATATTAAATTGAATAATTATAATAATTGAGAAATTGATGGAGTTTACGATAAAGTCGATGAAATGCCTTGTGTGGCACAGTGACGTAATATAAGAATGATTATATTAATTTAAGCGAACAATTAATCTATATTAATTGTTATTGTAGAATATTAATTAATTGTTGAGAATTATTAATGATTATATTAATTAACGGATGAATTATTAAGTAAATAATTAATCTATATTAATTGTTAATTGCTATTGTAAAATATTAGTTGATGGTTATGGAATATTAACTGTGATTGATTAATAATACGTGATTATTATTATTGCAAGAAATATAATAATAATAAACCACTTGTTTATAATTGTGCTGAGATTTATACTTGTTAATGTGATAATGAATCCTATGATTATTAATTAGGTGTTATTAATAATCGATGAGGAATGGATTAATTAATATTATTGTTAATTAATTGATAAGATAAATAATTTATTTATTTGACATTATGAATAATAAAACAAATAAGTAAGTTATTAATATAATAAGATTATATTGATTGTTATGTACAAGCATGCAATAATATATAATACGACTATATTATATAGTGTAGAGAAACACTTAGGTGTGACCATACAAGTATACATAAACTATGCTATATAATGCAATGTGAATATATTACACATATGGACCATGTATTAAGATTAATTAAACTATGTGAGCTACATGATTAATACCTATGTGACAATGTGTATGTAAGTATACATTAAAATGATATATTATGAATATATTGTAATCACTTGTTGATTAATACAATTTAATAATAAAGGAGACAATATAGTGTGATAATATCTGAAAAGATTATACCAGTATGATAAAAATGTACATGGATTATATGTGTACAAGTCACACTTACTACATTATATGAATTATAGTGTGACATTTCAATAAAAGACATATGTATAAAATATATATATGTGTAGATAGCCTAAGTATTTAATACATATGTGTATAATGATTTAAGTGTAGTATGTTGCAAATGCTGAGTTAGTATTGTGCCTTGTCCCTAAATGCTAGTCTCATTCTCATTCACGTGAAGAACAAAAAGGCTAAGGAGCTACTCCTTCTCCCAAGCTCCTTCTAGCTCATGATTATGGGGGGAGTGGTTATCATGATGATCTTCAACAACCATTTACCAACTCTCTTTTAACCATCATGTAATCTAACATTCTCATTGGTTTAATTTGATGTATATATGTATTGTCTGTGTAAGAATTGCTCTATAAATATGGCTCCCTCCCTTCTTTTTTCATTTGCTGAGATTTTGTCTAAGTATTGAATTGAGAGTGTTGTGCGTTTAATAGCAAGATAATCACAGAGAGAGAGATTTCAATAAGCTTACTTTGCATTACAGAGGTATAAATCCTTCATTCTTGGTTCATCATTTTGTTTACTGTCAAAGTTTCCAATTCTTGATTTTGATTACAATTCATGCTAGATTGGATTAGAACATGTTCTTAGTTGTTATATAGACTTATAAACATGTTTAAACCATAATGTGGCTGCTTAGAAAAGTTTTTGTGAAGTAATTTCGTGAGTTGGATTTGTTATGTGCCGTTGCAGGCTGCTCTCTGGACTGGAACAGGAGCCGCGCGTCTCCCTAGTACAATTTGGGCGCGGCCGCGCGCCACTGCAGAATTTGTTGATGATTTCTTTTATATCTTCTGATGTATTGAGCATGATGTACTGTTAGGATATGCATATAACTCACATTAACATATGGAATAAGGTTACTAGGTTATAGCAATCTATGCTAGTTGTTTTAGTTGAATATTTCAAAGAAAACTTAAAGTTATGAAAAGAGGAACTTGGATATATAAATACCATAATAGTATTCTGACTTTTGAGACACGTTTGTATGACCTAGAAACACATGGAATGCATATTGACTTAAGCATATATGTATCGTGATATAATATGAACATGTGAACCCAACTAGTGCACCTTTCTAACAAAAATACAAGTTTTGAAGGTTGATATTGACATGTGAAGACCATGTATACATTCTGACTTTTCAAGCATGTTATGTGACCTTGAAATGCGGGTCAAATATGTTAACATATGAATCTAGATAGCATGAGCATGTTAGGCCTTATTAGCAAGCTTTACTAATGACAACATAAGCTTTAAATGTGGACTTTGACATGTTATATTAGGACTCTACATTCTGATATTTTCAACATGATTGAATGTAGTTTGAAGGCATCATATATGTACGTACTTGTTAGATGTAATGCAAGTTAATCAAGCATGAGTTTGATTAAGTTACGAACTAGTAATAGTGCTAGAATCACATATCCATGACATAAGAAACATATGAACATGCGTATCAATAAAATATATGACTACTTTATATGTCTAAATGATAAGCATGACAATTTATGTGAATTCATGGCATTGTATAACCCTAAGTCGTTAGGGATCGTGAATTAAAAAAAAATCATAAATGATTAGAACGAGGAAAGATTGTATACAAACATAAAAGTATCCTTTAAAAATGTATACATGCTACGTGATATTATATGATGTCACTTGAACCCGATTTTGACGGTTAACTTATGAGAATGCCATAACTTGCTAAAATGAAATATATTTAGTATTGATTGTAGTCTTATGTGATATTAATAATATGCGAATATGTTTGCTAATTGTGGTAGTCTCACATGATAGTAACGATGTATGAATATGATCAACTTGAGAAAAGAGAAAGTTAAGAATAGAAATTAGATACTAAATAATTGTGTAGCTAGGGTAAAACTTAGCTTGTGTGTTGATCGTATATTCGAAGATATAATGTGAAGTTAAATTATATGACTAATGACTATCATTACGATAGGAATTCAAAAGTGTTGACTAGCTTTACGTGAGTAAACTACGCATAAGGCAAGTATCCTAAACCCTTGCATTACTTTATTCAACGGATATCGTAAGCGAGTATCTAAAACTTATCTCTTTGGATACAAGTATTCTATCTTTGTATATTGCGAACTAGTTTCCTACTTAATTGTTTGAATTGAATTAGCATACTTGAACTCTTATTTCATTAAAGCTATTATTCATGTTGAACTTAGTATTGTTCTTGAATATTGTGAAAGTGTCTATGCCATTTGATTCGGCTAGACTTATGTTATTGAAAAATGACCCAAACTAATTGATTGGTGCGGGATCTTGTATTTGACTGAGAAGAACAACCTTCTTTGAAGGGAATATATAATTGTCGGAGAACCGACGTGCACACTTGAGTATGATTGATTGTTATGCATAACGAGGGTACTTTAGGCTGATCACCTGCTGTATCTGTTTTTATTGGATTTTCAGTTTATTACTGTCAATTCTAGTAGAAGTTCATAGTCCTTAGTGACTGCTCAGTATTCAATTATTTAAAATCTTGAATTGACGTATTATTGAATCATATTGATATTATTCTGTCCTTAGCGACTGTTATTGAGAACTGTTGATATTCTTGTTATCCTTGAACTATCAAACCTTGTTATACCTTTTCGAGAATTGGGAATCTTATTACTCACCCTTATTATATATTACTTGCTGGGCAATTTGTGCTCATTCTTGCTTTCCCTAAAACATTTCAGTTAAGGCAGAGCATGGCGAACCTTCGGGCGTTGATAAGGGCAAGGGCAAGGCTACCAATTAGCTTGTCTCTTATATGTTTTAAATATTTTAATGTTGTATTAAGATGATGTAGTAAGACTGGATTTGTTTATGTTTAAGCTTAAGTTAGATTATATAACAAGTCGTTAATTGATATTGCTATGTAATCTATTAAGTACTGTAGGTTGCGAGACTTGGGGGAATAATTATAATAAATCATTGTAAATTATTCTAGAATAGATTTTCCGCTGTGGTTGTGTGATATTTAGTTATCATTATTGCGATGTATTACCATGAGCACGTGATGAACCAAATTCGAGAGACCAAGTGGCGGTCCTGGAATTTGGGGGCGTCACAGGTTGGTATCAAAGCTATAGTTATAAACCTTAGGAACGAGTGTCCTTGGACTATAGCTTAGGTGAACTTAGAAGTTAGGAAGGAGATAAAACTCATGTAGAGTTTTCCTTGAGAGACTTAGTCTGTTATGAAATGTAACTTCATTCTATACAATGAACTTATGTTTTATTTAACATTCTAATGGAGTTGCTGTTTGTTTGCCTTGTGTTTGTGATTGTAGGATGACAGACACAGGTGTAACTAGTAGAGTAGCAGAGGAGGAGCCCAGAGATATACATGTAGTATACGAGGCACCTCTAGAGGCTGTGCCAGTGCAGGCAGTTGCACCATCCGAGTTTGATGACGAGGATGAGATCGAGATTGAGATAGAGACTGATCCAGAGGAGGAGCCGATGGAGGATGAGCCAGTAGAGGACTCTGATGAGGCTACTATAGAGGAGCAGATGTTAGGAGAATACGAGGAGCGGATCCTAGAGTTAGACTGCAGGGTCCAAGAGCTGGAGGCAGAGGCCCAAGAGAGAGAGTCCGAGTTCCAGAAGCTGAGGGACGAGGACCACCAGAGGAAGATGACTATGCAAGAGTTAGAGGTGGAGGTTGCCTACCGTAGGGAGGCAGGGATCCAGATGGGGACTCTATGTCATAGGTCAGTGGCTAGGAATGTAGATTTGGCAGAGAAGCTAGAAGAGGTTGAGCAGAGGGAGCTGAGTGAGAAGACTGAGAAAGAGGCACTCCGTACTCAGCTAGAGTTGGAGGTGATGGATAGGTTACACTTCGAGGAGAAGTGGGAAGCGTCCAATGAGAGAGCTGACGACGTTGAGGACGAGGTCAGGTGCAAGAAGAGAAAGATGAACAAGATGGGGTATGTGTTCCGTTCAGCTTTTGAAAGGGTGATTAATGGTGTGTACCACTACCCGGCAGAACAGGGACAGACTCTACATACCTTGAGCCGAGAGCTGGTTGCGTATATAGCACAGTTGGAGTACAAGAGCGCAGTGGAGCGCGGGATGATGGGATGAGATTTCCTTAGTCAGTCTAGTGGTAGTACTAGTTGTGTCTTTATGTATTGTATATACTATGTTGTAATCCCGATCTTTTGTGTAAGATGTGGGATGATGATGTAAACCCTGAGTTAGCTTTTGTTAGAGGGGTAGTATGGTAGTAGGTTGGTATATTCCTCGTCTTTTGTGATATTAGGGGATGTATGTGATAACATTTATAGCAGTATGCTAGGAAAATCATGTAATGAAATGAAATGGCATATGAATATAAATGGAGTTGCTTTTAGAAACGTGTTATAAATTTATTCTTTTAGTATTAAAAGAAATACTTAAGTGATATACTTGAATAATAATAAAATGAAAAATTGTGATGCAGATAATGCCGCCCAGACGTAGATTGACTGCACCCGAAGAATCCGTTAACAATGAGAGAGAACAAGTAGACCCGATCCAGAAACTGGTAGACTTGTTAGGAGAAGCCTTAAGGGGAAGGAACAATGAACCCGTTCGCCCGAACCCTCAAACTGTGCCAGTAACAACCTTTAAAGACTTTAAGAGTGTAGGACCCCCGGAGTTCGAGGGAACTACCGACCCAATCGTCGCACAAACGTGGATCAAAGAGATCGAAAAAGCTTTCACTATAGCTAGCGTAGGCGAAGATCAGAAGACGGTGTTTGCCACGTACATAATGAGGGGAGAAGCGAACTACTGGTGGGAGGCTAATCAACAAAGAGCTGGAGAAGGGATAATAGCTTGGGATAAGTTTAAGACACTGTTCTTCGAGAATTACTTTCCGAAGAGTATGAAGAATAGGATGGAGGTGAAATTCCTAGAGTTAAAACAAGGTGAGATGACGGTAGCGCAATACGCGGCTAGGTTTAACGAACTAGAGCGATTTGCGGAGCACCAAGTTGGTGATGAAGAGAGGAAGGCTAGACGCTTTGAACAAGGGTTGAAGCCATGGCAGTTCAATAAGGTATCAGTTCTTCAAATTGATTCTTTTGCAACATTACTGGAGAAGGCAATCATTGCGGAAGGAGGCAGTGAGGCCTTAAGTCTGTATAACAAAGAAAAGAAAGGAAAGAATACTGGAGGAGAGAATCGTACGGGAGGAAGCAGTAGCGGAGGAAGCAACTTGGGAAAGAGAAAGTGGGAGAATAACAACAACAACAAAACAACAATAATCAATCAGGGAATTTTCGTGGAGGTTTCAAGAAGAGGGCTGAAGGATGCCCGAAGTGTGGGAAGAATCACCAGGGCGAGTGCTAGAAGGGATGTGGCACTTGCTACAACTGCGGACAGGAAGGGCACATCTCACCCAACTGTTTGAAACCGAAAAAGATACAAGGATGCTTTGCGTGTGGCTTGACGGAGCACCGAATTAAGGACTGCCCAAAGAAGGGAAGTGGCGGGGGTAGTAATCAGCAAGGAGGCAACAAGCTGATGATCGGTGGACCGGCACAATCCAACCGCCCAACCGCCAGAACCTTTAACATGACCGTCCAAGACACAGTGGCTGCGAAGGATGTGGTGTCAGGTATAATCCCAATCAATGATATAAATGCTTATGTATTATTTGATTCGGGTGCCACCTGTTCTTTTGTATCTGAAGAATTTGCTAGTAAACTTAGTACACCCCGAGAACTTTTAGAAAATCCTTTGATCATAGAAGTTGCTAATAAGGAAGTGATCCCTGTAGAATACGTTTATCGAAATTGTCGCGCAAGTATTAGTAAACATGAACTGAGCGTAGACTTGATTCCTATTAGACTGGGAGAATTTGACGTAATACTGGGAATGGATTGGTTGTATAACCATGCTGCGATAATTGACTGTCAGAACAAATGTGTGAACCTTCAAACTCCGAGTAAGTCTAAGGTAGTGTTTTATGGTAGCTCATCGCTTAAGCAATCGTGTTGCGTTACGATGATGCAGGCCAAGAAATTGTTAAGGCAAGGATGTGTAGGATATTTAGCTTACATCGTTGATACTCGGAAAAAGGGAGTAGAAATTAAGGATATATACGTAGTTAATGAATTCCAAGATGTGTTTCCGGACGATCTGCCTGGTCTTCCGCCAGACAGAGAAATCGAATTCGTAATAGACTTAGCACCGGGAACGGCACCGATTTCGAAAGCTCCATATCGTATGGCGCCAGTAGAAATAAAGGAATTGAAAATATAATTACAAGAATTGTGGATAAAGGTTACAGTCGACCGAGTGTTTCTCCTTGGGGAGCACCAGTACTATTCGTTAAGAAGAAGGACGGATCGATGAGGCTCTATATCGATTATCGAGAATTGAACAGAGTAACGATCAAGAACCGGTATCCGCTACCGAGGATAGACGACTTATTTGATCAACTGAAGGGAGCAAAGTGTTTCTCAAAGATCGACCTACGAACAGGATATCATCAACTGAAAGTGAGGGATGAGGACATACCAAAGGCTGCGTTTCGAACCCGTTATGGACACTACGAGTTTTTGGTAATGTCATTCGGATTGACTAATGCTCCGGCAGCATTTATGGACTTGATGAACAGAGTTTTCAAGCTATACTTGGATAAATTTGTAGTGGTTTTTATCGACGACATTTTGATCTACTCGAAGACAGAGGAAGAACACGCCGAACATCTGAGGATTGTTTTGGAAGCACTAAGGAAGGAGAAGACGTATGCAAAATTTTCAAAGTGCGAATTTTGGATGGAGAAGGTTCAATTCTTAGGTCACGTGGTGGATAAGAATGGGATTGCTGTGCGAAGGTTGATGCAGTAAGTAATTGGGAACAACCAAAAACACAGACGGAGGTAAGAAGCTTTTTAGGGTTAGCTGGGTACTATCGGAGATTTATCCAAGATTTTTCTAAGATAGCAACCCCGTTGACCAATTTGACTAGAAAGACGGTGAAATTTATATGGACCGAGACAAATGTGAAGAGAGTTTTCAGGAGTTGAAGAAGAGATTGAGCGAAGCACCTGTATTATCATTACCAGATGATGCAGGAAATTTTGTGGTGTATAGTGATGCATCGCACAAGGGACTTTGGCTGTGTGCTTATGCAGCATGGCAAGGTCATTGCATATGCATCACGACAATT